>VDFB02056351.1:25299586-25628716 GCA_007258455.2 Sequoia sempervirens
TATTAGAAGGCAATGAATGTTTCTTCGAGCTATCACATCAAGAAAAAAGTGTGATACATGTTTGTATTCTTCAAAACACATCTTTGTTCGATAAGCGACACATGTAAAAAAAACTTACACAATAATTTATTTACTCAATTGCATTTACACATTATATTATCAATATTACTATTTGTACATTAATATCCTATGTAGAAAATATGAAGAATAAAATCAAGATTGGATGCAACATCAACCTCAAAAGCGTAGATGTCATGTTGATTTGATTGGAGGTGATTCTTTTCCAAAATTTGAAGAATGAATTGCTAATGTAGTCAATGATGCAAAAGAAGAAGGTCAAGATATAACAATGGAGGAAAGTGAGCTTTCACAATCTCCACATTTATGGGCTATGCATTTTAGTAGAATGTGGGCCTATGGTAGTCATATAAGAGTGGAAGGAAAAGACAAATGAAAGAAAATTTGTAATTGTGTTGTTAGTGCTGCATTTCTTCATGAAATTGAGAAGAAATTTTATGTTGGATTCATCCAACAAATTATTCTAATGGATTATGGTGAAAATAGTCCTATATTATTAAAATGTAAGTGGATCCGACCATCTATAGTATAGTATGATGAGTATGGATTTGTATGCGCAAATACAAGAAATTTTTTATTAGAGACGAATGAGCCATATGTTTTGCCTCTTCAAATTTAACCAATCATTTCTAATTGATGATGTAAGAAGCCCAAGATGGTTGTATTCCATTCAAATAGAGTCTCATTCATAACGAAAAATTCATGGAAGTTGTTGATCTAATGCCTGATGGACAATATGTTAATTTACAAGAAACATTTGAAGAAGTGGATGACAATGATGATTGAGTGTTTGAAGAAGACATTTTGATTACCAATGAAGAGATTGGGAGAGAGAATGTATTGCAGGTCATAGATGAGGACGAGGAAGAAAATAAAGTAGATGTAGACACAAATGATTAGGATTCTGATCTTGTTGGAAATGTAAATGATTATGATGATGTTTTCTCACCTTAAGAGGTTAGCTTGTCACCTAACTTTGGTTATATGTATGGTGTAATTTATTATCGAATGTAATAAAGATCTAAGTATAGGTATGCTTATTCATTGTTGTTTTACTGATACATTTATGAATGTAATCATCATTATTTTTCTGGTACATTGTATACAAAACATGAGATGTTCATTGCTGATTTGAAGTGCATTTAAAGTTAGGTTCAATCATTCTTCTTAGTTTTCTTACTTTGGTTGAAAAATTGAAATTAATTTTGTTTAGTTAGAATATAATTTTTTGTATGTCCTATATGTTTTCTAGATGCAAACATATAATGAACATCTATGATTTAGTAATACATATATATATCTTAACATTAGGTGAACTAATCCTTCTCATTACAAACAAAGAAATGATCCCTTAGGTCTGACTAACATTGAAAACTAAAAATGAGAGACTGCAAAATTAGAAATAAATTCAATCTTTTCAATAAAATGATATCTAAAATACTGCATTCATAAAAAGTCCAATATCGCACTACCGCAGCAGTCAATAGAGGTATGCGTGGTATGGAGGGACATATAGGTCAATGTACAAATGCTTACTACAATACCGTGACAACTAAATATGAATATCAATAGAATTAACCAAAACATTGACACTCAACTGCTACAATTAACCCACTATCCTGCAGGAGTCGAAAGGGGTGTGTGCGGGGTGGCGGTATTGCTACCGCTACCCTGCAATGATCTTGATATGATAGAGCAGTATGGCGGTGAATAGACACCCAACCGCTAGAATTAACCTGTCGTCCTGTGGGAGTCCCAAGGGGTGTGCATGGGGTGGTGGTACTGCTAATGCTACCCCACAGTGGTCTTGAAATGATAGAGTGATACTACGGTACAAGTTGTCAAAGCATTAAATGATTGCACCATTCGATTTTCCAAGATCAATGACATGTATTCAAAAGCAAAATATGGGAAAATTATAAAATATTTTACATGAATTCACATTAATAGTGAGGTGACCGATCTCAACAGTAAATATTACTTCAAACTCGATGACATTTTGGAAATCATTCACACAACTCAGTGTATCGAAGGCAAGGGAGTTCAAGCAGGAAAACTCTCAACTATTATTTTTCTGGGTAAGTTCATAGAAACCCTCTATAGAAAGTGTATAAGAACCAAATTTGCTTCTACAAGTAGACACTTAAAGAAATCAAGTAGGAGTAAATTCTTTATCATGCCACCCAAAAGAAGTCAACTTGTGAGTAAAAAGGAAGAGTCCATAGTTTTTAAATCAAAGAAGAGGTCCCTGCAACAATCCATTTTAGATGTGTTACCTAATTTTGTAGACAAAGGATCCAAAAAGGTGCTTAAAGGTATAGCCCACGGATGTAGAGACCCAATTATCCCTATCTCAGGGTGGGATATGTTTTGGTACTTCTATGAAAAAAAGGATGACAAGATTCCAGTTTCAAATCCTTAGACCTTAGATTTGGCCAAATTGATAGTCCTAAATGTCTTTGTAGATGTTAAGTTTATTAAAGTATTGGCACAATATTATCACACGACTACCAGAACAATAAGAATGCCAGATGGTTCACAATTAGTGGTGTTGACTAAAGAAGCAATTATAGAGTGTTTTATGTTAAACAAGCAAGCTATCACTAAGATTGACTTGGATAGAAGTGAGGAGGATTATAGGAGATTGAGAAAAACCTACAAGAGTGATGAACTTCCTTTACACGTGAAAAGGGGTGTAAAAAATAGGAGGATACCTATCTCCCCCTTCCGAAATTGAGCCATTTTCCATAGAAGACTTCAAAGTATATTTCAAAAGAACTTATTTTTATTTGTGCCAAGTGCTTGGAATAGATGTTGAAGAGAGGATGCCAACCTATATCATGATGATGGCAATGAAGATACAAAATCCTGAAGTCAACATTGATTATGACTTTGCTGCTGAAATTGATAAAGGGCTACATGAGGGATTTTTCCAAGAGAGAGCTTAGCTCCCATCATTTTCAGGAAATACTCTTTGTAGTGTCATTTAATATTATACCAAAATAGAAACATATGGACTAAAAGAATGTGTTTGGGAATGAATGATGATGGCAACGAAGATACAAAATCCTGAAGTCAACATTGAGTATGACTTTGCTGTTGAAATTGAGAAAGGGCTACATGAGGGATTTTTCCAAGAGAGAGCTTAGCTCCCATCACTTTCAGGAAATACTCGATCTGTAGTGTCATTTAATATTATACCAAAATAGAAACATATGGACTAAAAGAATGTGTTTGGGAATGAATGATGATGGAGGGAATATGTTTCCTATACAAAATTGGTGTTACATATGGGATAGTAGATGTAAAAATAGTGATTATGTAATATTTCATGATGATTTCATAGTAAAGGTCATGTTCTCTCTTGGTCATATTTCACCAATATTGCCTAATAAAATCATGCACGTATTAAGACCTTTAGCATTGAAGCCAAAGCAAGGACACACTCACAATTTCGGTAATTGGTTCTTCTTAGCAAACTAAATAGTAATAAGGGTCTATGGGTGTCCTCAAGACCCACATGTTTTACCTAAATTTATTTCTATTCAAATTGAATTTTTAGAATTTATGTGGAAAATGTTATGGATGGAGTAGGATGTTATGAAAAGACAAAAAAAGGGGGCATTCCTCCCTGACCTAGCTCAATGTGAGGAGCTATTTGTAGGGTCTAACACTCTTGAAGAAATATAGAACAATTTGAATATGGGGCATTCATTGAAGCTACAAGGAGAAAGGGTCTTTGATCCTAAAGGGAATATTAATTTTATAAAGAAATCACTTCTCACTAAAGCTGGGATGACCCATGTAATGGATTACGAAGATGTAATAAGAAATTGCTTTACACTTGATAAAGTTTTTTAGAGGAAGAGAAAGTGGGAAATCATAAAGAGGCTTGAGGAGGAGAAGAAGAAAAGGGATACTAGATTCCAAGGATTCTATGTTGAAGAAAAGGATCCTATCAAAAGGATGAACGTAATAATTGAAAACTTTGAAAGATTATATGTTGAACTAGAAAAGAAACCTGAGGGTCAGTCTTCAAAACCCTCCAAGTTTCCCATCAAACCAAGTGGTATTTTAATCACAGAGCCCCTACCAAACACTGCCACAATACAATTAGAAGCATCCCCTGAGCAACCAAGTCCTAAAAGGTAGAAGACACATGGCGTGGCCCCCTTAGTGGCATATGAAATAAGTGAAGGAGTAGGGGATACTAAAGAGGTAGCTGATGTACTTTTGAATTTTAAAGATGACGAAGTTGATCATCCACCACCTAAGCTTGCAACTAATGCTCACAAACCAGAAGAAAGGGTGGATGTACATGGGCATAATGATGGAGTACATGATGATGAAAGGGTGATTGTTGCCCTTAGATTTATTGAAGATGATGAATTTATTCAAACTCCTAAGTTTAAGGATTTTTGGTTTAAGATGAAAATGAAAGAATTTGAGAGACTCCAAATTAATAACATGGGCACTGAGGAGTCACAACATGACCAGATTATTGCCTAGACTCTTGAAGAACTCAGGATTAATGAAATTACTATTAGCCCCCAAGAAGCAAAAAAATTGGTCTTAGAAAGCAATATACTAATTATTCTTGGGATGGAGTTAAAAAATATATTCTTACTGGATCAAGTAAGAATCCAAGAAGAGCCTTTTGGACAAAGCAAAAAAGAACAAAAAAACCAAGATTGCTTGATGTTGTAAAAGAAATGAGAGGGACTACCATGGTAAAGGCATTTCAAGACACATCAGCATTGGAGGAAGCTACTATGACAATGCACTCAACAATGTTTACTAGGGATGTGATTAAAGCTATGGAGCTTAGATTGGTAGAATATGAGAAAGCATAGACTAATTTAAATGATGAAGTGAATAGGTTATTCATAGAAAATGTGAAATTGAAAGAGTGGTTGAAGGGAACAAGTCCTTCCCAAAGCATAGAATTAATAGTATACCAGCTCCCTACCATCTAGATTGATATAGGTGCAATCACTATTGAACAAGTAAATGTGATAAAACTAGAAATTGAGAAGTTGAAAAAGACTAATGAAGAAACAAATGAAAGAGAAAAGAGAGAAACCCTTAGGGTACTAGAACAGATCTTGGAGCATAGGGTTAAACTAGTTGTGGAAAAATTGGAAAATGTGTATGAATGTTATGTCTCCTTGTCACAAGCAGTTGATCAGATAAAGGCCCATGTACCTATATTGGACCCCTTATTCAAGAAATGGCAACCTGTACATCACACCTTAACGACTTTGTGCATAATTTTACAAAGGAGCATTGAGGCCCCCACAACTTTAAAGCCTACTGAGAAAATGGTCTGAATGGTCACAAATGAATTTCAGTACATTTCTACAAAAGACCAAAAGATCAAGGAAAGAATGGATTCATTTCATGCACTAAAGCAGTGGTTCATGCCTATGATACTAAGGGATGATGATCAACTGAAAGGCTCCAAGGATTGGATAGATGAGTTTAGCAAAAATTTTCCCAATTTCCTCACTAATTTATAGAAGCATAGTGACATAAATATTCACCACCTCAATTTAACCTTGGATGGAATAATTGCACTAGATGTTGGATACTCAAAATTCATCACAAATAAAAAAGGGTTATTAGACAGTAGATGGAAGAGTCACTTGGCCAACACACAAAAAATCCAAGAGTACAAATGGCCTCATGATTGCATGGTGTACCAATGGGAGAAGACATATCTAGCTCCCCCAAAAGAATAGGCCTTGCAGTGAAGTACCAAACCTTGCAGATACTATCATGGAGAGAGGACCTTGCTAGATCTGAATGATCACAGGTACCTTACGATGAGTAACAAACTTTCGTATCTTGCAAGTGTTTTGTACTTCAACATTTGATAAATTCTCTTCACTTCTCATCTTTCATTGCTTTTATGTAATCCTATGTAAACAACGATAATTAAGACTTTTTGATTTATGTTAAAAGTGGTAGTTGAAAAGACACTTTTTGACATGTCAGTCAAGATAAAATTTTGAAATGTATTGTAAAATATTTTTGAAGATCAATCGAATGAAGATATATTTGGTGGTCGAATTTTTGTTTCAATTGTTTGTTGAAGTGAATTAATGAATGTTATCTTGTTGTCTCCAGTTTGATCTTTCCTTGTTATTTAAATCAATATATCAAGGGTATATCTGGTTTATCAAAACACGTTTATTGTCAAACAATTTATTTTATACTACATTTTGGTGTCAAATCTTTGGTAATTATGATTAGTTTCATTACATTCAAATTTTGAATTATGGGAAATTATATACAGTAAATAGATTGACTGTTGTTTGGATAGTGAAATTAGCTCTCTTAGAAATTAATTGAAATATCTTGTCTTGAAATATCTAGAAGGATTATTTTAATTAAAGAGGATTTTGTGGTTATTTTTGTAACAATGATTTTATAGTGTAGCTAGCTTGCTATTTTCATTCAAGATACAATTCATGATCAAATTCAAGCACATACCAAGAAGATGGTACTCTACTTCAAACCCTCAACCTCACTTAGTTTAGTCTACTTACATGGGGATATTAAGGAAGTTGTTGAACAATTAATATATATCGTTTGTTGTTTGTGAAGGAGAATCCTATGAGATCCAATATGGAAGTGGATTAATATTTGATTTCTTAAGTAAAGATGATGTCACAGTTGGTAAACTTGTTGTGAAACATCAGGTTAGTAATTTTTGGATGTTAAGGCTTCCCAGTTGGATATCAAAGATCTTTTCTCATCAACTTAATTTGGAATTTATGTGTACATGGATTCTTTCATGGTGCAGGTCTTTACTGAGACAACACATGAATTAGGGTTGACATTTTTTTTGTCCAAGTCTGATGGAATTCTTGGGCTTGGTTTCCAAGAAATTTTTGTTGATAATTGTTGTGCATATTTTGTACACACGCCCTGCTGAAGGCAAGGAGCCCCTTTTTTTTCACTTTTGCCTTGCTCCTGTTGGCTTGGTCCCTTCTCGTTTGCTTCACTTTTGCCTTCATTTTTTTAACTTTGGGGACTTTGGGATGTTTCCATGATGCCTAAGTGAGCTGCCAAGGTTTCGTTGAGTTTTAGGAAGTTGTGAGAATTTTATTGTGGGTCGTCGTCCCTCCGTCGCCGTCTGTGAGATTTCTCTACAGGTCACTGTCCCTCCATCACCGTCTGCAGGAATTTCTTTATGGGTCATCATCCCTTCGTTTCCATTTGTGGGAATTTCTTTGCGAGTCGTCATCCCTCCATCATCGTCCATGGGAATTTCTTTGCGGCTCATCATCCCTCTGTCGCCATCCACGGGATTCCGTGTGCGGGTCACCATGTGCAGGTTTTCATTTGTGGATTGTCATTTTAGGGTGGCAGACCCTTCAGCTTCCCCCTTCCAAATCTCCGCATTTCCAAAAAGGGGTGTAAACTTCAAATTTTCATCATCTAGGGCCCATAAAATGAGTGTCTTCACATGCCTAAAGGGGTTTGCATCAAATTTGGCATGTGTTTAGACATTGCAAAAATTTCACTATGGAAGTCCATCCATAGAAGTTCGTTTGAGAAGTGTCGTTGTAAAGGGTAGCATACCCTCTAGCTTCCGCTTTCCAAATTTCTGAATTTTTAAAAATGAGTCAAACCTTAAGGAAATATGTCTTGGCACTCTTTCTACCCCCTTTTCCCACATGATAAAATTGAAAAATCTCAAATTTACTAAGTTTTGTGAAATTGTTGGAATTTCTTTGTGGGTCGTCGTCCCTCCATCACCGTTCGTGGGAATTTCTTTGTGGGTTGTCATCCCTCCATTGCCAACCACGGGTTTCTGTGTGCTCAATGTCATTTTTATGGCAATGGACCCTCCGACTTCTGCATTCCAAATTTTTGTATTTTTTGAAAAGGGCCAAATCATTGAGGAATAGGTCTAGGAACCCCTCTAATGCATCTTCCATGTGCTCAATTTACAAAAAACTCAAATTTGCTAAGAGTTGTGGCTTTGCGGAACTCCGCAAGTGGGTTGTCGTCTCCTAAACACCGTCACTTAATGGTCGAGCTTTAACGCCTTTCCACCTCACGATGCCCATATCCTTCAAACTCGTTAGAGCATCAAAGCTTGATCTAACGACTTCAAGTGTCTCACGACCCATTTTCGCCCTTAATCATTCCTTAGGAGATTTTCTCTCTCATTTCCATCCCTAGTTTGCTCAAAATGACTAATTCAAAATGTTATGCAGACCGATTCGTGTGGGTGGTTGTTTCCCCATTGTCGTTCCCTAACATCCTTACATCCCCATCCTTCCGCATGGCGGGTTCCACAAGGGGATTTTCCCTTTCCCAAATTTGAAAGTTGCTGGCACACATGTCATGTCCTCGAGCTCACTATAGGTCTACCTAAGCAAACCGCTGCCTTTGGACCACCGTCCCTCCAATGTCGTTCCTAACGACTCTCGGCCTAGGGGAAACCCACACCCTTGAACTTTCATTTATGTTTATGGTCCAAATGAGCTCCAAATGTGGAACAATGATGAATATTATGATCTTTTAATGATGCATGGATGGATCTAACAATAAGTTTGTAGGATTTGACTAACATTTGCCTTGGTTTACGTACGAAAGCACTTACTACACCTCGTGTGTGCAGGATTCATGGAACCATGCTAAAGGCGTAGATTTTGTTGTGCTCAGAGGGTGATTATAACCATAACCACCAAAGGAGTCGCTTATTTGAATATTGACATCAAGGGGATTTCTACCTAATTGAATAAGCCCACTTAAGAAACTGTGTTAGGCAATGCCAAGTTGAGAAATGCTTTCAAACAAGGAGCAAGAGGGAGTTGTTTTATTTTCCACCAAATGATGATGATTGTCAGGAGATGTCCACCAAAATCAAGAGCAACACACCCACTTCTCAGAGACACTGATTTGTAACAAAGGATGCAATAAACACATCAGACAGAGGGCAACCTTTAGTAGTTTCAGCTACAGCAGGGAAGGCAACCACTAAAAGATAAAACTGCTATAGTGCCAGGGTCGCTAGAAGACAAAATAGAGAAGAAGACAAAATAGCCTATTTTAAATTGAGAAATATTGGGGGTAGGTGAAACCCTAGCTTATATTGAATCTTGGCCACATAATGTAAATCGATCATGTCCATTCATTCTACTTTTGGAAAACTATAAATAGGGGCTTTCTCCTCATTTGTATGTGGTGGTGAATTGTTGTAAGAGGCATTTTGTAGCAATAGAAGGAAGCATTGCATTGTTTTATAGGTGTTTTCTTTAAACTTTCTCATTGTGCATGCATGATTCAACCTCCATATTAGTTTTAGCTTGTAGTTTCTTGGATGTCTTTAATGGTGGTTGTTGCTATAGTATTTGATGAACTTCCAAGCTCATGCTTTTTGTGGTTTGTTGATGATGAATCACTTTGCAAAGCTAGTTTGAGCTATTTAATATTGTTGCAACTTAGTTCAATTGTATGTTCATGAAGTGAATGTACAATCTGAAAATCTATAGACCTTAGGAGATTGCACTAGTTTTGTGTAGTTGTAGGCTTCCCTTGGTGAAGAAAAAACTTAGTTATGGGAGTCTGTCTATTGTAGCATCCTCCATTATTACTGTTCATTCATAGCTTAGATTTAGATTAGCCTCTCTTACCCTTTCTCTTTTGCTATTTCTTTTAAACTTTTGTTAGAGTAGGATTCAAAGCATCACAAAAACACTAAATCAAATGAATATGGTGAGTTTCAACTTGTTGTTTTGGTGGATCACCCACTGTCCATTAATTTCCAACACTCTTGAAACTCCATTTGCAGACCTAACTTCCTATGCTTTGTAAACCATAAAGGCCACCTTGTGATTACCAGAAAATCACATCAACCAATTGAACTATTCCAAGCATTGTCATGACCTGACACCTGAGAGACCTTGGGGTGATTGTCTACAACTTAGTTGCATATTTTCACCTTTCAAGAGAGGTAGCATACTTGTGTGCTGCCTATGTTGAGAAGGTGTAAAAACACCCATCAACAATAATGTTGTTCCAGTTTGGTTAGTGTTGATAGCCTTCATTCTATAATATGTTAAATTCATTCTATAATCTAAGCGTATCACCTTTCTTAAGTTTTGAACAAGGTTCTGAAATCAATGGTTCAATATGCATATTTCAGGCCTATGTTGAACACTCTGTTTAAGGCATTTGTTGACAAGGCTACAATTTTTTAATTGATTTATCTTTTTGTTGTGTTTGGACTTACTTTTGTAAACTTGCAATATACAATGCACTTTTATTCTTTTTGAATTGATACTAATAGTAATTTTGTTGGTTGTATTGATCAGGCACAACTTCATTCATGGCAGAAAAGCCAACACCCTGTTACTCATATTAGATGGCACATTTTATATAAAGGAGGAAAGATTCTAGTCGGGTTATTGTTGACTACATTGAAGGAGAGAGCTTCATATATGGGACACGATCAACACTCTCCTTGGATTCTACATGTTACAGCTTGCTCTAGGAAGATTTCCCACATTGTAGAAGTTTTAAGAGATGAAAGGGGCATGTGCTCGCATTGAAGGGTAGCTTCAAGCATGCGTTTCCATTATTGTAGAAGTTTTTTGGAGAAGTTTCTTTCTTGCAATCATTTATGTGCAATATTGTTACTCATAATTTTAGTCTTGTGATTGAAAATAACAATTGTAATACTCTATTTCTAAGTTGTAACTAGAACACCTTTCTTTTAGTAATAAAGTTCATTGATTTTTCCTTCTCAATGGTTGTCTTATTGTGTGCAATTGATGATTGATGTGTATTTATGTGTTTTATGCTTAAATCCTCAAATATCAGTTAATTAAAATGACTAAATATGCTACTAATTAACATCAATTAATAATTAAATTGACTAAATATACTACCAATTGACAGAAATTAGTGAACAATGAATAAATATGACTAGATATATGACTAGTGAAATTAGTGAATAAAAATGACTAAATATACTACCAAATTGATCAAAATGATGATTAAAATTAATGACTAAATACACTACCAATGCACAAAAATCAGTGAATAAAAATGACTAAATAAGTGACCAGTTAACAATAATCAATGACTAAATATATCAATGAATTAAAAAATGACCAAATAAGTGACCAGATTACAAAAATCAATGACTAAATCAACAACTAAATTAGTGACCAGTTAAATATATTAGTGAATAAAAAATGACTAAACAAGTGACCAGATTACAACAATAAATGACTAAATCAACGACTAAATATATCAGTGAAAAAAAAATGACTAAATAAGTGACCAGATTATAGTAATCGATGACTAAATCAATGATTAAATATACTACCAAATTGATCAATCAAAACAACCAATAAATGACTAAAAATGGTTTATTCATCAATCTGGTTGTGTTATATATGACTGGAAATAAACTACTAATGGTCGCGTGACCAAGTTTAGTCATTTATAAGTAGTTTTTAGTTGTTTTTTCACTAGTTTATTAATGTTTCTATACTAGTGCTATATATAAAGAAGAGGTGCTCCCCTAGTCCTCATCAACTAGGAGGTTGTCATTCTCCCAATCTAGATCATTATAAGGAGAGGGAAGATGAGCCTTCAATGGTGGGATAATAAGGGGAGCACCCTCTGACTCTCCTATGATAAGAGCTAGGGAAAAGGTCCCCTCAAGGTCTTCTTTGCTCAACTCCTATGAGATAAACATCATTGATCTTGCAAAGATTTCCGATAGACTTGGGACATCATCAACTGAGTTAAACATGCACTTAATAGGAGTGCCATGTATTAATTGATCGGGAGATGAAGGAGGTGCCCAAGATCCACCATCAACCTCATCAAGAGAGATGGTGAAAAACTCGAGAGACGTTGGGGCTGCCTTTGTCACAAGGACAACGCAAGCCAAAGCGGAACCCTCTCCTAAAAAAGGTGATCCCTTCTTTTGACCTCCATTGAAATTAAGGTCATCCTCCAACTTACACTTCATCAGAGGATGCGAAATTCCCATCGATGAAGTGGAAGGCAAGGAGGAAGAGGACAAGGTCGCAACAGACACCACCATGGTGTTCAACATGTCCATGGGTTGAGAAAATGAAGAGATGTCCTGAAGGGACATCAAAAGAGGATGCTCTATCAAGGGATTGATGAACACTTGCACCCTTTTGGGGTGAGGGTCATCAGCATTTGCGAGGGAGCCAAAATCAAGATCGAGGCAATGTGAATTGAAGCAGAAGAAGCAGACGAGGGAGGCACAACAAGAGATGCTGAAATAGGAGCTGTCAAATCCTTTTCATCCTTCCATGAGGTAGCTTGCTTAGCAACCAAATAATTCCTTTGATTCTTACGCTCATGCGCAAGCCAATTTCTTCGGCTCCACGAGCTAGAATTCATTGCTTGAGAAAGAGAAAGAGGCTTATGTTCTACCATAGGCTTGTCCTCCACAACCATGTTTGATGGAAGGACAAACTCTTGGATGAGAGCAAGAGCAAGAAGTGTAGGAGCGAAAACTGAAACAAGTGGAGAAGCATACTTAAGTATCTTGGCAGCGGGCCTCTTCCCATTCACTGCTCGAGGGGCAAGAGCAATAGGAGGCTGTGAAGGTCAAGACATAGGGGAAGCTCCATGAGATCCCTTCCCCTTACAATAGACCATGGTCCTCAGAACCATGAGTAAGGTAGGAAGCTCAAATACTTGATGCTTGGCCTTTCACCAAGTGGGCACCATCAAACTCCCCATGCAAGAAATAGGAGCAATGGCTGAAAGCACCACAGTAGGGTAGAGGCCGAAGCAAATGAAATAATAGAAGAAGAGGAAGGCTCCTAGGTGCGAGCAGACTTCCCCTTCCCCTTTTGGGAGGAGGAGGAGGCAACCTGTTGCTATGTGATCATAGAAGCCTTAACTGAAATAACATAAGGGGAGACAAGGTAGGTCACCTTCGGTGCTATGCCCCCATTCTTGTATTTAACGTAGGTGCAATACAACAGGTCTGTTCTTGGAGGAAGCAAACCAATAGGGGAAGGCCAAGAGTGATTTAATGAGTAACCCCCACGTGACACCAAAGGTTTATATCTGGTGTCGTGCACAACATGCACAAAGCTCTCATGAGAAAACCTTAAAAAAATTTGAACTACCGAAGTGACTATGTTCATAGAAACTAGCCATGGGATTCCTAGTTTCACTCTAAACAATTATGACTTTGGGATGATATTGAAAAGAGAATTTATGGTCCAAGGTCCTACCAAGACTGAGAGAGTGATCGAATCGATTGGAGGGATCGAGATTCTGTCATGTGTATGTATTGTGCTCTTTGATTCATCATACCCATCCTTATGCAAGAAATTTGTCAGCGTAATCTCCTCTACTATAACATTCACATGACACGTGGGATCAACCAGAAATCGATCATGATGTTCCCATTGATGCAAGTGGGAATGTATAGAGGAGATGATTATCTATTCACATTCATAGGAAAATCCTACAATGTAAAGGTTATAGCAATTGATCCACTTGCATGCTACACAAAAGGGATGGGAAGATGCATAAAAGAGGCCATGTTTATGTACTCTGAAAATATTTCCTTAGGATACCCCAAAGGTTTAACAATGAGACAGTGACATATTTAGATTCACTTCACAATATCTAGGGATTCTTCTAACTATGCCTACTGGGGTTGTAGGTTGGGTTGCAGGCTATGCACTGTGCAACACACACACACCTAGAACACGAGAGAAGATTCCTTCAATACTACGAAATGGAACCAAATAGTTCACATCAAGTTCTCCAAAATGTAGAGGAGGGGTACTGATTGCTCAAGGACTCCAGGTCATGGGAGAGTCTAGAACAATGGGTTGCCCTGATCTACCTCAAGCTAGATAAACTAATAGGGAGGTTTTAAGGTTTCAAAGGATTTAAAGGAGAGCCAGTTTTCTAGGTTCAGACAACACATAACACAGACTCCAACATGGAATGTTGGGGTCTCAGGGACACATTGGCATCTGTACCGACAAAAACTATAAAGTATAGTACAAAACACTAGAGAGCCTACTAATTGCTTGATTAATAGAGTTTTAAGCTACAACAGAGATAGAAAATATAGAAATAATAGAAATAACAAGAAGAATACTTTAGCAATACTAAGCTAGAATTTGACAAGAGAAAGATGGTCAAAATAGACCTTCAAACCCATGAGTTGAGGCCTTCAAGAGCTTCACTTGATAAACAACCTGCACACATGAGAACGAGAAAATGTTGGGGTTGTGTTTAGAGGACTACCTCAGTCAGTCCCCTGCTTTGGTGTTTCCACCTCTATGAACAACCAAATAGCAATGATTGTAGAAACATGATAAAGAAAGTACATAGAAATGGAAATACTAAACAATACATGAACAACAAGTAGATGATGTGAAAGTAAATGGAAATGGATGAATATCATCTTCTCAACCAAGTGCACTCAAGGAAGATGGAGGAAGATGTGAGCTCGCAATCTCTCCAAAGCCAACACTACTACAACAACAAAGAGGAGGATTCAACAAAGTAGCAATTTGTAGCTACAAAGGTGGTGGTGAAGCATGAAGGAGCTAAAAGTGAATGTGTTTGATCAAGAAGCTGTCAAGAAGTGTGTCCAAGATTGAAGAAGTGTGAAGCTAGATTGAATGGAAGAATAACCAATTTGAATGAATGAAGGAGGAAAAAACCTGTTTGAAGTTGATCCAAAGAGAAAAAAAAATTACACTTTGTGTCCAATGGAGGAGTGTAATGCCTCTTTGGATTCCATAGGAAAGAATCTTGTTAGGATGACAGTGCACCACATAGACGTTCACGCACTACGCTAGCGTCCTCGACAAAAATTCCCCCACTGACACACAAATGAGTTTCCAAGTGGATGGAAAATGGATGCAGATGTGGAAAATCACCATTGTGATCATTTTTTCTAAGGTAATGGGTGTGTAAATGGGGAATTTGCAAGGGGTCCAAAATCGGTCCAAGGAGCAACAAATGGGGAATTTTGATCTATGCATTATTGTTGTTCTGTAAGCTTGTATGCATGATTTTCTCTCATGGGGTTATGTAGGAAATGGATTAAATGAATTGGGAATGGATATATTATTTCCTAATAGTTTTGGGAGTCAATATGAGGATCCAACCCTCAATCTTGGAAAACTGTGCCTATTTCAAACCTAATAGGAAAGCTAAAACCATAGCATTTTAAAAATCCTATTTCTAAAGCTAAAACCATAGCATTTTACTATGTGTGCATAATGCATATACGTTATAATGCATGTACATTATGTTCTTTTTCATATGTGTGAATAACACAAGCATGTTATATATCATATTTGCATTATGATTAGGGCTTATCAAGCTATATTTGAGCCATAACATGAGCATGTTTTTGATTATGGGAAAACAGGTTTTGAGGGGACCTGAAACCCCTTAGAAACAAGTTTAAAGGGACTTGAAACCCTGTCAAAAGAACACTACAAATGGACAGGGACACAGATAACCAGCAACCCAACATCAACAACCAACCATAAGATACTCTAGACTATCCATGCTGCAAAGACCCAATTTTGAAGGGAACCAAAAACCCTTACAACTAGATTTTTACAAGGACCTTGAACCTAATCAGTAGAAATAAACTACCTAATCAACCAAGCACCAACATAGCTTGCAACAACCAATCTACAATAAACCATATGTTCAACATTGAGCCACTACACAAAGGGAAACAAGAGCCCCCTTTAAGAACAATCAATTTCACCAAGCTCCCTACCTTAATGAGAGAGTCACAAGGGTAAACTAAATACAAAGCAACAAGATTTCTCTTGAACCACCTACCAATCCGATCTACCATCCCAATATCCACCTCTAAAGGAGAGAGCTCCCCTCTATTGGAGAAGATGACATGAACACCATTTCCACCTAATCTAGGCATCTCCAAAAACCACAAACTCCACCTCAATAGGAGTGGCTTCCACCTCAATAGGAACAACAAATGAATATACCAGAATGCACTCACATTATATTTTTTAAAATACAAACATGTTTTCCTTGATTCAACTTGAAAATAGTTTGTGGTCATTTTTTTGTCCCTCAACTTGGTGCACTCACTATTAAGAGGTCAACAATGAAATACAATCATTGACTGTAACATCATCTTGAGAGGAAGGGGAAGAATCATCATAAAAAAGCATAGAAGGGTACATTATAAAGTTCATATCTAATGTAAAAAAATGATTAGATTTGAAATATAAAATAAAAACCAAAACCCTAAGGGGTGCAAGGTCATTAATGTCTGTCAGATTAATGTGTAGAAAATAATTGCTTCCTACACAAATATCCTAGGATGGATTAATTAATCTACAATGATAAACAATTATCCTAGAAAAAGAGAATTGGTACTAGTAATACTACATTTAAACAAATCCATAAATATACATTAAAATGAATGAAGTGGATTAAGCTACTTAGCTCTAGGATTCAATATAAAACATTTGTTGATAGATGATACTTTGTGATTTGTCTTGGTATTCAATTATTTGTACTCTATTAAATGACAAGTTTATCAAATTAGAAATTTCATTGTGCTTCTCTTTAGTCTTTGGTTCCAATCCATGCTTACAAAAATGATCTCCACACCCACGAAAATGAACCATTTCTACAAATTTGACCTCTATTGGTAGAAATAACTTTTGTGCTTTTGAATAGTTGGAATATCTTCACCTCAATGTTGGAAAGTTTATGTTTGAAGATTGACTATGTTGTTGAACACCTTTGGGAGTTTGTTAAGCAGGGAACTTCTCCTTTTGTCAAATCCTTAAATTTTATTTAATAGTTTTGAGATAAGTCTCTTGATTCCTAAGTGATGTAATAATGAATTAAGGCTTGTCCTTTATACCTCTAGCACATGCACATTTAAATTTTTGCCCTCAAGTTGACAACTAATGGCTAGTTGGAAAGAATTTGGTTGGGGCCCAAGATGGAATTAAAGTTTAAAAGTCCAAGGGACACATTTCACACACATAAAATTGACTCAAGTAAGAAAAACTACAAATCAAGTTAAGAGCCTTTGAATACATGAGAACAAGATCATGCAAATTCAAATTTGTCACCAACTTTTACACATAAATATACCACTTCTATACTATACATTATATTAAAAACAACCTAATCAATATAAATTCAAAATAAAAGAAAAAATACAAAAATATCCAAAATTTACTCTTAAACTTAAAAACAAATTCTAAATCAAATTTAATGCTTGATTTTAAAAAAAAAAAATACTTCAAAGAAATTTCTAATATTTAAATTCTTTTTTAAATCTATAGATATTTTATAATATTTTCCAATACCAAAATGAAAAATTTAAAGGAAAAGACAAGAAAATTTTATAGTGTATTTCATTTATATATATACTAGCATATATATCTTCATTTACATATATACTAGCATATATATCTTTAATAATTTTATATAATATACGTCCAGAAATATCCTTCTCGAGGCGTCTATTTTTAAAATAAATTTGACATACATAAGCGGAATAGACTCCTTTAGAAGGATATATGTCGATGTATTTTATATAGATTTATTAAAGATATATATACTAGTAACATCACATCACAATAAGTAAAACATTAAATAAATTAGGGTTAAGATTACGATGTGTTTCATTTATATATTATATATAAATAACTATTTTTTCCAGCATTAAAAATATATTGGTGGATAGGTTAAAAAAAATATTGACCTTCGGTTAGAGATTACGGGCATTTCAGAGAATCAAAAATCTCTTTATTGCAATACAAAGAAATAGTCATGATGAAATATTTTCTCTATCCAAGATAAACTAGTGTTCCATACTATTGATCCAGAGTAAAATTTCCTAAAATATGGCCATATGACCATCAAATTTAGGCTCCATAAAAAAAATACTTAGCCTCCATATCAATGAACTAGTAGGAGGAAAAAAGGGCTCGATATTGGTAAATGGGAATAATTCGGGAAGGAAACTAGAAGTAAAATACATAGAGGGACAAAAGGCAGAGGCCATTGGTGATAGCGATGAGTGATTGGGCTAGCACGCCAAGGTGGGGTCCACTGTGTGGCACAACCCACTCGCTGTCTCACTGCTTGACACATCCATAGTCCATGCTAGCATGCAAAAAAATGATCAATCATTCTTTTCCCCTATCCAATGATTATGACCCGAGGTGTCAATGCTAGCTAGCAGGGACACCGCTTTGTCTGTTGTTTTCTCATGGTTTGTGGAGCGGAAGCCTTCATGAATTATTCTTTCATAAACCTATTCCCTCTACTTGTGCTCCACATCATATCCATACTATGAGAACACCAACATCCTTTCAACAACTTTAACACACAATCTCCAATTTGTTGACATTAATGGCCAACTGTTGATATCAATGGCAACACTAGTAGTACACTTACAACAATCTCCCCCTTTGTCATTGATGGCAACACCAGCTCTCTGAAAAACCATCAACAAAAAAAGAAACTATGCATCAAGAAGTACTCCCCCTGATTGGGGCATCTCTTACTCTTCACACTCTTTTTTTTTTTTTTCTGCTCCATGGAACAAGCAACACTCCCCCTATTTGAGGCTTTCTTCTTCTTCTATACTATTTTTTTTCAACCAATTTTCTCCCCCTTTAACATCAACAACAAAGGGTCATAAACTCATCCAACTCTCTTTCCTATGTTGAACTCTTTTGCTCTCCTCCTTTGAAAACACTCAAAGGGAAACACCTACACCTTACTCAAACATCATCTGACATCTACATACACCACTTTTAGATAATACTTGCAACACCAACAAACAACTACTTTCTCTCCACTGCTCTCACTTTTTTGCACTCTCCCCCTTAGGGGCACAAAGTATGCTCCACATGATTTCACCAATCAACAACACTACTACTTGCTCCCCTTGAGAGGTAGCCTTCATCATGTATCCAGGACCAAGAATGTATCTTGAAATGCTTCCTAGAAATATGCACACACTTATGCATCTAATTGAAAGGAGGGGCAATAACCCATAAATTTTTTTGAAGATACTCAAAAGTATCTTGAGGAAGAGCCTTTGTGAAAATATCTGCAACTTGATCCTTAGTAGGCACATACTCTAACTTCAACTCATTCTTTACAACTTTCTCTCTTAAGAAGTGATACCAAATTGAGATATGTTTTGTTCTTGAATGCATTACTAAGTTCTTTGAAATATTTATTGCACTTGTATTTTCACACAATATATAAATAGATTCATCATATGATACTTTGATATCCTTTAATGTTTACTTCATCCACAACACCTATGTGCAACATGATATTGTTGCAATATATTTTTCTTCTACAGTAGATAATGACACTGAATCCTACTTCTTAATCAACCATGGAACCAATATACTTCCAAGAAAGAAAGTACCACCACTTGTACTTTCTTTTATTATCTATACAACCTACCCAATTTTTATTTGTTTATACACTTAAGGAGAAATTAGTATCCCTAGAATACCACAAACCATAACCTAGAGTGCCCTTCAAGTATCTAAATATCCTCTTCACCATTGCAACATGAGATTCTCTAGGATCTTCTTGAAACCTTGCCACAAGACAAACTACATGCATGATATATGATCTAGTAGTAGTTGGATATAGCAATCCACCAATCATTGATCTATACTTACTCTGATCAGGCTTAGGTGATTCATCATTCTTGCTCAACTTGCAACCAGTAACCATAGGAGTACATGTTGGTTTAGAATCCTGCATCCCAAACTTCTTCAACATTTCCTTGACATACTTTCACTATGGAATGAAGATACCCTTTTTTGATTGACTGATTTGTAATCCAAGGAAGAAATTCATCTCCCCACATATCAATATTTCAAACTCTTTCTACATCTCCTTTGAAAACTTCTTACGCATACCTTCATTTCCTCCAAAGTTAATATCATCCACACACTACCATAATTAGTATTTGTTCTCCCTCAACTTTGAACTATAGATTGCTATCTATAGTACCTTTTCTAAATCCTTGTTTTAGCAAATACCTATCCAGTCTTGCATACCAAGCTCTAGGATCTTGTTTGAGTTCATACAATGCTTTTGTCAATCTGTAGACCATATTAGCATCATTTGATAAATGAAATCCTTTTGGTTGTTCACTATGTACCTCTTCTTCCAACTCACCATTCAAGAATGCAAAATTCACATCCATTTGATATACTTTGAAGTTTTTATTGCAAAAGCAAAAAAAATTCTAATGGCTTCCATCCTTGCCATTGGAGCAAATGTCTCCTCAAAATCTATCCCTTTTACTTGTGATTAGCCCTTACACACAAGTGTAGCCTTATTTCTAGCAAATTTTCCATCCTCATTTAGTTTGTTCTTGAAAACCCATTTAGTTCCTATCAAATTCTTATTTGTTGGTCTCGGGACCATTTCCCAAGTCAAATTCTTCTCAATCTATTCTAGTTTCCTCTTTCATAGCCTTGATTCAATTCTCATTTTTGCATGCCTTAGTCACTATTTTAAGTTCCATCTCATAAAGTAAACAAAAGTTTACTTGTTCCTCTATCATAGCAGATTTTTTCCTTGTGAACACACCTTTGCTCTTATCTCCAATGATTTGATCTTTAGAATGATTCTTTTGCACATACTTAGGAGTCTTAGGGATCTTTTCTAGAGCTTCTTCCTCTTCAACTATCACTGCTTTTTCCTTTTCTTCATCATTTTCTTCTTAACTATAGGGGATTCATCAGATTCATATCCTTCTATCAATACATAAATTTGTAGTGGTTCTTCATCCACCTTAATACTTGCACTTTCAACAATCTTCTTCAACATTTTATTATAGAACAGGTAAAGCTTTGCTTCTTGTAAAATATCCAAGGAAGTCTAAGAAAGAAAATTGTCGTCACTAGGGTTAAGGACCTAGGACAACTAACTTTCTATACTCCACATTCAAGGAAACCCTAGAGATCTCAACCCAAATGTAGAGAGGGAGAGAGAGATCTTGTAATAGGGTATCCTAGGATATGATTAATGACTAAAGAGGGGTTTACCTCCAAGCTAGGGCTTGGAAAGATTAATGAAATGCAAGATCTAATGTTTAAACCTAGTGATGCATGAAACTTGAATGAATGATTTAGAAATGCAACCAAATCAGAACAAAAATCTAAGAGATCAGAGGTGAGTACTTGGGAACCTGAAAGAGCTTGAATGAAGCCCTGATATGCTGCAAACACTGAATTTAAGGCTTGCTATGACTCATACGACAGTCTAGGTGATTTAGTCCCACATTGAGTTTTTTGCACCAAAACTAGAATATGATAGTGTTGATTCTAAAACTCCAAAAACCCTAAAAAATTCCTATACTATGACTCATACAACCAAGGTGGTATATCAATCCCAGTGTGCTTTTTCTAAAGGTTAAGGTTTGATTCTGTTCTCCAATATCTTCTCTTTCTGTCACCCTTTGTTTCTGGATCTAACACCTTGATTTCAGACCATAGATGACTTTTTATGAAGATAGCAACCTTGCAAATGAGGGGACAACTCCAACAAATTTCTTCAAGATTGTGACCTAATATTCAAGGGTTCTTCAAGCTCCAAGACACCTATATCTACAATCACACATGTAAAGAGGAGAAAAAATTGTTGATTGTTAGTGAATAGGGATTTGCCTTGGTCAAACCCCTTTGAGGTAATTAAACCAAATGATGAAACAATGAAAAAAGGACATGAAACATGTACAATGATACCTTGAATGATGCCTTGTAAATGATGCCTTGTAAATCTGCAATCTAACATGAAATGGCCATGAAGGATGTAGATCTAGATCTTGAAATAAGTGTAGAACAATGCTTGATCTTGGATCTTGGATGCAACATCACAACACTAGCTCAACAACATGCTTGATGCTTGATAATCTTGACATGATGATGGATCTTGAATTGTTGCAACAATTGATGAAGAATTCTGCCCTTGAATGCCTTAGAAATGATCTTGATTGCTCTCTTAATGATCTTGTAAAGTCTTGGAATGCTTAACCCTTGAGTACTTGACTTGATATTATGAATGCTTAATCTTTCTTAGATGAAATAATGTTTTTAGGCCTCATTTATATAGGAAATCCATCTAATATCCCATTTATTAGATCCCACAAGCCGACATTCATGAAATTTAAACTTAAAACCCATATTTCCCACTCAAAATGCTAAAAAGGGTCCAAATGGGACTCATACACCACACCTAGCATATGGGTCCCACCTAGGTGGGACTCATATGCCCATGGTGGCGTATGGGTCCCACAGGGCCTTTTTAGGTGGAAAAAGTGTCATGGTGTAAGAAATTAAGCTTATTTAATGTCTATGTCTGGATTTTGGTTAAAATATGCCTCAAGATGCATAATATAGGGTCGTAGGGGCCTATTAATGATGATATTAAGGTCATAAATGCAAGAGGTCCCAAAATTCAATGTGAAAGTGTAAATAAATATACTTTACAACATTAAATTAAGGCAAAATTAGGTCTATTTAGCTTAGAAGGGCCCAAAATCCCATGTGAATGTGTACAATACATTACAACACTAGATTAGGTCCATTTAATTTACAAGCCTCCTAAATTTAATGTGAAGGTGTGAATAATTACATTTTACAACATTAAATTAAGGAAAATTTAGGTTTATTTAGCTTAAAAAGGGCCCAAGACCTAATGTGGATGTGTAAAACACATCACAACACTAGATCAAGGCGACCTTAAGTTCAATTTATCATTAATTATTCCCAAATCAAGCAAGGAAAAGGTGTAATTTTTTTGTTGTCATAGAAAAATTCCTTCATCAAATCTTAAATCAAAATTTCCCAAGTTTTCTTCATCTCTTCTGATATAGCATTTGCTTCCAAAGACTCTGAAATACTTTACAGTAGTAGGTTTACCATATCATAAATCATAGGGAGTATTTGAACTGTTCACTCTTGCTCGACCTTTGTTAAGAATGTAGATTGCAATATGAATTGCTTCTCTCCAATAGACATCTGGTAGATTAGCTTCCTTCATCATTGTCCTAGTTTCTTCTTGAACTGTTCTATTCTTCCTCTCCACAACTTCATTTTGCTGAGGAGTTGTAGGAGCTGAAAAATGCCTCTTTATTCCATGATCTTCACAAAAGTTGTTAAAATCATTTGAAGTAAACTCATCACCTCTATCAGACCTCAAGCACTTGATTTTCAAATCCATTTCATAATCTGCCATAGACTTAAATGCTTTAAACTTATCTAGAGCTTCTAATTTTTCTTGGATAAATGTCACCCAAGTCATTCTAGAATAATCATCAATCAATAACATGAAATACATGTCACCACATGAGCTTATTAATTTGGTAGGTCCCCATAAGTCTGTATGCACCAACTCCAAAGGAGTTGTGGTAGAATATTCTTTAGTCTTGAACCTCATCTTTGTTTTCTTTCCAAAATGGCATTCCTTCCACATTGCATTGATAGGATTTGTAATCTTTGGCAGATCTCTCACATCATCAGTAGAACTAATCTTCACTAGGTTGGAAAAATTGATGTGACCCATTCTTCTATGCTATAGTCAACTTTCATTGATTGACATAAATCATTTAACACCACTACCTTTAAGCTAATAAACATTACCTTTTGTTCTTGTTCTTGTAGCAACCAGAGTACCGAGGATTCCTTTTTTGATCTCACAACCACCATCCTAAAACACAATATTGTATCCTTTGCTACACATTTTTCCTACACTTAGAAGATTATATCGAAGGCCCTTGACATAGAGAACATCATCTGTTTTATGCTTGCCATAAAAATAATTGAACATTTTCCACAAATCTTAGCAGATGTATCATCACCAAAATTAAGAAGACCGCCATCATACTTTTCAAGCTTAACAAACTTGCTCTTATCACCTGCAATATGATTTGACCATCCACTATCAATTATCTAGTAATTTATCTCTTCTCTTGTATAAAAATCAGTCAACATAGTTCCTTCAATGTTGTGACCTATTATTGGAGCACTTTCATTCACACATCTTTTAGAATGAGTAGAATTAGTTTCAAAATTTAAAGCCATGAACAAGTATTCATCACTTCCTTCATCAGGATAATATGATTCCTCATCATTAGAAACACCATTGTCCCTTTCAATATAGTAACTCTTCTTGACAAATTTTATTATATGATCCTTAGGTTTGTCATTTGAAACTTTGATTGGACATTTAGATGCATAATGACCTATCTTTCCACGATTGAAACATTTAAAGGGCAACTTACCTCTATATTTTTCAATTCCCTTTTTCAATCTCCTTACAAAATTTTCTTCCACCTCATCAATATCATCCGGATCTGATTCATCATCCTTCTCTACTTTGTAGACTTTAAAGGTAGTTTCTTTACTTGTAGTATCTTGACCAAACTCTCTCATTTCAAAAGAAGTTAAAGCACCATACATCTAATCTCTAGAATAATTATCCAAATTATGAGCTTCCTCAATAGTAGAAACTTAAGAACTAATCTTTAGGAAGAGTTCTTAGTACCTTTTTCATAGCTTCACTTTCTTCTAGCTTACCACCAAGACCATTGATGACATTGACAACTTCATCAACTCTAAGCATGTAAGCAATAATATCTCCATCTTTAGAAATCCTTAAGGTTTCAAATTTGGCTTTGTAATTCTACATCTTTGCTTATTTGACCTTGTCATTTCCTTCATAAATTCTCTCTATCTTTGTCTAGATCTCTTTAGTAGATTTCAAACTTATCACTTTTCCAAGTTCAGAATAAAAAAGATCACTAAAAATAAGATTCCTTGCTTTGCCATTGTTTTC
The DNA here is from genome assembly GCA_007258455.2 of Sequoia sempervirens. NCBI lineage: Eukaryota > Viridiplantae > Streptophyta > Pinopsida > Cupressales > Cupressaceae > Sequoia > Sequoia sempervirens. The sequence goes on from VDFB02056351.1 coordinate 25,324,556, forward strand.
ATAATCCTTGATTTCATCATCACTTTTCGGATTAGCAGTAGGTATAGTGTATCCTTTCTCAATTGACTTCTAGACATTGAATCCAAGATAGACCAGAAAGGATTACATCCCGGCTTTCCAATAAGCATAATTCATTCCATAAAAAATAAGAGCTTTGACACCTTTCCTATGCACCATCTGGATCTACCTCAAGCGATTAAGTTTTCTCTAAGGAACCACAACTTCGATACCAATTGTTAGATGCACAGGACAACTGAGAGGGGGGGTGAATCAGTTGTATGCTTAAAAACATTCAAACCCTCAATATCTTTTCAAACACTTATCAACCATGAAACCCTTATCATGTTAGCAAAATTTAAACATATGAAATAATAATGCAAACACATAAGAATACCATATTTACGTGGAAAACCAAAGAAGGGAAAAACCATGATGAGAATTAGCTCACATATATATGAATTGTAACACCGAATACAAGAAAGCTCATTGCCAAGGACTCACTGCCTAGAAAAAGAAGAAAGGCTCACTGTCAGGTGGCTCATTGCCAGGAAGAAAGAAGATAGAAGAAGACTGTTACAAAGAGATTCACTATCTCATGGCAACATGATAAATCCACCAATGAAACTTTATGCCATCCACAACCTTTGGCTCATTGCCAACAACAATTTCAAGCACGCTGAAAATGTAGACCCTTTTGCTCATTGAATCAGAGTCATGGGCATTATGCTCACACTCAAATCACCACACTTAATCTAATTTGCATCTTTCACATACGTTTTATAGATCCACACTCATCTCCAACAACAACACTTTCCACACTAGGGTTGACATCAATAAGACATCAAACCACACCATATGCATATTATGATAACACCAACATCCGTTCAAGAACTCCAACATACAATTTCCATACTGTTGACATTAATGACCAATTGTTAACATCAATAACAACACTAATAACACACATGCAACATGTCTTTTATACCTCTAGCACATGCACATTTAAATATTTTTGCACTCAAGTTGACAACTAATAGCTAGTTGGAAAGAAGTTGGTTTGGGCCCAAGATTGAATTAAAGTTTAAAAGTCCAAGGAACACTTTTTACACATAAAATTGACTCAAGTAAGAAAAACTACAAATCAAGTTGAAAGCCTTTGAATACATGAGAACAAGATCATGTAAATTCAAATTCTTTGCCAACTTTTACACATAAATATATCACTTATTTACTAGACATTATATTAAAAGCAACCTAATCAATATAAATTCAAAATGAAAGAGAAAAATACAAAATATACAAATTTTATTCTTAAACTTAAAAAAAAATTCTAAATCAAATTTAATGCTTAATTTTTAAAAAAATAAAATTACTTCAAAGAAATTTCTAATATTTAAATTCTGTTTTAAATTCAAAGATACTTTTAATATTTTCTAATACAAAAATGAAAAATCTAAAGAAATAGATGAGAAAATTTTATAGTGTCTTTTATTTATATATATACTAGCATATACATCTTTAATAATTCTATATAATATACGCCCAAAAATATCTTTCTCGAGGTGCTTAGTTTTAAAATCAATTTGACATACATAAGTGGAATAGCCCCTTGAGAAGGATATTTGTCTATATATATATATACTAGTAAATACACCCAGAAATATCTTTCTCGAGGTGTCTATTTTTAAAATTAGTTTGACATACATAAGCAGAAAAGGTCCCTTAGAAGGATATTTGTTGATATATAGATTTATTATATATATATATATATATATACTAGTAAATACACCCAGAAATAGCTTTCTCGAGGTACCTATTTTTAAAATCAATTTGACATACATAAGCAGAATAGGCCTCTTGAGAAGGATATTTGTCAATATATAGATTTATTAAAGATATATATACTAGTAAATACGCCCAAAAATATCTTTCTCGAGGTACCTATTTTTAAAATCAATTTGACATACATAAGCGGAATAGCCCCTTGAGAAGGATATTTATCGATATATAGATTTATTAAAGATATATATACTAGTAAATACGCCCAAAAATATCTTTCTCGAGGTACCTATTTTTAAAATCAATTTGACATACATAAGCGGAATAGGCCTCTTGAGAAGGATGTCTGTCGATATATAGATTTATTAAAGATATATATACTAGTAAATACACCCAAAAATAGCTTTCTTGAGATACCTATTTTTAAAATCAATTTGACATACATAAGCGGAATAGGCCTCTTGAGAAGGATGTCTGTCGATATATAGATTTATTAAAGATATATATACTAGTAAATATGCCTAGAAATATCTTTCTCGAGGCGCCTATTTTTAAAATCAATTTGACATACATAAGCCGAATAGGCCTCTTGAGAAGGATATTTGTCGATATATAGATTTATTAAAGACATATATACTAGTAAATACACCTAGAAATATCTTTCACGAGGTGCCTATTTTTAAAATCAATTTGACATAGATAAGCGGAATAGCCCCTTGGGAAGGATATTTGTTGATATATAGATTTATTAAAGATATATATACTAGTAAATACGCCCAAAAATATCTTTCTCAAGGTACCTATTTTTAAAATCAATTTGACATACATAAGCGGAATAAGCCTCTTGAGAAGGATATTTGTTGATATATAGATTTATTAAAGATATATAGACTAGTAACATTGCAACACAACATGTAAAACATTAAATGAATTAGAGTTAGGATTACGATGTCTTTCATTTATATTTATATATATAAATAACTGTTTTTTTCCAGCATTAAAAATATATTGCTGGACAGGTAAAGAAAATTATTGACCATTGGTTAGAGATTACGGGTGTTTCAGAGAATCAAAATCTCTTTATTACAATACGGAGAAACCGTCATGATGAATGAATGAATGAAAGATTTTAATGACGTCCACGAGACTAAACACTCTATGGGACCGAGACCAACAACTTAGTTTGTCTCCAAACTCTTCTCCAGGTCAGATCTCCTACTATTAATTTTGACTAGGAGGCTGGCCATCTGATTCATCTTATCCTCCTCAAATAACTGATGAAATATTTTCCCTATTCAAGTTAAACCAATGTTCCATCCGGGGTAAAATTTGCTAAAATACGGCCATACGGCCATCAAATTTAAGCTCTGTGAATCAATGAACAAGCAGGAGGCAAAAAGGGCTCGATCTTGGTAAATGGGAATAAATCGGGAAGGAAACTAAAAGTAAAATACACAGAGGGACAAGAGGCAAAGGCCAATGGCGACAGCGACGAGTGATTGGGCAGACACGCCAAGGTGGGGTCCACTGTGCGGCGCAACCCACCTGCTGTCTCACCGTTCGACACTTCCGCGGTCCACGCTGGCATGGCAAAACACGATCAATCATTCTTCGCCCCTATCCAATGATTACGACCCAAGGTGTCACTGCCAGCTGGCAAGGACACCGCCCTGTCTGCTGCTTTCTCATGGTTTGTGGAGCGGAAGCCTTTACAAATTATTCATATACTCTACTTGTGCTCTTAATCCCATAAAGCTAGAATGATAGGCCTCCGCCTCCGTACACTTTTTGTTTTGGATCTTGCGTACGTTAATCCTGCTTAAGGGCTTCGACACGCCTCAAACGGAAACCTCAGAGTGCTAATAGTAGCAGTAATAACCAAGTTGTACGTACCCATGTAAAGTTTATTCAATGTTAATTATGAGTTAAGAAGGTTGAGCCCTGAGCCCAGAGTTGTGAGCCCAGCGCTCTGGGGCCTCAAACGGAGACCTCAGAGTGCTAATAGTAGCAGTAATAACCAATTTGTACGTACCCGTAAAGTTTATTCAATATTAATTATGAGTTAAGAAGGTTGAGCTGTGAGCCCAGCGCTGTGTCTGAGCCCAGAGCGCTGAGCCCAGCGTTCTGAGCCCAGCGCCCTGTGGCCGCCATAATTGTCCCAACTACTTATAATTGCGGGATAAGTTGGGCGTTGTATAGTCGGTTGTGTGGTGTCGGGGGGCGGGGCAAGTGCAGAGGGGAGTAGTGGGTACTTGTTATAGTTGGTGCAGGTATTTAGAGGAGACAAGCAGACATGGTGCAGAAGCAAGTGGGTGGTGAAGTAGTATCTACCCTTACAAGCCATTCCGTGCAAGTATAATCATTTTGGCACACCTCCAACACGTGCGACTCGTGCCCACTACCCAGAATGACTACTGTACATGCAGATCGTAAGGCTACATCACGCGCACTCTGTCGATCGTACACACCACAACTACTCTCGCTCTACGTAAGAGTGGAGGTTAGTTGGGTAGAGCAATTGCAATTGGGCGGTCAGTCATGTCTTGAAGGAAAGAGCAGATATGATGTGGGCATGTCAGATGGGGTTTCTCGTCCAGTCATTTCCAGTGGTTTCTTAAATGCCAAGTTGAATTTGAAAGAGGAAATCATATCATATCGTCCTTCCTGTTGAATGGGACTGTCAACAAAATCGTCTGTGTACAACAAATCTCCTCCTTTAAATCTTGCCTCTGTACGCCATTTTCTCCATTGTTTTCGCCACTCATTGTTCTTGTCTGCTATGCAATTTCGTCAAAGCTTTTAAAAGCTCCTTAATACCACCTGCCTTTTACCGGGCCTTGAAAATTGTTCAGTACTATATAATACCAACTTTAATTATCTTTGCTGCCCGTATAAAATTGGAATATTTGTGCTGGTGCCCTTTTTCTACACCAAAATCGAATTGTGATTTTTTTGGAAAATCACTCGTGGGAGAGTTATTTTAAATTTTGGGAAAGATACCTTCCCAAATTAGAAGTTTTTGTTTTGTTTTCTAGTGTCATTGCCATTCACATGCTGCTTGAGAAGATGCTTCTTCCTCAACCTCCTATGAATATAATTATTTTTTTATTTATTATTATATATATTATTAAAAGAATGTAAGGGATGCATCCTATGGTAGCGTGGGCCTTTAGGAAAATTTCTAAGTTTTAGAAATATATATTAAAAAAAATGTTAATGCAATTAATTTTCCTTAATTGAATTGCTCGTGGTGAATTTTTCTTGAGGTGAATTTGTCATGGCGGTGAATTTTCTCACGACGAATTTGCTTGACGTTGTTTACTGGTGAATAAATGTTTTAGGCCACTATTAAGCTGTTTCACATTGTTATATTTTTTCCTCAACATTTTACACATTTAACAAAACTAAAATATTTCAACAATTTTTTTTAATTCTAATATAATATAAATATTAATTAATTGAACAATTAATCATAATTCAATAATACTAATTAATATGTCTAACAATAGTGTTGCTAGGAACAAAATAGGTGGACCTTACATGTAACATTTTTGGATTTCAATCGTACATTCAATATAATTTGTAAGCAATCTTAATTTTCCATAAATTTGATTGTTGCATAACTTTATCATTTTCACAAAATGAGAGTGGATGATTAGGGTTTTTCAGAGTGGTAAAAAGTATAACAATTGATTCCACTAATTTGATTTAAAATAATCAAATTAAAAATAATGAAATAGTTATCTTAAAATTAATAGTTGAGACTAATGTATTGAAATAAATGTAAAAATTAAATAGAATCTAATGTAAATATATTGTGATAGATGTCTCAAGGTGATTTATTTGAATGCAAAAGAGTCAAGATTAATCAAATAAATACTTTGGAATCTAGAAAACCATGATCTATCTATATAGGTCACATCTACACTTGCAAAATCACTTTGTCTAACTATGGAACTTAACCTGACACACATACTTCATCTTTGTTAAACTTTAATATCTACTTTTTAGTTTATCATTCAATGTATGTTACCTAAGTAATGGTGTTTAGGATCACCTTTGGATAGTTCACTAGGCAAGGATTAGTTCTCATTTGGTCAAAAACCTATAATACTAATTTAATAGCTTTTATAAAAATTCAAAGAAAATAGGAAATCATATAAAGTATGGCTAGATGTTGATGGAAGAAGGTGATATAGTAATGATGTAATGATTGTGAAAAATTATATTCTAAATATGCACTAAATTTCCTAGTACATGGTGTTTTAAAATGAATTAGGTCTAGTCCTTAAATACAACTTTACAAGTGGCATGTGAAGTCAAATACAATGATTAGTTGGAAGGGTTGAGTCAAATCCCGAATTTAGATTTGAAATTTAAAGGTTTGGGGGATAAGTGAAAGTAATGGAGTAGAAAATTGTTGGAGTTTATTGTTGAACCCCATAGCTCCCAAAAATCACTTGCAATCAAAACACTTATCACATGAAGAGAGAAAAATCTATTGATTGTAATATGCAGCTTGCAAATTGATTTGATCAAATAAAATAACTGAATAGGCTTCTCAATAATGAATTAATAGATTAAATACATCTAGATGATTGCAATAATGAATAATGGATCCTTATAAAAAGAAAAAAGAAAAAGCAACCCTAGATGAAACTCTAGGTGAGGATTAAATTAGATTGTGACAAGTGTCCTCATCCTATGCTATGAGACAAAAAAGCACATGACCTAAAAATAGAAAAATATGCTTAAATTTAACTTAAGTTTAATGGAGTAAAAATGGGACCTAATTAATTAATTAAATAATTACTTAGGTGATGTGTCTATTTTACTCTAACACCCCCCTTAAGTACAACTTAGGGAAAAGCTAAAAAACTAATGATATATGCATGGATGGGTCCTACCTACAAGGCCTAATAAGGTGCCCATGTACAAACAAAATAGATCTCTCATAAATTGAGAAAAGGAGAAAACCTCATGAAAAAAAACTTATCTCCAAAAGATAAAATGAAATAAATTTGTACTAGAGTGAAAGAAGAAAAGGAGGACTAGATATGACCCCTAAGGACTAATTTTGTCACATTAGTACAATAATTGTCCCCTAATAGAAGAAAGAAGATGAGAATATGAATCCCAACCCATAAATAAGTAGCTTTTGTGCCAATGATGAAAGCATTAAGACATGAAATAATCCATTGCCTACACAAGTACATTTCTCCCCTTAGGAACAAATAGATCCAATAGTGATTGGAGAAGCCACTCTTATAATTTGGATGAATAGGGAATTCAAATACAAATGTATATATATGAAAATTTATCAAATGCCCACATGGCGAAATGAGAGGATGTCAATCGAAAACCTTCTAAAGATTGATGCAGAACAATCTCCAAAGATAATAAATGATGGGATGACAGTGATGATGTGGCTACCATGAAAGAGGAGTTGATTTTCTTAATAGAATCCTCAAAATCTACAATATGAGACTGCACAAACAAGGATGATATGTCTGATAGATATGAATCCCAAGTAGTTGTGCTTGGAAGAGGATGAATGCCTTATTGCTTTGGATCAATAGAGGCCAAGGATGTGATGATACTAATATGATTAGGAACAACAAAAGATAGAGATGGGTCTCATTATGAAGAATGAGAATAAGGAGATAAGCCTTTGAATCATCAAAACATGCAAGACTTGTGATATACTCAAGCTCCTCTAAAGTATCATCATCAAAGGGTATGCAATTTGCATCATCAAGGAGAATGAGACAATCTACAACAAGATCCTTTGGGTATGGAAAGATATGAGGGTCTTCATGGTTCTCCAAAAGTCTAGTCCAAAGTGTGTGGGGACAATCAATATCTAATATAGCACACATAGTGTCATAATCAACACTATAAAAAATAAATCCTACAATATGATCAATGATGTTACCTCAATATGATCTACTTATTGGTGTGTCTAGTCCAAGTATGAGTCCATAAAGATAAGAAAAAATATTAAGTCGCCTGAAATGTGTCAGGATATTGTTTTGCTAAGACTCCTAATAATCCATTTTCAGGATTACCATGGAAGGATGAGAAAAAAAACCCATGATGCCTTCTTAAATGATAAAATTAGAGACCAATAACCTCAATGCATGTAAAATATATCAAATGAAGTCATATCATGCAAATAAATTATTTCTAAGTACCAATATGTTCATGTAATTGAATGGAATGTGAAATAATGACAAACTAAATAAAAATACCTAGGATTTTTTTTTGAAAAAAGTGCATGGATAGATCTAAAGAGCTCTAAAATACTTTTATAATAATAAGAAATGAAAATCAAGGATATAGAAAAAAAAAAGAGCTTAGAAGAAAAAAAATGATGATTTAACTTTGATAGGTGATAAACTATACTAGAAGAAAATATGATGATGAGACCCACACCATTGGAAAGTATGCAAAACCATCTTTCCAATGATATATTATTTGCTAAAGTTTTGACATTATATGCCCATGTTATACTAAAAATAAAAAATAGCTCCTTTAGGGAAAATTTAGGGTTTGTAGGGGTCTACTAGGCAATATTGTGCAAATGTCAACAATCCTACCACTGGAATATGCCCCTGTCATAGAAATAGTCTCTACTAGACCAAAATATACTTCTCACCACTTGTAACATTCCCTTTCTAAAGAGCATTGGCATATTCCTTAATAAGTGAAATATTCAAGCTATAAGCAAGATTGAAAAAATTAACTTGTTGGAAAAGGTCGTCACCAATATATTCTCCTACAAATTTAATATTCTCTTAGTTTGATTGTAACCAATTTTTGTTTTGGCCATTGATTTTTTTTTTAGGCCGATCAACTAGGGAATTGCTACCAAAGTTATGTTGTTGGTCATAATAAATACAACTAATAGTAAAGTGGCTCCCACAAAACTATGCAGTCAATACCCATAATGAAAATTGTGTTGCAAGAATGGAAAGATTGAAGGTGTTGTCATTGATGTCAACTGGTCAACTGGTTATCAACTAGTTATTGTTGGTTGTATATGTTGAGGATATTGAGAAAATTGTAATGAAGATATGTTACAAGTGTCCAGTGGTTGCTCTGGGTTTTGGTTTGAATTTACTCTTATAGTTGTGCAGTTTAGACATGTTGTTCATGGTTGTTAGAAGATGCGATATCCAAATTTTTGGTTTTTGATTTGTTGTACAATGCAAGTTGTGTTCACCAGTTGTGAATAGTAGTTTTATGTGTTTCTAGTTGAGGTCCGAGAGAAATGTTGTTGGTTTGGATTTCTCTTTGATGAAGTCTTATGACTTGCGGTTCTAGAGTTGAGTTGCCTTGATTCTATTGAAGATAATTTTGGTATCTAGATGATTCGTGCTTAATGGTTCTATGCGTTTTACACTGGTTTGGCCAACCTTGTGTGAAATACTACTTTCGAGGATTCAATGAAGCATGTTGGATCTTTTTGGGTCCCTTGAAGCATGTGTTTGGGTCGCCCTCATTCTAATTCCACCCTAGGATGTTTTGGCATTGACCAAATTTGAATTTGAATTTGGATGGACGACTTTGGATATGTTTTAAAGTTGAAGATGGTATAAATACAAGATGAGTTAGTGGTGAAATATACAAGAGCAAAGAAGAAGAGTGATAAGATAAAAGAGGAAGTGCAATTAGATGCAACATTGATTCTATTTAGTGAGTGTGTGTAATGTGAGTGTCGTAGATCAGTGTGAAGCTTAATGTTGAGTTTTTGAATGCAGTGAGTAGAAGGTGAACTCTATCATTCATGCAAGTAGATCGAGTTGTGGTGGGATCCTTTGTTGCATTGGGATTGTAGTCTCTCTATAACAAGTCTTCTTTTTCTTCTTTGTATCTCTCTAGAAGTGAGCCCTTCGAGTTGTTAGCCTTGTTGGAGAGTGAGTCCTTGTTCTGGAAAATGAGTCCTTGTTTTGGCAGTGAGCCTTATTTCTGGTAGTGAGCCTCTTGTAATCAGTTTTGATATTCTCTATAGTGTGACTTAATCCTCATTGTTGTTTTTCCCTTATTGGGTTTTCCACGTAAATCTAGTGTTATTGTGTTTATGTGTTGCATTTGAGTTTTTGCATTGGCATTTGATGATTAATCATTTAAGCAGTATTAAGCATTAGTTTCGGTGATTGAATTAAAGGCTTAATTTTGTGACAATTGATTCACCCCTCTCTCATTTGTCCTATTCAACAATTGGTATCAGAGCGTGGTTCCTTGGTGAAGAGCTTAACCACTTGAGGAAGGTCTGGGATGGCTAGCAAAATGATTTATGATTATCTGAGGTTTAATGGAACTAATTATGGTATCTGGAAAGTATTGATGGAAGAATATCTTGAATATTGTAGATATGATGTGGAGAAAGCTTACAAAAATCCTTACACTCCTCTTGCTAATGGTACAAGTATGCTTGAAGAGATCAAAGCACATGAAGCAAACAATAAGGTGAAGTATATCTTGAAGAATAGTCTAGTACATTCTGAGTTGATTAAAGTTTAGAATTTGAAGACCGCTAAGGAAGTTTGGGATGCCTTGGAAAGAGCACATGATGATGATGAAAGAGTTAAAGAAGTGAAACTACAAAACTTGGAGACATAGTTTGATCTTCTACATATGTCTGAAGATGAGAATGTTAAAGCTTATGTACATAGATTGGATGAGATAGTGGCTACAATGCAAGGACTTGGTGCTACTAAAGAAGATTCTCAGAACTCTTCCTGATGCTTATAGTGAGAAGGTGAGTGTTATTGAGCAGATTATAGATTATAAGACTTGCACTAAGGATCTGTTGTTAGGATTTTTGACATCTTATGAGATGAGAAAGCTAACTTTAAGGAATAGGTGCAAATCAGAGACTACCTTTAAAGCTACAAAAGTTGGAGATCTAGATGAAGAAAGCTTTGATGAAATAGAAGCTAACTCTGTAAGAAGGATGAGGAAAGGCTTTGGTAAGTATGAAGGTAAGTTTCCCTTTAAATGTTTTAGTTGTGGAGAAACAGGCCATTATGCTACAAAGTGTTTGGAAAGAGCTAAAAGGAATAAACAAAGACATGAGAAAGAAAAGAAAGGAAAGAAGATTAAAAAAGCTTACTATGTGAATGAGAATGCTAGTATATCTGATGAGGATTCAAAATATGAAGACCCTGATGAAAATGAATGCTTTTTCTTAGCGATTAAGGATGAACCTACTTCTGCTAATTTTGAAAAATAGATAAAGGAAAGCCCTTCAGAGAAGGAGAAAAATGAAGGTAAGGTTATCTCTACCCTACATACTAAACAAGAGAAAAACCACTGGGTAGTTGATAGTGGTTGTTCACATCACATGATTGATGATAAGAGTAAGTTTTTAAAGCTTGAAAAATATGATGGAGGCTTGGTTATGTTTGGAGATGATACTGGTGCTAAAATTTGTGGGATAGGTTTAGTGGGTTTTGATGGCAAGCACCATACTGACGATGTATACTATGTTAAGGGTTTAAGGCATAATCTGTTGAGTGTTGGCCAAATGTACAGAAAAGGATATGATCTTGTGTTTAAGGATGAGAGATGTGAGATCTGAAAAGGATCTAGAACATTGATTGCTACAAGAAATAAATTTGAAGGGAATATCTATCAACTTAAGGGTGTTGATGGATGATGCTTTATGACTCAGATAAATGATAGTTGGTTATGGCATAGGAGAATGTGTCACATAAATTTTGATAACTTGGAAAGGATCAGTGTTGTTCAGGCCGTGAGAGATTTACCAAGAATTACAAAGCCTGCTAATGCTATTCGTAGGAATTGTCAGTTTCGAAAGCAAGTAAGAAATAATTATAGATCAAAGGAGCATTATACTATTGGGCTATTGGATTTAGTTCATACAAGTCTTTGTGGTCCTACAAGAGAAAGAAGCCTACTTGGTGAAAGGTACTTTATGCTTTTAATTGATGATTATTCTAGATATACATGGGTTACATTTCTTAGAGAGAAATCAAATGCATTAGATAGATTTAAGACATTCAAAGCTATGGTTGAAAATGAAGTGAACTTGAAGATAAAATGCTTAAGGTCTGATAGAGGTGGAGAAATCACCCCCCATGAGATTAATATGTTTTGTGAAGTGCATGGAATAAAGAGATAGTTATCTGCTCCAAGAACTCCTCAGCGAAATGGAGTTGTTGGAAGGAAAAATAGAACAGTTCAAGAAGCTGCTAGATCAATGATTATTGACGATAGGGTATCAAAAGTTTACTGGAAAGAAGCTATTCATATTGTTATTTATGTATTCAATCAAGTTCAAGCAAAAGAAAACAATACAAAGACTCCCTATGAGCTATGGCATGGAAGAATTCCTACTATTAAGTATTTCAAGGTATTTGAAAGCAAATGTTATATTAGAAGAGATGAAGAAACTTTGGGTAAGCTTGATGCAAGAAGTGATGAAGGAATTTTCCTTGGATACTCTACTAAAAGCAAGGCATACAGATGTTTCAATAAAATAATGAGAAAGATTATAGAAATTTCACATGTCAAGGTTGATGAGACAGTGAAGAATTCTATTGACATTAATGGATATGAATTTGATGAGCTCGATTGCATAAGAATTGAAGAGATTGTGAAAGAATAGGGAAAAAAAGAGCAAGAGAAGCAGTATGAACATAATGAAAGAGAAGAAGATGCTCTGGTGATGTCCCCTAAGATGCCTAGATATGTACAGAAGAACCATTTAGAAGATCAGATCATTTGAGACAAGACAAAAGGTGTATTAACTAGAAGCAGAGTTGTTGCTGAAGTGAATCTGTGTTTAATTTTTGAGATTGAACCGAACTATAAGTGATGCTTGTAAAGATGAACATTGAAAGAAAGCAATGAAAGAAGAACTTATGCAGATTGAGAAGAATCAAACTTGGGAATTGGTCCCAAGTCCTTCAAACAAAAACATCATTGGATCAAAGTGGGTATTCATAAATAAATTGAATGAGAATGGAGAAGTAGTTAGAAACAAAGTGAGGCTTGTTGTAAGGGTTACTCACAATTAGAAGGTATAGATTTTCAGGAAACCTTTGCTCTAGTAGCAAGAATGGAAGCTATAAGGATGTTCTTGGCATTTGTTGCTCATAAAGACTTTAAGGTCTACTAGATGGATGTCAAGTCAACATTTTTGAATGGTGAGCTAGAAGAAGTTTATATGGAAAAACCAGAAGAAATTCAGTTGACAAATCAACTAGATATGGTGTGCAGATTGAAGAAAGGTTTATATGGATTGAAGCAATCTCCTAGAGCTTGGTATGTGAGATTGGACATGTATTTGATTTAGTAAGGTTTTAACAAAGGTACAATAGATAGTGATATGTACTTTAAGATTGAAAATGACAAAATATTGATTGTAGTAGTGTATGTTGATGACATTATCTTTGGAGGAAATGAGAATATGTGTAAGATGTTTGTGGAAGAGATGCAAAAAGAATTTGACATGTCTATGTTTGGGGATATGAATTTCTTTCTTGGACTACAGATTAATCAAACAAAGAAAGGAATTTTCATTTCATAGTCTAAGTATGTGAGAGAGATGTTGAAGAAGTTTGGGATGGATGGTTCCAAACTAGTAAGTACTCCTATGGTGACTAGTTGCAAATTGGGTAAAGATGATGATTCACCTAAGGTTGATAAGAGCAAGTGCAAATCTGTGATTGGTGGACTACTATATTTGACTGCTACTAGACCGGATATTATCCATGATGTTTGTATTGTGGCTAGATTTCAAGAAGATCCTAAGGAAACACATGTTGCTATTAAAAGAATATTTAGATATTTGAATGGCACTCTATATTATGGATTATGGTATCCTAAAGATATCAATTTTACACTTAGTTCCTATATAGATGCAAATTGGGCTGGATGTGTAGATGATAGAAAAAGTACAAGTGATGGTGCATACTTTCTTGGATGCAAATTGGTGGCATGGTCGAGTAAAAATCAAGATACAATCTCCTTGTCTATTGATGAAGCTGAGTATATTACTGCTGCATCTTCTTGTACACAAGTTCTATGGATGAAACAGACATTGAAAGACATCACAGTGGTATATGATGATCCTATTTCTATTTTCTATGATAATACAAGTGCAATTAACATTTCAAAGAATCTATTGATGCACTCGAGGATGAAGCATATATCTATCAGGTATCATTTCTTGAGAGAGAAAGTCATGGAGAATGAAGTAAAGATTGAGTATGTTCTAACGAAGGATCATATTGCTAATATTTTTATGAAGGTTCTTCCTAAAGATACTTTTGAGTATCTCTGAGAGAAGTTAGGGGATATTTCCCCTCCTTTCTTGAACTAGATGCATATGGAAATGCATCAATCCAGTGGATCCATGGATCCATCATTCTTCTAGACTGATGTTTTGGTGGCTACCTCTCAAGGGAGCATGTAGTATCAAGTGTTGTCATTGTGTGTATTTTGTTTTTCATGTCAAAGGAGAAATCAATGTAAAATATTCTTTTTCCTTTGCCATTGATGTCAAAGGGGGAGAAGAAGCATGTGAAAAAAAGAAAAAAAGAGAGGAAGAATGGGAGAAGCATGTGAAAGGAAAGGAAGCATATAAGAGATTATCTACTAAGGGGGAGAAACAAAAAAGTGTATTCAGAGCTAGTATGTTGTCTTTGATGGTTTTTCACATCATGTGTTGCCATCAATGAAAAAGGGGGAGACTATTGCAAGAATGGAAAGATTGAAGGTGTTGTCATTGATGTCAACCGATCAACTGGTTAACTATCAACTAGTTGCTATTGGTTGTATATGTCAAGGATATTGAGAAAATTGTAATGAAGATATGTTCCAGGTTTTTGTCCATATTTTCTCTTATGCTTGTGCCATTCAGAAATGTTCATGGTTGATAGAAGACGCGATATCCAAATTTTTGGTTATTGATTTTTTGTACAATGCAAGTTGTTTTCACCAGTTGTGAATTGTGGTTTTATGTGTTTTTGGTTGAGGTCCGGGAGAAATGTTGTTGGTTTGAATTTCTCTTTGATGAAGTCTTATGACTTGCAGTTCTAGAGTTGAGTTGCCTTGATTCTATTGAAGATAATTTTGGTATCTAGAAGATTTGTGCTTAATGGTTCTATGTGTTTTACACTAGTTTGGTCGACCTTGTGTGAAATACTACTTTCGAGGATGATGAAGTGTGTTGGATATTTTTGGGTCCCTTGAAGTGTGTGTTTTGGTTTCCCTCATTCTAATTCCACCCTAGGATGTTTTGGCGTCAACCTAATTTGAATTTGAATTTGGATGGACAACTCTGGATATGTTTCAAAGTCGAAGATGGTATAAATACAAGATGAGTTAGTGGTGAAGAAATATATAAGAGAAAAGAAGAAGAATGATAAGAGAAAAGAGGAAGTGTAGTTAGATGTGACATTGATTCTATTAAGTGAGTGTGTGTGATGCGAGTGTGGCAGATCAGTGTGAAGCTTAATGTTGAGCTTCTAGATGCAGTGAGCAGAAGGTGAACACTATCTGTCATGCAAGTAGATTAAGAGATTATGGTGGAATTCTTTGTTGCATTGGGATTGTAGTATCTTTGTAACAAGTCTTATTTGTCTTCTTTGTATCTCTATTGCAGTGAGCCCTGTGAGTTGTTAGCCCTGTTGGACAATGAGTCCTTGTTATGGACAATCAGTTCTTGTTTTGGCAGTGAGCCTTATTTATGGAAGTGAGCCTCTTGTAATCGATTTTGATATTCTCTATAGTGTGAGTTAATCCTCACTGTGGTTTTTCCCTCATTGGGTTTTCCACATAAATCTTGTGTTATTGTGTTTATGTGTTGGATTTGAGTTTTTGCATTGGCATTTGATGATTAATCATTTAAGCAGTATTAAGTATTAGTTTTGATGATTGAATTAAAGGTTCAATTATGTGACAACTGATTCACCCCCCTCTTAGTTGTCCTATTCAATAAATTGTATCAGTTGGACCATATGGATCCCACTGTGCAACCACTAGCTAGATAAAATTTGTGTTAGGGTATAATACATACCCTACATAGAATATAAAACCTTTTTATAAAAGAATTATGGTAAATTTGAAAAAACATAGAATTCATAAAATTATACTAGTATGTAGCAAGTAGGTTAAATGGTGGCATGAAGTATAATGAAATATGACCATATAGATCCATATGGTTGTATGAATATGTGTGCTTCAAAATCTATACCCTTTAAAAAAATACTTTTTTTAAACTACTCCAATTTGAACATTTAGAAAAATTATCTTAGGGATTTTGGATATTTTGGATGCAACAATGCTACCTATTTCACTCTAAGATGAGATGAATTTCAAGTCCATATCTCTCAAAAAATAAATAGAGTCACAAATCTAGTGCTCTAATATCATGTTGGAGTTGATTTATGAACCCTATAGCTCCTAGAAATCACCTGCAACCAAAATGCCTATCACATGAAGAGAGAAAAACCCATTGATTGTGTTATGCAGCCTTGATAATTGAATTGATCCAAAAAATCAACTAAATAGGCTTCTCAATATAGATTAATGAATTGATATATCTAGATTATTATAACTATGTGCAATGAGAAATGGTGTTCAAACATAATGAAATTAATAAGAAAATCACTCAAAACACATAAAAACAAAATAAAAATCAAATTAGGCTAAGAGAACCTAAACCTTAGTAAATTTCAATGAAATTCACATATGTCAAATCCCTCGATGCATATATTTTCCCAAGATGACTGGTTTGTATGTGTGTTCACTCAATTTTAGAAGCATAATGACATTAAATTTCTCAAAGTTGCATGATGATGTGAAAATGGCTAAGTGTTGAGTATATAAGGAGAGGAGAAGTTAGAAAAATGGCTAGGATGAGATCTTGGGAAATCAAGGGTGGATGATGGAGATGATCTCTCAAGAAATGAGATGATGCCAAGTGGTAAGAGGAGAGTTATTGAGATGAATATGATCTATCAAGCTTCAAGATTGTGACAAGTGTCACAATGAGAGAGCTTGAGAGGGAGATTGGTACTCTGAAGGTACCTTGGGGGATGGGGAAGATCTTTGTTATCAAGGTCTTTCTTGTCCCATATTCCCAAGGTATGTGATGGAAAGGAATAAATGAATTCAAAATTCCTTTTGAGTACCTTTGAAAGAAAGACCCATGTGCCAAAAGGACATGGGGTCTTTTCCAAAAGGGGAAATATTAATGAGATGGGAGGCTAGATGGATGGACAATAAATGGAAAGGGATTATCCCTTTCCTAATCCTAGGATTAGGAATGTGCAAATGATTAGAGGTGGGTTAGGTGGGTATTATGATTAGAATTAGGACTAGAGGGCAAGTGGGAAAATATGGAGGATGTGATGCCTCTTAATCAATGATTAAGTGTGTGCACATAACTAGGGAGTGGATTAGGTGAGGATTAGGGGTTAAAAAAATTGGAAGACAGGACATATGAGGGGGCTTAAACAAATAATAAATTATTTATTTAATTTTTTGGAAGAAAAGGGAATAAGGTTGGGTAAATAATTGAGAATAATTATTTACCTAAGGTTTTGACTTTAGGGGGATATAAGGAATGATTTTAGATGAATATCGAGATGGGTAATATTAATTAAATAATATAACATTATTTAATTAACATAAAGGATTGAGAAATATGAATTAAATTGAACAAATAAGAATATTTATTTAATTTAAAAGATGAAATGGATATAGATGAAAACTAGAATAAAATTGCCCAAATGATAGTGGTCAATTTTAGGTGTCTAGATTTTTCCCCTCTTTGAAATAATGTTAAGATAATGATGTTTCAAAGAAAAAAAAAACCTTCACAAGGAAAGGACTAAATGACAAGATGCCCTAGTGTCAATGAGATAGAAGAAAAATAGCATGGATAGGTAATGCCCCCTCGAGAGGGTGTTTGGGAGAAAAGGGCTCAGGTATTCTCGCGAAAGGTGAAAAGGACCTTGAAAAATGATTCATGAGGAAAAATGAGAATGAAGGGTGAAGAAATGGAAGAGATTGGAGTGATGAGGAAGAAATGGGAGAAAAATAAATGATTAGGGCAATATAAATAGTAATTATGTGTAATTACTATTTATTTTAACCTAATCACCTTAGCGAATCAATGAAGAATTAATGAGAGGTCATGTGAGAAAATGACCAACATACCAATCACAGTACATCAAGTGAACCAAGTGAGGGCAGGAAGATGACAAGGGGGTCGAGGTAGATAGGTATGCCAACTTGAAACCTTCCCTATACTTTTTATTGTGCATTTATTACAGTTAGAGAAAATATGTGGGGTGGATCTACCCAACCCAATTGGATGGATATGCTAGTAGATGTGTGAGTAGGTTAGGAAAGGATAGATGTGCCAAATATGGGGGTGGATCCATAAGGGAAAAGATAGATGCATTGAGAAAAAGGTGGATGTGCTCTATAGGGATGAATGTGCTAGGAAAAAGGTGGATACACTTCACAAGGGTAGATGCATTGAGAAAAATGTGGATGTGCTCGAAAGGGGTGGATACATCAAGAAAAAGGTGTATGCACTTGATAGAGGAAGATGTGTTAGGAGAAAGGTGGATATGCTCAACAAAGGTGGATGTGTTGAGAAAAAGGAAAATGCACCCAATAGGGGTGGATGTGCTAGGAGAAAGGTGGATGTGCCAATAAAATGGATTTTTCATGCCAAAAGGGAGGTTTTTCTGACAAAAGGGAAACTCTACTTGAAGGGTGGATGGGAGATAGAAAGAGTGCATCACCCTATGGATGGATGAATATACCAAAAGGCTCGAGAGATAGAAATAAAGAACCATAAAAAATATAAATTTAGACTAAACCAAGAATACTGGCATGGTGGGTGTGATGAATAGAGGCATTTATTTTTATTTTGAAGACTCGAGAATGAAGATCAGTTGTGCTGCAATTGGTGACATAGTTCTAGGATGGGGATTGGGCCTATTTGGATGCATGTAGTTTAGGCTACATAGTGTATATGTTGGTTATCCATTCCAATTGACCATTATTGACCACCCTAGCTAAGTGATGGTGGTCTAAGACCAATAAATTCCATCTCTTGATATGGGGGATGATAGTGACCTCAGAGGACATTTGGAGGATCCTCCAATTTCCGATTAGGGGACTGAGTGTGGTGGGGTCAAGCGTAGATGTGTCTGCACTCTTACACAAATTATTTTAGTGTGCCAATGTTTCCACAGGGGGGGAGGGGGACTAGACATTGACAAGTTCATAAAGCTGGTGCCAAAAGTGGTATTGTATTTGTGCAAATTGATTAGTGGGGTACTTCTACCTGATCATAGTGGATTCTTTAGCTTGACATTGGGATAGGTGGTGGCTAACATGATAGAATGATAGAGGTGATATGCATAGAGGCCCTATGTGCTATCATAACTATACATAGAAATGCATCTTATATGTTACCAAGGTGGGCATAGCCTCACCCACATCATCCTACTATAGGTGTGGGATTGGGAGAAAATTGTGGTGGCTTGTCTAATTGGATAGTGAATGAAGCAAGTGGTGGATGATCCCATGATCTTTAGTTGGAGGGCAGGACTTCAATATTGGGAGGTACATAGTATGACATACTAGAGGAGGCTGTTTGATAACTTGGATGATGGGGATATTATATGGAGGTCATATAGGGCCAATGATGTATGGAATGAGGATCAATAGGTGTTGCACTATATGTGTAGCACATGTTACATTATAGGGAGGTATTTGTATCTCATAGAGAGGTAGTCCTGATAGGGTAAAGTGATAGTTCAAAGTGGTGTAGGATCTTCTAGAGGAGATGTATGTGTTCATGAGGCTATCTAGAGAGATCAAGGACTAGGGGCTATAGACAACCCCCCATATAGCAGTAAAGTCACGGTGAAGGGTAGAGCAAGGTCTTATGGGATATGCAAGGTAAGGTTGATGAACTTGGTATTACTAACTATACAACATGGTGGGTGTGACATAGACCTATATCGACTACATAGGCACTAGTGACACCAACAATGGGGAGGATGCAAGTGGTTTTTTAGGAGGCTCAAATGGTTAGGCAGAGGAGGTTCGAGCAGAGTCAGAGGAGAGAGGAGGAGGATATCATCTTCAAGGAGATAGTGGAGATATAGGTGACAACAACAAGAAATGAGGGTAGGGGATAAGAGAGGGGGAGGATAAGATATAGGTGGACATAGAGGAGTAGAGGTCACCTACCATGCCCCCATTAGAGGAGGTGGCCCCACCACATAGGAGATGAGGAGATAAGGAGTATTACTTGGAGACATTACTAGCCACACTCAAGAGCTAAGTGGAGGAGCTACATGGATTGCTAGAGTAGGAATAGGGAGGTCTTGCAACAATCATCATAGAGTAGGAAAATATCTAGGTGTAGAGAGAAGGTATACAAAGGTAATTGAGCACAGTCATTACGAAGCATGATAGACTAAGACTAGTGCAAGATTTATGGGGCTAGAGAGGAACCAAATACAAGGGGATAACTATCGGTACTACCAGGAGATGGATGTGGTGAGGGCACATGGTGGAGGACTTGGGGTGAGAGAGCTAGTTGTATAACTAGAAAATGTGAGTAAAGTGTCTTAGTAATATAAGACCTTGTATGAAATAGATGTACCATTAGTAGAGAGGGCACCCAAATTCTCCTAAGTAGGGGGATCGAGGATGAGTGGATCATGGTCTATGTGATTAGGGTCAAATGGGAATGGGTTGACAAGACCACCACAATTTTTGGGATAGAAGGAGGAGGTGGTGGAGGACTGACAATGTTAGGGGGAGTTCCAACCTCCTCCACATACTCAAATGTAGATATTAGTGGGTAGCCAGATGATGGGTAGGGCTAGATTTTAGACTGATGTATAATGATTCATGTATATTATGAGTCATATATATAGAAATATATGTGATTATACATACACGATGATGAAATTTGATGGATACATTATTATAGGGGAGGAGATTCGCTACACTCCCGATTCTCTAAGATAGAGATGATTCTACAAGGAGCGAATTTTTTTCAACTACCTCAAGGAAATAAGCTTAAGTGACAAAGACAGACAAAAGAGAATTTATTGCAATATTTTATGTTTTATGAATATTTATGGGAAAATAACTTTAGAAAACAAATGAGGAGGCCTCAAAGGTTTTAGGAGACATATAGACTAGCTCTCAGCCAAAGGACAAAAGTGTGGGTCAAGGATGACAACGCGGCGTGCTAGTGTCTCAATAGGGCATTGGCATCTCATATGGATCATAAGTAGAGTCAATCACCAAAAACTCATAGGGCCTACTAACTACTTAGAAACTAAAGTTTGACAGTTTGACTAAACTAAACCGAATGATAAAAGTAAGGAAAAATACAACATGAAGAATACTAAATGAACAAGTAATTAAAATATTGAATGAAATGACAAGAGGTGAAAGAAAGGAAAAAACTCACGAGTGGTCTAGCTATGAAGCCTCCCACAAAGCTCCACATGAAAAACCTATACACATAAAAATGAGGAGAAATGTTGGGGCTATTTCGAGGCTTTCCTTAGTCAAACCCCCATTTTGGTGTTACCACCTCTACAAATAGCTAAAGGGACAATGAGATAGAAAAATAGACGATTGACAATGTAAAATGTCAAGAGAAAGAAAGAAGACATGCAAGATATCAATATGCTACTAAATAATCATGATAATGCAATAAAAGGAAGTGTTACCCTCCCTCCAACAAGCTTGAAGATCCGAAAGAGAGTGCAACACTAAGATGGAGATGTGAGAGCCATGAATGTGCAAGAAGCTTGATGTAGAAGAGCAAGAGTGTAAGAGTGGATTTTCAAGAATGAGAGATTGAGAGAATGAAGTGCTAGATTGAGAGAATGAATTGCTAGAAAGTGAGAATGAATGAATGAGAGGGAAAAAGACAAGTTTGAATGAATAATTGCATGCAAGAGGGCCATTTTTAGGCATGCCTACGATTTTAGAGGTGTTACACTTCACGGGCAGGAGGAAGTGTAATGTCCCAACGAGCCAGGAATCAGGAATCTTGTCAGGATGTTCACATGGCACACAAATGTCTATGCATTGTAAAAGCGTCATCAACAAAAATTTCCTCAATGACCAAAATCGACAAGGTCAAGGATGGATGTGAAAGCAAGAAAAAGGGGAAATCACATTATTATCCTTACTAGGTTAAAATAAGGGTTATGTAATGTGAAATTGCATTGGGGGTGCAATTTTACAACATTACATTTTCCCCCCACTTTAGCGAGAATATGTATCTAAACACGTGCGAGCTAAAGTAGAAAGAGGTTGAAGAGAATATACCCAGGACAAAGAGCATACATGGAGGAGAACATTGTCATTCTAAGGAGAAGAGAAAGATAAATAGATATCTTGGCATGAGATACATAGTGATATGTATTCATGGAATGTTGGCATATGAGGTTATGACAAAACATAGAATTCACAACATCAAGAAAGGGAAAAACAAAGGTAAAGGAATCAAGATCATAGGGGGATCCGGTTATTTTGGGTCAGAACTGCTCATAGATATAGATAGATAGATATAATAATATGTATGATTTGTCATTGTTGGAATATGGCTTGGGGAGATTGTTTATGGCTTCTATTGTTGTCACTAATGGCAATTGAAGTCATTATCTCGGTCCCCAGATCAAGATCTACTTATACCGGCAGGAAATGTAGAAGACAGTGTGTTACTGGCAGAAAGCATGAAGAACATGGTATCCGATTAGTTAGTCAATCTGTGTGCTTCACTGGATCATCATTTTGTGTTGTGGATCCTAAGGAAAGTTTGTTAAGCATGTATGTTACCTTATTGGTAAGATTTTTGGTGTTGTAGCAATCGGTGTACGAGTTAGGAGATTCAGTAGAATGATTTTCTATTTATTTGCTCATTGTGGCCCACTTAATGAATGTAGCATGTCGCGGATGTATAAGGAGTAGTTGTTTAATTGTTTCTAAGTTTGAGAATATTGTTTTGGGTCCTAGCTATGTATTAGCCAACTTGTGTGGGTGCACATTAAAGATTACTCATGATTTGAGCCGTCTGTTGGAGATTATTTCATGTTTTTTTGAAGCCAACTTAAGTGATTAAAATCTTTGCTAGCAGATATATATATGAGATCGGTAATTCATTTTTGAGATAGAGGACGAAGTGGTGAAGGTGTGAATGTGTGAAAAGAGAAGAATAGATGTATGAGTGAACATCAGAAGATCATTTGAGTAAATTTTTCTTGATCAAAAGAATATTATTGTGAATTAAGGCTAAGCAGAGCAGAGTGAGTTGTAGGATCAGACATAAGGTTCAAAATCTATTTTATGTGCTTCACCGGAACTGAATCCAGGCATTTGTAGATGCTATCTTCTTAGTTCAATTTTTGTTTTAATCACAAACATTTTGTAAGGCAGTGATCCTTCCTTATTTCGAGCAGTGAGCTCTAGGTAGTGTGCCTGAATGCAAGTGCATTCCCTTTTATTCATACTTTTAACGGAGTATAAATTGTGGATTAATCTCCACTGTGGTTTTTCCTCTAACAGGGTTTCCACGTAAAAATATTGGTGTTATGGTTTTTTCATCATCTTTTTCATGTGATTGCATCTTTATTTCTATTTATGTGCTGAAAATGGTTTAAGTTCTAAATTGAAAGTCTAATTTGCTAAACAGTGATTCACCCCCTCTCAGTGTTCCTTGAGTCCAAAAATTGGTATCAGAGTATAGTTCCTCTGTAGAAGTTTAACAACTTGAGGTGGATCTTGGAATACAATGGAATCTGGTGGTCTTCAACAACAGCTTATGGTGGCACTTGATGATCTTGATCAATCTAAAGCAAAAGTCATGGTATTAAAAGCAAATCTTATAGATATTGAGAAATTCGTTCAATCATTGAAAGATAAAATCAATGAGTCAAGAGAAAAGAGGAAGGAACTTTGTGATCATCTAAAGCATAATGAAAATAAAATCTTGGAAGATGTTCACCTAAATCAGACCCTAAAAGAGATAACTAAAGAATGTGAAAAACTTGCTAGAAATAATGCTACTTTGAAGCTTGAGATGGAATTTGTGGCAATAAAGCTAACTAAGGAGATTGATGAAAGGAAGAAGAATGAGGAGAATCTGGCTCAGTATTTAAAAGAAAAATCTAAAGAATGTAGCAGAGTAAATAATGGATTCATTTAGCTAGAGATTGAATTGCAACAATCCAGAAACAATGAACAAGAACTTGAAAGATAGATAGTTATTCTCAGTGATGAACTGACTATTGCAAATGAGTACAAGGAGAAGTTTAGGATTAGTTCTGCTAAGCTTGATGAACTGACTAAAGGAAAAAAGGATGCAAATGATAAGCGAGGTCTTGGATATGAGAAGGAAGAAAGCTTTAGATCTGAACATAAGGATTATAGACAAAGAAATCAGATGAAAAAAGGTAGAAGGTATCTGGTAAGACAACCCAATTCTTAGAAGTTGAATGGTTACTGCTTTGTTTCTAATAAATTTGGTCATATAGCTTCTCAGTGTAGAATTAAAATAAATTCAAATAGCCCATCATTTCCCAATCAGTGTTTTAATTACAAAAATCTTGGCCACAAGTCTATTGAATGCATAAGTATGTCTGTCAGTTTAAGAAATGTTAAATCCTATACTTGTGGAAGATTTGGGCATGTTGCTAATCAATCCAGATCAGGAGGAAATTAGTGGAATGAGTGGTCTAGATAGAGAAATCTAGTGTGTTATAGTTGCAACAGATTTGGTCACATTGCAAGATTCTACAGGAACAAAAATATGGATAGAAGAGGTCTAGTAAACAAAGGAAGAATTTCACAAAAAGATGAAAAAGGAAAAGGAAAAGTGATTGTGGAAGAGATAAGAGATCAGACGAGGAAAACATGGGTAAAGAAGAGTGGATCTGATGAAGGAAATAAGCCCATACTAGAAGCAGCCATCGATAATTCCTCCAGAAATTAATCTCAGGTCATTGCCCTAGGGGGAGTTTTTCAAGGAAAATCCTTTGGCCCCCTGTCGGTAGCTAGAACCAAAATTCAGAAAATTGTTAGTAGCTATGATAGAAGTTTGAAAATACATCAGTGATCACTTATGTAGAGTAGAAGGTTCGCAGAAAAAAATTTCTTTTGCTATATGAGAAAACAAAGTTACCGGAACTCCTAGGGCACAATATTTAATGCAGCTAAAAAGATTAGGTGTGTGAAGACATAAAATGGAATTTGGAACCCTCATTTGTCACCTTGCATTGAAGAAGAACAAAAGGAGAGCCTCTGTAATGAAATCTCAAAGGAGTAAAGCAAATTCGACAGGGAATTCTTCAAGTATTTCAGTTGCTTGTAGAATTTCAAAATTTTGTGCTCGGTAGAAAACCTTGTTTGGTACAGAAAGTAAAATGAAGCAAATCAAAGGAACAATGAATTTGGATGAATATAGTAGTAGGAAGATCAGGGATGTAAGAAATTTGTTTCCATCTAGTGAATTGAAGTGGCTTGAAGGTGCGAAACATAAGAATTTGGACATTTGGAATGAGTTTCCTTATTTCATCAACACGAAAGTGGTCATGTTTATCTTGAACAAATTGGATGATGATATCCTTACTTTGGATAAACCCTATTAAATTTCAAAAGAGGTGATAAAAAATCTAACAAGATTATGCAATATTGGAGATGTTTTGAAAAATAAGTTGATTCAAAATCAAGTGGTTGAAACCCTAACTGGAGTAAAAGGAGATCAAAGAGCTCTATTAATTTCAACAATAAAGATCCAATAACGAGGTACATTGCACACAAAATTTCATATAAAGTTTTCTTCAGAAACAGGGAAGGATCAACCTTGACAGGCGCAGTTTACATTTCTCACAAAATGATAATGGAAGATGAAGACTTTGATTTATGTGGATTGCTAAAGGATCAATTGATGGGAAATGTGCAATTGACGAAGGATGTAGATTACCCCTTCAGGTTTGGTACCCTAGTTATATGCATTATGATGTGTTTTCTGAATTGCTTGCCTCAGAATGATAATGTGGTATGGAAGGAAAATGAACCTGTTTGTAAGCAAATTTTTAAACATTTCAATACTTTGGAAAATTGTGAGCAAGTTCATGGAAATATCTGTAGAGAGTTGTTGGGAAAGTTTGGAATAGTTGGCATCTCTCTTCTAGTAAGAGTAGTTGAAGTTGGGTCCTCTTCTGGTAAGGTGGAGAAGAAGCAGAAAAGGGCTCTAGAGTTTGCAGACCACATTCCTCCAACACACAAATCTCCAAGAATTGAAGAAAAATGAAAAGAGCAAGTAATTGTGGATATACCAGATGAATATTCTAATGATTACATTCCAAGAGATGAACCAAAATCAGATGAACCAGATGTGATGATAGCAGAAGAAAGTGATGAAGAAGGTGCTTTATTTAAAACAAAGATACTGCAAATTGTTTAGGAAGAAGATGGAATGCAAAATATTGTTGACATATGGTTAAATGGACCATCATATGAACATGACTTCATTGAGGACACTCTAGGCAGATAGTTTGTGCACAACAACATTGAATTGGAAAGTTTGCAGAATGTACATCCAAAATAATTGATTGAATGTATCAGGGAGGCTATGGCCTCTGTGCCTCAGGACATGAAAGAGGAAGAAGTAATTCTACATCTGAAGGAGCAATTTAGGCTATCTCTCACCAAACTGAAAAATAAAATGAATGTGTTAAGGCAATGCATTGACTCAACAAATTATTGTCTTCGGTGACCTCATGTGGTTTGTAAATACAAGGACAAGCTAGAGAAAATTGAGAGTGAGTTTGTCAAAATTGGTCAGGATTACAATATGTTTCAGGATTAGGATGGAGCAGTCAAGAAAAATATGCATGAGTTGCAGGTTGAGAATGCAAAGGTTCACTTTGCTAGAAACACTCTTATGGACACTTTCTGGAAAGTGAAGGATCTAATTGAATGCAGATTGGAGCAGCAAATTGAGATTCTAAAGAAAGGAGAGAAGTTGGAAGAAGCGATTACAATTCCAGAATCCCTTATCCAGATCATCAACCGAACATCAAAAAATAATAGTTTGTTAATAATTATTGGGATTGTTGTAGATGCTTGGAAGAAATTTCTTCCGAAGATAAAGGATAAGTATAAAATAATTTTCTAATTTGTTTAGTAGTTGTAATTTCTCAAATTTTGATCAATTTTTGCATCAATAAAGGGTGAGAGAGTGTGGTGTAAATTTTAGGAAAAGGAGAGTAAGCAGTAAAGTTTTTTCATTGATGTCAAAGGGGGAGGAGATCAGTGAAAAATTTCTTGACATTTGAAGGGGGAGCAGTGTTTTGTTGTGTTTTGAAATTTTGAGTTTTGGTTCTGACACTTTGTCATTATTCACTAAGTGTTGCCATCAATGCCAAAGGGGGAGATTGTTGGCATATGGCTTGGGGAGATTGTTTATGGCTTCTAGTGTTGTCATTGATGGCAACTGAATTCATTATCTCGGTCCGCAGATCAGGATCTACTTATACTGGCAGGAAATGTAGAAGACAGTGTGTTATTGATAGAAAACATGAAGAATAGGGTATCCGATTAGTTAGTCGATCTGTATGCTTCACTAGATCATCATTTTGTGTTGTGGATCCTGAGGAATTTTTTTTAAGCATGTATGCT
Source organism: Sequoia sempervirens (assembly GCA_007258455.2). Lineage (NCBI taxonomy): Eukaryota > Viridiplantae > Streptophyta > Pinopsida > Cupressales > Cupressaceae > Sequoia > Sequoia sempervirens. Next base: position 25,352,057 of record VDFB02056351.1, read on the forward strand.
ACCTTATTGGTAAGTTTTGTGGTGTTGTAGCAATTGGTGTACGAGTTAGGAGATTTGGTAGAATGGTTTTCTATTTATTTGCTCATTGTGGCTGACTCAATGAATGTAGCGTGTCACAGATGTAGAAGGAGTACTTGTTCAATTGTTTCTAAGTTTGAGAATATTTTTTGGGTCCTAGCTATGTCTTAACTGACTTGTGTGGGTGTGCATTAAAGATTGCTCATGATTTGATCGAACTGTTGGAGATTATTTCATGTTTTGTTGAAGCTAACTTAAGTGATTAAAATCTTTGCTAGCGGATATATATATGCAATCGGTAATTCATTTTTGAGATAGAGGATGAAGTGGTGAAGGTGTGAATGTGAGAAAAGAGCAGAACAAATGTATGAGTGAACATCAAAATATCAGTTGAGTAAATTTTTCTTGAGTAGAAGAAGATTATTGTGAATTAAGGCTGAGCAGAGTAGAGTGAGTTGCAGGATCAAACATAAGGTTCAAAATTTTCTTTATGTGTTTCACCGGAATTGAATCCAGGCATTTATAGATGCTATCTTCTTAGTTCAATTTTTGTTGTAATCACAAAAATTTTGTAAGGAAATGAGCCTTCCTTATTTTGAGTTATGGTGTTTTGGTCATCTTGCTCATGTGCTTGCATCTTTATTTCTATTTATGTGCTGAAAATGGTTTAAGATCTGAATTGAAAGTCTAATTTGCTGAACAGTGATTCACCCCCCCTCTCAGTGTTCCTTGAGTCCAACAGTCATCACCCCCCAAATAGATCAAAACAGGAAGAACAATACATGAAGACAAAATAAAAATAAAAATCAAGTCAACATGGAAGAGACCTAAATGCCTCAACGCTTTGCATTTTCCCTGACTTGAAAATCAAAGATTATGACGTAGAGAAGAATGATGATACAAATAAAAGAAGTGTATGAAATAATTTCTCTCCTATATTGAAGCAACTACAACGTTAGCAAGGGTCCTCCAAGCAAGAGCACAAACACAAATATACAAGCACGGGGGAACACAAACAAACAAAGCTAATCTAAAGATAAAGAAGAAGGCATTGCTCTAGTCCAACACCTCCAACAAGTCATCCTGCTCTTGATTTAGATCATAATAAGGCAAGGGAAGATGAGATTGTATGGGGGGATAACTAGGGAGGTGCCATCCAACTCATCTATAGTGAGGTCCAAAGAGGAGGCCGCCTCAATGTCCTCATCAACAAGGTCTTGCAAAGTGAGGATCACAGACATAAAAAATAGAAGAAAGGGTAGGAGTATCCTTTACTAAGTAAAACATACACTTCTCTAGAGTGTAGTATTGTGACTGAATAGGGGAGGATGAATCAAAGATTCGTTACCAACCTTTGGGATAGAGGCAGTGAAAAACTCTAGGGAAGGAGGTGAGGTACTTGTCATGAGGACAACACAAGCCTAGGTAGAAGAAGATGAAGAAGGAAAATAAGACTGCTTACAACCATCGGTTAAGATGAGGTCATGCTCTGAGTTCTACTCAAGTGGAGGATGTAATGTCTTCGCAACAAAAGTAGAGGAGGAAGAAGCAATCAAAGCCACAATTGACACAACCTTTTTGTGGTTCATATCAACGGGCTTAGGGAAAGGAAGAAGATATGTAAGAGAGGTGATCAGGGGTGACTCCTCAAAAGGAGTGATGAACAATTGCACCCTCTTCAGGTGAGGCTTATCAGAATTTGTTGACAAATCTGAAAGCAACACAGAGGCGATGGGAACCAAAGAAAAAGGAGAAGCAAAGACAACATTAGAAGGAGAATAGGGGGATCCTCCTTGGTCTTCTATGAGGCTTCATGCTCTCGAGCCAAGGCCCATTGATGAAGCTTGCACTCACATGCAAGGTGGTTGTGACAACTATGGGCACTAGAGGGTGGAACATGAGAAGACTCTGGAGGATCCTATTCCACTGAGGGAGCAATCTCCACAGCCTTTACTTGTGGAAGAACAAACTCCTAAGAATATTTTACCACCCGAGGAATACTCTCTGTAGTCGTTGTCAATATAAGTGCAGATTCTTGAAGAGGGATAGGAAGATCAAAAATAGACACAAAGGTCTTGAAGACGAGTTCCTTTCCTTTGTCTACCATAGAGATAGATGGGGAATAATAGGAGGCCTCAGAGGCCGAGAACCAAGAATAACTCCATGTGTATGCTTTCCCTTGCCATATATGGCGGGTTAGGGTATTGTGGGTAAAATAGGAAGTTGAAACACATGTGGCTTGGACCTCCACAACATGGGCACCTTCCTCTTTCCTTTTCTAGACACAATAGGAGGAATTGAGGACACCACCAAGGGTTGTGAAGCCACAACAAAATATGAAGAAGAAGTAGAAGCAAAAAGCTTAAGGGAAAGAGATTTCTTATCCTTACCCTTCAGAGGGGTGAAGGAAAAGGCATGTTGCTATGCATATAAAGAGGCCTTCAAAGAAATATCTTGAGTAGAAGGAGGAAAAACACCTTTAGGCACCAAGCACCCGGTCTTATACCTAAAATAAGCCTTATATAATAGGTCTCCTCTAGGTGGAAAAGGTCCAATTGGAGTGGGCCAAAAGTGATCCAAGGAGAAGCCCCCATACGACATCAGTGGTCTGTATCTAGTATCCTGGATAGTGTACATGATACCCTCATGGGGAAAATTCAAAAATTTGTGGATAATCAAGGCAATCACATTCATAGAGACTAGGCATAGAGACTAGCCATGCGATGCCTAGTATAACTCTAAAGAGGTTAGACTCGGGTATCACAACAAGTGGGACTTCTAAAGTATAGGTCCAACTAGGACAAACAAATAAATAGAGCTGATGGGTACAACTGAAAGTCCATCATGCGTGCGAAGTGTGGTCTATGATTCCTCATATTTCTCCTTATGTAAATTGTTTATAAAAAGTCTCTTCCATGATAATATTGACCCAAATCGTGGGGTCAACCATAATGCCAATGACGATGTTATCATTGACACGAGTGGGGATAAATAATAGAGAGGGTTCTATGTTTAGAGGTAGGTCACATGAGGTGAATGTAATATTAGGTGTTACATTCATAGAACCTAGAGGAGGAACATGAGTAAATGAAACCACATTCACATACTCAGATGGATTTAGATCGAAAGAAGAAGTAAGGGTGTGAAGATTGGTAGAATGGGATGGAAAGAGATGTGTGTAAATCTACAGTTGGCTATTAGGCTTCACTACATATTTATTGGAGTTCTACTTTTTACCATCAAGCCAGATGGTACCATTGTCAATGTGGTCTTGTATGATGTGACAAAGATGCATACACTGAGCTCGATATCATGACCTAAGACTCGATGATATTCATAGAACTTTTGCGCATAATACCAATAGGGATAAGGCTCAAAAAGTGGTGTGATCTCTAGGAGGTATATTACACCATATTTTAGTAGTTTTTCTAGGAAATTTATATAAGATTAAGATAATTTTATAAATATTTTATTCTGACCTAAAAAACTTTTATTAGTGGGAATATACACCATATTCACCACTACTTTATTTTTCCTTGACTCACCAAAGATAAACATAGTTGAATGACCATCCTAATGATAGGACGAGGAAGAATCCTCGTATTGAGCAACCATTTACTGGTATTTGTGCTGAGCAACACATAAATGGGAAAAAGAGGGATATTTCATTATAAAAAATTATCTCATAGTGTTGGCTACAAGTTTCCAATGAACACCTGTATGTCAAAATTATGTAGGGCATAGGAGATCTAAGAAAAGAGGGCCTGATAATGAGCAATGAAATTAGTCACCTTCTCGTGCACCCCCTATTTACATCGAATGAGATCTGTAAAAGTGACCTTTGATCTAATATTAGCCTAGAATTGCTGGAGGAATTGATTCACAAGTTGGTCAAAAGAGAAAATAGAGTTATCAGTCAAAGAGCAATACCACTCCAAAGCAACGTCCTTGAGAGAACACGAGAATAGTTTTGCTAATAGAGCATCATGATGGAAGAAATCCATACACATGACATTGAAGAGATGAGACATAAGTCTATGGGTCTTCTCTTCCACTGTACTTCTCAAACTTACGCATCTCCATCCCTTGAGGGATGGGGGTGTTCAGGATATTAAAATACAAAGGACTACAATGACAATAAGGATGAAACATAGGTTGAGAAGAGGAGCTAGCCAAATTCGCTAGCTAAGATTGCATCCACTCCATGTTCTACAAGAGAGTATTGAGGATGGGATTTGTGATTAAGTATGACTAGTTGAGGCACCGACACCAACACTAGAGGTGGAAGGACTAGAAGTGGTAGGCACTTCAGCTCTTGATGTAGAGGCTATGAATCCTAAAGAAACACAGTTCACTTTGATCATAGGAATTTCCTTAGATGCAGTGGTGGGACTATTAGCAACTATATTGATAGGACCTATTTCAACCATGTGAATAAACACTCCGAGCATTGGAACATGCAGTTGATGACCAATGATCTTTGATTGAACACCTTAGGATTTTCCCAGGATGGAAGTGTATGATGGGAAATGGGTCTCCATAGGACATGGATCTCCATAGTATTTTCAATTCCTTGAAATAGCTCCAAACCTTTTTGATCGGACATAAGAAAATTCCTTAGACCAGTGAGGAGAGGAAATGTTTGAGAATAAACATCGTCTCTTGCTAGAAACTATTTGAATTCTTCAAGAATTACTTCCAAAGTGTGAATTTGATCAAAAGGAACTTGAAGAGAATCTTCTAAGGAAGAGGAGGAGTTTGAAGGAGAGGCTGGCAAGGTATGGGTTACAATTTCGACATGAGGCGGGCAAAATCTGACAATGAGTCTTGTAGAGTACTCAAAATCTAGACCTTGGTAGGGAGGATTGAACCTTTTAGATCCCATATCAATGCTCCAATAGATCCTTCTGAATGCATTCCCAAAGGTAGTAGATTGGGTCATGAAGCTCATAAAAGCATCACACCGTGCCACCCATTACATGCCTTGACAAGAGAGAAGAAAATTTTTTAGACAAAGATAAGAGGAGAGAAAGGTTCACATCAGGTTCACAAAAATGTAGGGGAAGAGATTTGCTACTCCCGAGTCTCTAGGGTAGAGAAGAGTCTACAGGGAGTGAATTTTCCTCAACTACCTCAAGGAAACAAGATCAAGTGACAGAGAGATGAAAGCAGGCCTCAAAAGTTTTAGGAGATAGACATACTAGCTCTTGACCAGAGGACAAAAGCGTGGTTCAAGAATAACAACATGAAATTTTGACATCTCTATAGGGTGTTGGCATCTCGTACGGACCAAAATTAGTCAGTCACCAAAAATTCATAGGGCCTACTAACTACTCAGAAACTAAAGTTTGATAGTTTGACTAAATTAAACATAATGCTAAAAATAAGGAAAAGTACAATATGATGAATACTAAATGAACAAGTAATTAAACTAATGAATGAAATGACAAAAGGTGAAAGAAAAGAACAAACTCACGGATGGTCCAACTAATTGAAACCTCTTTCAAATATCCACATGAACAACTTGCATACATGAAAATGAGGAGAAAGGTTGGAGTTGTTTCATGACTTGCCTTAGTCAAATCCTTGTTTTGGTGTTTCCACCTCCACGAACAACCAAAGAGACAACAAGATAGAAAAATAAATGATTGACAATGTAGAATGACAAGAGAAAGAAAGAAGACATGCAAGATATCAATATGATACTAAATAATCATGATAATTCAATAAAAGGAAGTGTTACCCTCCCCTAATGAGCTTGAAGAGCCAAAAGAGAGTGCAACACCAAGATGGACACATGAGAGCCACAAACATACAAGAAGATTGATGTAGAAGAGAAAGAGTATAAGAGTGAAGTTGCAAGAATGAGAGATCAAGCTAATGAAGTGCTAGATTGAGAGAATGAATTGCTAGAAAGTGGGAATGAATGAATGAGAGGGAAAAAGGCAAGTTTACATGAAGAATTGTATGCAAGAGGGTCATTTTTAGGTGCACCTGTGACTACAAAGGAGTTACACTTCATGGGCAGGAAGAAATGTAACATCCTAATGGCCCAAGAATCAAGAATCTTATTAGGACATTCATTGGCATACAAACGTTTGTGTGTCGCAAAAGCATCCTCAACAAAAATTCCCTCAATGATCAAAACCGACAAGGTCAAGGACAAATGTGAAGGTGAGAAAAATGGGAAATCACATTATCATCCTTATTAGGATAAAGTAAGGATTATGTAATGTGAAATTGCTTTGGGGGTGCAATTTTATGATATTATAATTATGATGTATATATGAACATTGGTTGTACATATATTGGACATTGATTGTGATTGACATTTGTTATGATGCATATATCATATATATATGATTGATGGATGATCTTATATGGCATGGATTATGATTGATGCTATGTGATGTGTGATATGATTTGATATTTGCTACAAATACTACATGATTTTGATGCTTATATCGTAGTGATGATTTGTGAGTATGTGATGATTATATTATGAGTATCCTAACTTGTATGATACATTATGGATTTATGACTATGCATATGATATTAAATGATGATGTTTTGATTTACTTTGCTAATTGAATCAAAAGGAAATAGGGTTCCACCTTTTGGGAGATGGAACTAGACTTAGGACTTATTTCCCTCTTAGCTCATTAGGAAACCCTAGAGACTTCAACCAAGTGGATTGATTGAAGGGGCTACTTAGGGGGTTTCCTTAGGTGTTATTAAAGGGGGTTTCACCATTAAAATGAAGCTTAAAAGGAGAAATACAAACTCTAATGCACTAAATCCTAAAAAATTGAAAGCATTAAATCAAATGAACAAAAAAAAATTAGACAAAAAGGAACATGGTAAACTGATGGATTCCAAGCAAGTTCTGCAACTTTAAAATTCTTCTTTTTGAAGTGTACTAGGACTCATACATCGGGCTGGGTGAGTTAGTCCTGCTATAGGAATCTAGAATCTTCTGTTGGTAAATTAGGATCTACTAAAAACTAATAAAAGGGGTATACTGGGACTCATATTCCTAGAGGGGAAATTTAGTCCTAGTATTAGGGTTTGATTGAAACTTTTGTAGCCTCTAGTGATCTTCTGTAGCTTTCATCTTGTCCCATCTCCAAGTCTGAAAAAGTCTGAATTCTGGCTTGTAGGTGAGTTTCTGTGAAGATGACAACTTCTTGACAACTTTGACAACTTTTGCAACTTTGTCTTCAAAGGATCTTCAAGCTTAAATTCACCTAAATTTGCAATTACACATGAAGAGGGAAAAATTTTGTTGTATTAGGGAATAGGGGTTTTCCTTGGTCAAACCCTTTTTTGGTAATTAAACCTTGAAATGAAATGAATTATCATGATAGAATGATGAATGAAAAAATGCAATGTTGCAACTCACCAAACCATTGAGATAAAGGCTGCAAAATTGTGTGAAATGGCTCCAATAGATGTGGATCTTGACTCTTGATTGAATGCTTGAAACTTTTCTTGAATTCTTGCTTGAATCATGAAACCCTACATCACAAATGTTAGCTCAAAAACACACATGATGCATGAAGAATTTGACATGATGCGTGAATCTTAAATGTGGCTCGAAAATGCTTGATAATTCACTCTTGAATGCTCTTGAATACTCTTGAATATTTGAATTGCTAGATCACACTTGCTCATGAAAATTGCTAGGAGAAATTATGTGAAATAACCTTGTATTTATACTTCTTTATGCCAAATTTCTCGAAATTACAACACTACAAGCCGACATCAGATTTATGATAGTAAAATCCCACCAAGAATTTGATTTAAAATAGGTCCTGGTTAAAGCAGGAGTCATATGCCAGGTTGGGTGTATGAGTCCCAGTGTCTTAAACATGTGACACAAACTCCAAGAAGTGTTAAGTTCAATGCAATGCTTAAAGTCAAGCCCTGAGACCTAGGTGGGACCCATACACCCAAGGTGGCATATGAGTCCTAGATCACTAGATCTAGAACACATAACCTCAAACATTAAATTATGATTTTTCATTTATTAAATGTCAGGATTATCCTCAAAAAAATTCATTTAATTGGGCTTGTGGATGCAAAATAAGACTAATTAGGGCATAAAGAAACCATGTTTAATAGGGAGAGCCCAAACAAGTGTGAAAATGTAAAGGGATACATTTTCCTACACTACACTAATGATATGAAATGATTATGGATATATAGATATGTGAAGATTATGAATGTATGTGATAAAATTTGAAATGAACCTAATGGATAATGGATAACATAAATGCACCTAATAATAAAACTAGTGGTAACATACTTCAACTTAATGAAGTGAATTGATAATGCAACAGAAAGGATAACATAGACTAACAAATATATATTATGTCTAATGTGATTAGATGGCTCTAAATGATTAAAGAAGATAACAATGAACCTAAAGAATTATGCAAATGAGTACATGATGAAGGGTACTCCCCTTACAATCTAAAACTCACAAAAACAACAGATTATGGAACACACAAAATGTAAGAAGGAAAGCAAATATTTTCTATTATCACTTAAATGAAAATGAAATTATAACATTATATTTGCTACCACATGGGCTTTTTGATTACATAAATCTACAAGTTTGCAAATTAGAGCCACCATCTACTCTGCTCTCCCCTCCCCTTTATAGTCCCCCTTTACATCCTTTATTTGGAAGGTGTAACCGCCCTAGAATCTTTTGGAAAGTGTAACTTCCTCAGGAAGATACTTGTAAATTTTATTAATTTTTGTATTACAACTTCACAGGGTCATAAATTTTGATCCGATCATTGGATTTTCTATTATAATACCTTTTCGGAAAGGGCTTGGGAAATCTTGTGCCAAAATGTAGGGCCTAAAGGCCATCCACTTTTGTTTTCCACCAATTTTCAGGCCCACTCGGAGCCTCTAAGTGCCTCAAAATTGACCCCGAAGATTTTACTAGGATTTTTCGAAAATTAAAATTTTAATCTCTCAAATGACAAATGGTTTTGAAGTGATTTCTTCGCCATTGGCTTCAATTTACCATTCTGGAGGTCTATGTAAGATTTTGTGTCCAACTATGCATAAATGCAAACTTACAAAAATAGTAACCCTACCAAATTTAGCCCTTATTGAAAAGAAACAACATTTTTTTGGGTGATGCAAGATTGCTCTTACACCCTAGATTCTCCTGCATTAGTACATGTGATGATTAAAAATGCTTAAAATAATAAATTTCAAATAACTCAATACAACTAAAATGATTATGAAAATTATTAAATATGCTTAGAATTAAAAATCCTAAACAACTTAATGCAACTAAAATTATTATGACAATGATTAAAGATGCTTAAAACAACAAATTATAAACAACTTAATGCAACTAAAATTATTATGAAAATGATTAAATGGATATACAGTAGGTGGTGCATGGGTGAAACCATGGTGCATTGATCATAAATCCGAAACCTAGATAGAGGAAAAAATAATGAAGAGACACATTTTCACAATCCAAAGATTGGATTAGGAAAATAATCATGATGGGAAATAATAGTAGGAGATTGGATATAGGATGGGTAGAGGGGTGGAGATTTATGAGCAATTCGGTCTTGGATAAAAATTGCCATGTAGTGAGCACTTAATTTGATTTAGCATGGGATACTATGCACCAAGGTATGTAGAACCAAGGTGAATTCATATGACATGCAGAAGACTAACATGACAAACAAAAGGTTAGTCCAACATCTCACAATGTCACAAAGGGATTTGGTGGATATGATGCTGGAAAATGAAAAATAATAAGACTACCTCAACATAACACGAGACCACAGAGGATCTTGGTGGATACTACATGAGGAAACCAAGAAAACACAAGTCATGTTAATGCCCCTATTTTCCCCATTCAAATCACACCATGATATAATGGATTGTGGTGGCCATGAGGAGTGGAAGTAGGAAGCTCAAAAGAAATATAAGCAAAGATCCAAAAGCACCAAAGAAATAATAAATTATATCTCAAGTACCTTTTGCTATAGGGATGAAAGATAGGTTGATGTGGTCTCATTTGAGGAACGATGTATCCTATGAAGATCGATGGTGGGTAGGTAACTATAGGATTCCAATGACAATAGATAATTGAGAAATACAATGCTCTAGGGAGCTAAAAGACTTTGTTGAAATACTAGCTTGATAGGGGACATAGTCCTAACTAGGAAACATACATGAGAATGAGACCCTAATGACATATATGCACAATGGTGAACCTAGATAGGGACACAAGATTGACCTTATATACAAGAAATACAATATCTACACCATGTACAACATATACAACTGACGATGTTAAAAGCCTAATTGTGAGATATTCATAGTATTAGGATCACATAGGATTCAAATTGACACATCTAGAACAAATAGATGAAGCTCAATAATTGGGATAGTAATCCATCTCATCTAATGCTCAATAATATATAATAGAAAAAGGAAAGAGACAATATACAATGGGGAATAAGATAGTGATAGGTGGATGGATTAGTTACAAAAACTAGACAAGGACAAGTAGGATAACGAAACTACCACTTATGTATGATTCTTGTTACCAGGTTTTCACCATATGTACTTATCTAAGGTGCCACCAAAGGTTTTTTTCACCATAGAACAAATTATTTCTATTTGATATTTTCTTTTTTTGACAATCTTTTTTTTGTATTTTTATAATTTTTGAAAGGTGGGATAACTCAAGTGATTTAAGCATAGTGATAGGTCAACACTGGGGTAAAGAATAAGAAGGATTTAATGCTTTATAATGAATTTCAGTTTGGTCTATACATGTCAATCTGGGGGCATAGACTTATGAGAGGTATCAGGACTATATGCCACAAAGGGGTGAAAGTCATGAGATGATTGGTTATGAATGCAACTATGAAAATAAACCTATTGCAAATCAAAGTGATTCTAACGAGAGGAACTGTCACTTCTGAGCGATAGGAACTGCACACACAACAAATTTTAAAACAAATAATTTATTAACAAAACTTCTCATTAAATCAATAATACTGAAAACCAAACTTTAATGAACTATTTCAAATGAAACTCACATCACAAAATGTTCTATCAAACTAAACTACTGAAATTTAAATCATAGGATTATTAAAGTTTAAAAACTGGAAACAAACAACACATAGAAAATAAACGTCACTATGCTTTACCATAGAGTGGGCCCTTGCTCCATGGTTTGTAGGGTGAATAGAACAAGAACTTTCCTATGCTACTGTGATCAGAGGAGGTACTATTTTTATTATCAGAAAATAATATAGAATTATGTGTACAATAATCTGCTACACAAATCTACGTACCATCATATCTACTTCCCAATGACTAATGGCTTGATTTAAATACACAAAGAGCTAAAGGATAAATCACAATTGATTCTCCCAAATCAAAATTCCTAATCTATGAGAAGGTTACAAAATGGTTTTTAATATAAACAAGATCACATATTAAGGATCTCTCCAACACCAATCACCTGAAAATAGGTCGAATTTGGTTTTGCAATTGAGGAAAATTTGTCAACTGGCTGCAATAGTAAATTAGGAAACATTACCTTTAGAAAACCACCCATATCCTTCATATCCTTCATTTTTTGAGGATTTTGATGCGGAAAAACTTAATTGGGCCTGTTCTGGACAAAACCTAGTCCTGGATTTTTGAGATTTTCCCTCATTTGCTCGCAAATTACAACGCAAAACTGATTGTTCATATTTGACATATTTTTGATTGGGAACATTTGAGCATGAGCTGAAGTGGGTGCATATAAAAAATAGTCTTGTTACAATGATGGATAGAAATATGAAGTGGAAATATATTCGATTTCCCTCTCTTAGCTGACAAGTGCATCATTGACTGTAAATTCTAATCTTTATTTCTAGTCATTTGGAGAAGTCACAGGTTGAGTTGTATAGGAATGTGGTACCAACATAAATTGGAAGATGCCTATAGTCGCAATCATAAAATTTCATCATAGATAGTACATGCTCAACCCAGTAACCATGGAATTATCATGAACACATAAATAGGTTCAACATAGAAGAATTAAATGTGAGTACAATCCATGTGGCAATGCTGAGTGATAGGAAGGTTCTGCACAAACGGTGATAGGAAGCATGCTGCAAGATATATTTTCCAAGGCGTAGAATAAAAATGCTTATTAATAAAGAAAATCAATAAGTAATTCTCATATTTTATCCCAAAACTAAACTAGATATCACTTATTAATATATAATCATATACAACAACAAATGGAAAAATGGTATGATATAAAATAGAAATGGAATGTGGGAATGGGTATGAAGGTGTATGAAATAGACTTAAATATGGCATGAAATGAGACAAAAATAGCTCTCATCATTCCCCCAACTTAGTGTATTGCACATCCTCGTGCAATATTTATTTCTTAGAGGGTAGCCTTAGGAATATAGAATTTGCTTACTTCACCTTTAACTATTATAGGTCATCCATAATTACATTATTCCTTCAAATTGTTAATAATTTTCTAACTTGCATCTTTCATTTCATATTCATACCGCCTCCAACTTGGCTTTTTCATTTTTTCTTCATTTTTCATTTTCAATTTTTTTCTTTTTCCTTTTCTCTCTTTTTTTCATTATATTTTTGAAATGCTATATATAGGAGGTGTCATGAAAAAATTATCTTGACAGACATGAGCTGTTTGAAATAGGTGAATTTATAGGCAACATGAAAGATTAAATGATAAGAAACATGAAGGGTGAAATGATAAGAAATATGAAACGATCATGCATGGTGAACTATGATGGGATGATTAAGGATAATGTGAAATAATAGATGAAACAATAGGTAATAAGGATGGTATACCTCCCCCCAACTTAAAGGGTTGACCATCCTTGGGAAATAGGGAGAGGATAGGCATGGATGTTGCATATATGATTAATATAATAAGAAATATTAATAAAGTTAAGAGATAAAATAATGAAAAATAAAACTGATTGTTTTACCAACTTGCATGTCCAGTTATGCCAAGGGCTAGTGGCCAGAAGAAATCATCAATTGTGAATTTCCAACAAGGAATGAACCACATACTACACCAAGAACTGCAATATCACAAAAGATCTCCATATGACTGAATCATTATAGAACATACTGCTGGTAGCTAATTCTATCTTTACTTTTTGAGCACCTCAACTAAATGTGTAAAGTCGTGCCACAGGGAATCAAAATTATGTAGACCACAACAAACTAGAGCATAGTGCACAAGTAAGCAATAGGAGGTGCTAGAGGCACTCAAATAGAGGGCAACCATGGAAGTGGCTGAGTACCTAAAAATAAATAGCTCATAGAAAGGACAATTATTGCATTTTTTTTCTTCTTTTTTTCAATTTTGATAACGACAACAAATCGTCGGTATCCCGGTTTTCAACCTGTCACCACCTAGAGGTGCCAAAAATTCACTTTTCACCTCAGTTTATTTTGCAGTTAATATCCACCGGAATTCAGTTTTTAGATACTAACTGACCAACAACGCTCAAAGGTTTTCATTGTTGGATCTTTTATGGATTTTTTCTTTCTGATTTTCCTTTTTTCCTTTTTTTCATAGTTTTTCATTTTTAAATAACTACATATAAGGACCAAAGAAAAAGAAACCCTTATATGGATGATGAAAATGATACCATCCGAAGCATAGAGTTCTATTAGAATCCCTTCAATGACTGTCACTATTGAAACTAGTTATATGTCTAACTTGAAATGATGACCAATAGAAATAAATATACCTTCATCAAGATGGATCTTTCCTATTCTTATAGCACAATTTCTATAAACAATCTTCATCCAACCTTTGAAATCTGAAATCTCCTTTTATGCCCAATTACTTAGTTGAAAGAAGCAATCCTCTAAAGATAAGGCTATGTAGTGAAGACCAATGTAGTCTTCAATCTATTCAAAAAGATGTAGATGAGTGGATGAATCAATCCATATGATGAAGTTTGATGATTTACATTGGAATGTGTGTAAGCTCCTTGTATGACCTCCATGTGTCTTCAAGCTATCTTTGGATTTATGTCTTGTGAAGAATTAGCCACATTGCATTTTGTCCTCTAGTAGCACAAATGGCGGAAAAGAGAATTTATGTCCATTAATGTTGAACACTTTGGCACAAAAACCTCTTGTGATCTCCAAGAGTGAAGCACAAAAGAAACTTTATCTTGACCATCTAGTTAGCAAGGCCAAGAAAGTGTGGTTGTGGATGCCCATGTAGAGAAACATCATCAACTAGAACTGGAGCCGAAATATTGAGTAACCACAACAAGGAACCTATAACCATGTTATCATGACCAAGCATATCAAGTATAGTAATGTACAATATCATCCATTAATAACTCCATCATTAAGTAATTTATTCATTTGTTTAAATGAAGGTGGAGTTATTAATATCAAAAAATACTTGACAACAAAATGGATGAATTGCAATTATTTCTTGTGTGAATATAATATAAATTCAATGCAAGAAGACACAAGAATGCATATTTGATTTGGTTCAAAGTGCACACGGGTGGTTTTATTTAGAAGCAATGATCATTAAAGACATTATCAAGAATCAATCAATGATTTCCAGAATTAAAGGGATTCCCCCCCTCAAACTTAATTTCATACTACAAAAGTATGATGGCATTAGCACAATCTAAAGAATTCATATAAACAATGATATAATAATTCCTTGAGCCTTTTCAATGAATGGTCATCTTAAGATAATTCGAAGAATTAAGAATGACAAGGATATATATAGATTAAAACCTTGATCCTTTTCAATGAATGTTCATCCCTTAGGGAAATTTTTTAGTATGGTCATTAATGCATTCAAACCCATCTAACTATGCTTAGCATAAAATCAATTGGCGTTGGGCCTAAATCAATAAGTGTGTGAGGAATACACATTTTTACTATAGGCCTCCAATGATCCAAATGGATGAGTATGAAAATATTAAAAGATATATCTTGTAGGATGTGATTGTTCAATTCACCCATTTTAATGATTAATGTATGAATTATAACACTTCTTAATGCATTATAAATTTTAACATACACACTTATTAATTCAATGATCAAAACAGGCTCAAATTGGAGTGCTTCTTTATATGTGTGAATATCCGTTAAAGGTTGTGGTTTGCCAAGTAAATAAGAACTAATGTAAATATTATTCAATTGATCATATTGTTCTTCTAATTTAATTAAACCAAAATCACATCCCTCACTTGCATTAATGTATTTCAGTTGTAATTCACCAATTCCAAGCACATTATCAGAATGTAAATGGATCCATGAATATGCATTATTATATGTAGTTTCAACCACCTTTTTATGCAATATTTCAATAGGCATCATGGTTTCCTTTGGTGGATATTGTGAAGTGGATTGTATATGATACAAATGGGACAATGAAAATGGTAAGAATTGTTATGGATATAGAGTGGGTGGTAATAGAGAGTATGGATATGATGGAGATGATAGTGATGGGTATAGTGGTTGTTGTGAGCTTTCATTATTCCATTCACCATATATACTAGGTGAAGAAGTATTTTGTGAAGAAACATATTGTCTTTTTAATCCCATTGAATCATAAGACATTTCAAAATCATTAACCATACTTTGATCTTTCCTACTTGACATATGAAGTTCTTGAGTTACAAAGAATACTTGTGCATGTTTACCATTATTTCATTGAGGCTTGCTTACAATGTCTGTCTCCTTCACTGTGTCCTCTTGATCAATGAGGCATGTGCACTTATCTTCTTCCTTGCAACAATCAGAACAAGTGGTCAACTTCTCATTTTCAAAATTCCATTGTCCTAAAAATTCATTAATTATTTGTTCTTGCTCAAACATAGGAATAACATGTGTAGATGCATGTGACAATGATGATGGAAGATCATGATAATCTAAGTTGCATTCATTAAATAGAGGTGGTATAAAACCATTACCTTGTGTCAACATGCTTTCCTTACCAATTTCCTTTTCAGTTTTCAAATTAAAAAGTAGGGGTCTAGAGGTTGTAACCCTAACACCAAGCACATTTTCCTTCTCATGTGCCTTAAGATTTTTCATTTTTGAAGCAATTTTCTCTCAAAATTGATGCATTGGGACTCCCTTGAAAATACAACATTTTTAACATTTTTGTGCTATTTCTTCACACTTGTTGCTTTCTATTGATTGAATCATAACAATGAATGTGGCTATATATAAATGGTGTACTAGCTTCTAAGATCTACCTGCAAATTCAGACAATGCATCTACATGTTTTAAATAAAGAAAATTAGGAGTAGTCACCCAAGCGAGGTCGCCAGTCGCGCGAGATTTCTTCCTAACACATTGGTCCTAACTCAACTCACCGAGCTAACATGCCTTGACACCTCTCCCCAGAAATAACACCAAAATTATAGACCTACACTAGGGTAAATAATAAGAAGGATTTAATGCTTTATGATGAATTTTAATTTGGTCTATACGTGTCAATCTGGGGGCATAGACTTATGAGAGGTATCAGGACTATATGCCACAAAGGGGTGAAAGTCGTGAGATGAGTGGTTATGAATGCAACTATGAAAATAAACCTATTGCAAATCAAATTGATTTGAACAACAAGAATTGTCACTTCCTAGCAACAAGAACTAGACACACAACAAATTTTAAAACAAATAATTTATTAACAAAACTTCTCATTCAATCAATAATACTAAAAACCAAACTTCAATGAACTATTGAAAATGGAACTCACATCACAAAATGTTCTATCAAACTAAACTACTGAAATTTGAATCAAAAGATTATTAAAGTTTAAAAACTGGAAACAAACAACACACATAAAATAAACATCACTATGCTTCACCACAGAGTGGGCCCTTGCTCCATGGTTTTTCGGGTGAATAGAACAAGAGCTTTCCTACGTTACCGTGTTCAGAAGAGGTATTGTTTTTATTATCATATGTTAAGGATCTCTCCAACACCAATCATTTGAAAATAGGTCAAATTTGGTTTTGCAATTGAGGAAAATTTTTCAACCAGGTGCAACAGTAAATTAGGAAACATTACCTTTAGAAAACCACCCTTATCCTTTGGATCCTCCATTTTCTTTTTCTGCATAAAAACTTAATTGGGCCCGTTATGGACAAAACCCATTTCTTGGATTTTTGAGATTTGTCCTCATCTACCTGCAAATTACAACTCAAAATTGATTGTTCATATCTAGCATATTTTTGATTGGGAACATTTGAGCATGATCTGAAATGGGTGCATATAAAAAATAGTCTTGTTACAACGGTGGAAAGAAATAGGAAATGGAAATATATTCAATTTCCCTCTCTTAGCTGGAAAGTGCATCATTGATTGTAAATTCTAATCTTTATTTCTAGTGATTTGGAGAAGTCATGGGTTGAGTTGTATAGGAACGTGGTAGCAACATAAATTGGAAGATGCCTATAGTCAGAATAATAAAATTTCATCATAGATAGTGGATGCTCAACCTATTAACCATGGAATTATCATGAACACATAAGTAGGTCCAAAATAGAAGAATTAAATGTGAGTACAATCCATGTGGCAATGTTGAGTGATAGGAAGGTTTTGCATAGAAGGCGACAGGAAGCATGTTGCAAGATATATTTTCCAAGGCGTAGAATAACAATCCTTATTAATAAAGACAATCAATAAATAATTCTCATATTTTATCCCAAAAATAAACTAGATATCACTTATTAATATATGATCATATACAATAACAAATGGAAAAATGGTATGATATAAAACAAAAATGGAATGTGGGAATGGGTATGAAGGCGTATGAAATAGGCTTAAATATGGCATGAAATGAGACACAAATAGCTCTCATCACATAGGACCTTTTGGGATAGATGATGTTGATGAGTTCATCCAAAGGTTCTTCTTTTGGAGTATCCAAATGGTATGCTCTTGAACCATATTTAGTTGTGATAACATAAGTACCTAGCCAATTATCCTCAAACTTTCCCTTCTTTTCTTAGTCTTGTTGGTTTCGTTGATTCTCCTTAAGTAAAAGACCACCAAGTTGAAATTTGTGTGACTTAGTATCCTCTTTATAAATTATTCTTAGCATATTTTGGTATGATTGGAGGCGGTTGTAGGAATTGAGGATTCGTTCATCAAGAATCTCTGGTTGACTCAAGTGCACAACCCGATACTCCTCATCATTGATGATATTTTTTAATAAAATACGTAAGGATGGGAGTTCCACTTCTATTAGCAAGATAACTTTGGAACCATAGAATAATGAGTATGGAGTGGCATTGGTAGGGGTGTGAATATTAGTATGATAAGCTCAAAGGATAGGATTTATATGGGGATTCCAATCATGACTAGTTTCATTGACAACCTTCTTGATTATTTTGATTAAGGTCTTATTAGTTTCCTCCACTTGGTTGATACCTTGGGGATAATATGGGGTGTACCAATGGTTTTAGATATGGAATTGTTCACAAAGGCTACAAACTTATTGATTCTTAAAGGGTCTACCATTGTTGTTGATGATAGTGGATGGAATATTATACCTATAGATGATATGGTATAAGATAAACTTTAAAATTTGGAAGTCGGTAATGAGAGTGAGGGGAATGGTCTCCATCCACTTAGTGAAGTATTTTATGGAAATTATAATGAATGTATGTCCATAAGATGATGAAGGATGTATCTTGTTGACTAAATCAAGACCCCATGATGAAGTGATAGGGGATCCACTTCTTGACATATTACCATGCATAAAGCTCCATGGTGGGCCAATAATAGCATGTTAGAAGAATTTTCTTAGCAAGGACTATTCCACTTGTATGAGCCCCCCACACACCACTATGAACTTTGTGTAACACAATATTGGCTTCCATAGTGTTTAAACACCACAATAAAGAACCATAATAACACCAACAATATAAGGTGTCTCCTAAGATGGTATAGTGAGATGAATGTTAGATAAAAGATCATCATTATTGGTGAGTAAGGTTAGGCAATACAAAGTTATCATGAAGGTAAGAGTGTTGGAATTGTTGCCTCAATCTCACAGGCTGAAACCTCTGAGAAAGCATGGTCGCTGTGACATTCCTATTGTCTGGCCGACTGGCAGTTCAGTAACCTTGTGTTTTTCTCATGTCGCTGTGACTTTGCTTCTGTCTTGCCGAAGGAGCCTATCACTATGACTTGGTACATTTGTTGTAACCCTTTGCTGAGTGGAAGATCTCTTAGCGACAGTCAGAATGTCTCACCGATGGTATACACTTGGGGTAGCACAAAGGTCTCGATGTGAAGTCTCAGTGATGAAGGATTGTCTTGGCGACAATGTAGCACTCGAAGACATCGGGGAGACCCTTGGTTGAAAGGCTTGTTTCGATATGATGTCTCATCGAATATCAGAAGTCTCACCGACAGCACGTGGGGTCATCGCTTCAGTGTGACTCTTGGCAAATAGTGTTTTAGAATAGTATGAAAGCCTCGGTAAGAAGTCTTGTCGAAGGCTTACTCTCTTGCCAATGGTTGTGAGACTTCGGTATAACACATGTGTTTCAGTATGTAGTCTTACCGAATGTGGATTGTCTCACCGACACTATACATGTGGAGTGATCGGTGTAACATAAGACTTCGGTATAAAGTCTTGGCGAAAAACGTTTGTCTCACCGGTGCTGTGGAAATCCTGATGTCGGTATAACCTCTTGGTGACAATTGGATGTCTTAGCGATAGCATTGGCAGATGAGTTCAACTGGAGGTCGGTGAGAGGTCTCGTCAATCATGCTGATGAGGAGACTCTTGCTAATAGATGGATGCCGATAGGAATAAAATGGGTTTTGGTATGACTTGTAAGCTTAGTGGAACCTCTTGCCGATGGAGACGACTCTTGGTGATATTGAAAGTTGGCTGTGTTGGCATCGAGGAGACACGGTTAGTGTCTCACTGACATGACAACACAGGTTGAACGTCCTTGACCGAGTGAAGACTGTTCGACGTGGTGTGATGTGGAAAAATCAGAGGAAGCAGAATATGAACCGTTTGTTGTTGTGATTCAACAGTTGGAATCAAACCGATTCATTGAGGCAGTGAAGAACGAATGCATACATGTATGCATTGGATGTTCTGAAGGGAGATATAGAGAGCATTGCAGAGAGGGTTGAGAGGCTGGCTGGATGGCCGAGGCCTTGAGGCCGTAACAGAAAAAGAAAGTGTAAGGGTTATGCTGCCGAATTATCTCCTGGTCAATAATAGAATGCCATGGTCAATCTCTCATGTTGATCTGCATTGTATACTACGTGAGGGTATTGCAACAATACGAAGGTTGTTTGTTTTGAGAGGTTAATCAAGAAAGGTAAAGGGGAGAGTTTGCTACCAAATAGATTCTAGAATGATCAAGATGTAATCTCTGAAAAGGCTATGAGCCTAAAACTATATTGTAACTTCCTGTTGCTAAATAATACAATGGCTCAAAGTTTGGAGAGTGGGGTTTTTTACCCGAAAGGGTTTTCCCCACATAAAATATTTGTGTTCTATTTTCTGTAGTATCGTTCATCTGTGTTGTTGCTTGCTATTGAATTTACATGTGTTTTTCTTAGAAGGATTAATGTGGGAAATAACTGTGTCTATTTCCACTTTAGGACATAGTTGTACATGTCATTGAAGTAATCTAATCAAAATGAAAGTTACCGAAGGCACTACTATTGGAGTTTTCATTAGATGCACTCCATTGATTTCCTAACATGTGGTATCAGAGCCTTCTTCTGGCTGTTGGTTTTGGATATTTCTCCTGTGAAGATTTGTTAGCTTGATGGGCTTGAAGAAATTTGGAGGAATGGACTGATGTATTGATCCTTTGATGAGTGGAAGCCTTGTAGTATTCTGAGACAACATGTAGCTTGAAGGATGGTCAAGATGGAAAAGGGAGTTGGTCATGTTGTGATCTGTGTCTCCTGGCTGGTAGAGGTTTAACCTTGGAGTATGAAGTGGATTTCTTTACTCTGTGGCTATGTAGCAGTAAATTTTTCATATTGGGTGTCTGTGTGAGAGGCTCCTTGGTGATATGGAGAAGCCTAGTTTGTTTCTCAGCCATGGAAGAGAGTGCTTATGCTAGGTGGTGTTTCCTGCTGTTGGAAGGCACTGTTTGCTATTAACCTTGAATACATGAAGGCTATTGGAGTTAATCATTAGTTGATTTGCAAGCCTTTGCAATAGCCTTTCTCTTCTTCTTAGATGCATGTACATGTTGGTTTTAGAGTTGGCCTGAAAGGGGCCTGGATTCTCTTGAACTGTTGTTTTCTTTCTAAGGATGTTTTTGTATTTGCATGGCTCTGTGGTTTTGTAGGTTTTACACGGTCAAGCAAAACTTGTGGTATTGTGGAATTGCTGTGAAGCTATTTTTAGGCACTGGCTTTTTGGGGTGTTACTAGATGAGATAGTTACAGTTTTACATGCATGCTTGGTGCATGGTTTTGAGGAGGTATGACTCCTCTGCATGGGAGTGTTGGTAAGTATTTAGTCACTCAGCATTCTTGTGGTAGTGCTTGTGGGTTCCTTGATTACGGTGTTCGTTGTGGACATGATTGGAAAATCATATTTGGTGTGATATGGTGTCTGAGTCATGTTGTCTACATGGTTATTCTCTTTGAAATCTCAATGTTGCAGTTTCCAATGTGATAACGGGTTTGCATGTTCAATGATTTTGATCTATGAGTTATGCGGTTGGTGGATTTGCTACCCATTGGCTGCAGTGAGATAACTTGGATGTGGACTGTCTTTATCCATGAGGTTGATTCTTTGCATGTGCAGACTTGTTAGCTGGCCTTGTCTACGGTCACTTGTGTATTGGTGTGATTTCTTTGAGATGAGAGGATGGATATTGTTGAGTACCTGAATAGTCGATTATGGGAACCTAAAGTAGGTGGTCATGATGCTTGGAGAGCTCAGATGTCACGTTTTAGTGGGAGCTTCACCAGTGACTGTGTGTTCATCATATGGTGGTGAATGGTCTTCTTTAGTGTTGCAGATGTTTCAAGGGGGAGCTTTTAGATCTTGTTGCTACAGAAGGGTTCCTTCGCTTTTGCATGGACATTATTTGAAGATGTGCAACATCTTGGAACCATGGAGGACGCTTGGAATCTTTGGCTAAGGTGTTGGTGGTGCTTGACAGGTGATGTTGGTTTTGAGTTTATTTGCTTTATGCCATGGTATACTCTTGTTTGTGTACTAGAGTTTTTGGCATTGTGCATTGTACTTGAGACCATGGTAAAGTCACTTGAAGCATGGTATATCCTAAGGGGATATGTAGATCATACTGTCATGATAAGTTCCTAATTTAGATGATTGGATCTTTGACAGTGGTCTGGTAATTTTTCCTATATTGGGTGTTTTGATTATTTGCTTGATACTTCGTGATAGTGCAGTAATGCAGTTGAAGCTTAGCATGAGATGATTGGTTGCTAGTACTCTTGGATACATGAAGAATAAGGTGAGGCTATTTTTCTCTTATGAGAGAAGTGTTGTTGATGGTTACTCTCGACGAATTTTTTTAGTAGAAAGTCCAAGAAGCCTACACCTTGGTTGAACACGAGTTCAATAAGAGACCTATGAGGAGATTGCTCTTGGATTAGTCATGATGACTTACATATCTTGAAGGAGTATTCTCGTTCCCACTCTTGGTCTGCCCGACAGTTTATCTGAAAGGTATATGGCCCATTATATTTTTCAGATGTGTTGTTTAATGGTTCTTGAAGATTCATAGTGGAAGTTGTACAGTTTGTTTATCTCTTTGAGCTTTTGTGTTATGTTATTTACTGATGAGAATTGGTAGGAGATGATGTATGGGCTGATTTCCTGAAATGGGAAATTAAGTAGCTTTATCTTCTTTATGAAGGCTTACATCCATGTTGATTACATGATATTAGAAGTTGGTTTGATCTTGGTGATTGAACGGTTGGATGTTGTTTGGGATTTTCTTTTGGGATGTGAAGGAGATCATTCTTGGCACAGCTGGCTATTAGAAGTGTATATAGGAGGATGTTCTATAGGAATATGGTGTGCAAAGTTTCTCTCTTTGGTCTTGGTTTATCTCCTGGATGTTTGGTTTCACATTACATTGGTTTGAGGTTTGGTTGGAGCTATAGTGATCACTTGTTTGTGGTCATGTGTTTTCACTCATGTTCATGGGTGATGACATGGAGGTTCTTAATTCTTTTTCCTTTGTTGCGTGTGGAGATCTTGGGAGAACTGTGAAGACTTGTGGTGAGGGAAATGTTTCTTGTAATAGTTTGTTGCAGGTTGTGCATATCATTGTGGATATTTCCTTGGTACTACATGGTTACATTTTCTATGTGTTGTTATTGGTAGACTTGTGATGCCTTTGATCTTTTAGATTTGGATTACTCGGGCAGTGGGAGTTCCTGTTGTGTTTTGTCTTCTTCGATTGGTTGACACTTGGAGCTTGTATTTGCTGTTATTAAGTTGGTTTTGGAGCGGCATGAGTTTACTAATGATTGATACCTGTTGAGGTATGTGAGATTGGATGGTATGGCATGAGCTGTGGGTTCTATTTTCAATCGTGTGGGTTTATCAGTTGGATGGAAGCAGTCAGTCTGATTGTTGTTCTAACTGATGTTTATTATCTTGTTTCTAGATAAGACTTCATGGTTGTGTTCTGTTTGAGGCTTTGAAGTTGATATTACTTATGTATGGTGTCTGAGCATAGTGAAGTGGTAGTAGTATCTTGTTGATGATATTATTGGGATTTTTTGCTTAGGTTCGTTGGAATGGTGCTTATACACCTTGGCTTGAATTTTTCTTCCACAGGTGGCATGTTGGAAGTTGACAGGGTTTGTTTCCTGAATGGTGGACATCTTGGATGTTGGTGCATAATTATTTATGGAGCATGAGAGAAAGTTTTAGGTCTATGTGGTTTCCTGGAGGGCTGTGGTCAGTTTCATTTCAATGGCTTTGTTGGACAGTGAGTTGCAGTTGGATGCCAGGTCTTTGTTGCAGATTGTCTGATAGACTGAATCTGTGGAATCTTGTTGACTGGGAGTCTTGAGTATTGCGGGGTTTGAACTAGTGGAGCTAGTGTGATCTTAGTTTCTGGTTGCTTTGGAGGTGCCTGTGTGATCTTCATCAAGTGGGAGATTGTTGGAATTGTTGCCTCAATCTCACAAGCTGAAACCTCTGAGAAAGCATGGTCGCTATGATATTCCTATTGTCTGGCTGACTGGCAGTTCAGTAACCTTGTGTTTTTCTCATGTCGCTGTGACTTTGCTTCTTTCTTTCCGAAGGAGCCTATCGCTATGACTTGGTGCATCCGTTGTAACCCTTTTCTGAGTGGAAGATCTCTTAGTGATAGTCAGAATGTCTCACCAACGGTATACACTCGGGGTAGCACAAGGGTCTCGATGTGAAGTCTCAGTGATGAAGGATTGTCTTGGCGACAATGTAGCACTTGAAGACATTGGGGAGACCCTTGGTTGAAAGGCTTGTTTCGAAATGATGTCTCATCGAATATCAGAAGTCTCGCTGACATCACGTGGGGTCATCGCTTTAGTGTGACTCTTGGCGAACAGTGTTTCAGAATAGCATGAAAGCCTCGGTAAGAAGTCTTGTTGAAGGTTGACTCTCTCACCGATGGTTGTGAGACTTCGGTATAACACATGTGTTTCAGTATGTAGTCTTACCGAATGTGGATTGTCTCGCCAACAATATACATGTGGAGTCATCGGTGTAACGTAAGGCTTCGGTATGAAGTCTTGGCGAAAAACATTTGTCTCACTGATGCTGTGGAAATCCTGATGTCGGTATAACCTCTTGGCGACAGTTGGATGTCTTAGCGATAGCATTGGCAGATGAGTTCAACCGGAGGTTGGTGAGAGGTCTTGCCGATCATGCCGATGAGGAGACTCTTGCTGATAGATGGATGCCGATAGGAATAAAATGGGTTTTGGTATGACTTGTAAGCTCAGTGGAACCTCTTGCCAATGGAGACGACTCTTGGTGATATCGAAAGTTGGCTGTGTTGGCATCGGGGAGACATGGTTAGTGTCTCACCGACATGACAACACAAGTTGAACGTCCTTGATCGAGTGAAGACTGTCCGATGTGGTGCGATGTGGAAAAATTAGAGGAAGCAAAATATGAACCATTTGTTGTTGTGATTCGATAGTTGGAATCAAACCGATTCACTGAGGCAGTGAAGAATGAATGCATACACGTATGCATTGGATGTTCTGAAGGGAGATATAGAGAGTGTTGCAGAGAGGGCTGAGAGGCTGGCTGGATGGCCAAGGCCTTGAGGCTGTAACAGAAGAAGAAAGTGTAAGGGTTATGCTGCCGAATTCTCTCCTAGTCAATAATAGAATGCCATGGTCAATCTCTCGTGTTGATCTGCATTGTATACTGTGTGAGGGTATTGCAACAATACGAAGGTTGTTTGTTTTGAGAGGTTGATCAGGAAAGGTAAAGGGGAGAGTTTTCTACCAGATAGATTCTAGAATGAACAAGATGTAATCTCTAAAAAGGCTATGAGCTTGAAATTGTATTGTAACTTCCTGTTGCTGAATAATACAATGGCTCAAACTTTGGAGAGGGGTTTTTTACTTGAAAGGGTTTTCCCCACGTAAAATCTTTGTGTTCTTTTTTCTGTAGTATCGTTCATCTGTGTTGTTGCTTGCTGTTGAATTTACATGTGTTTTTCTCAGAAGGATTAATGTGGGAAATAACTGTGTTTGTTTCCACTTTAGGACATAGTTGTATGTGTCATTGAAGTAATCTAATCGAAATGAAAGTTATCGAAGGCACTACTATTGGATTTTTCATTAGATGCACTCCATTGATTTCCTAACAAAGAGTACATATCATGGTACTAAGCAGACTCGAGACCAGTGATCTCACACACCATTTTGATATCCGAGATTTCATATGTTGGAACACGAAGCTACTCAACTAAGAATTCACATTCATGGCTATCATGAGGAATGTCCAACAATGAGATGATAGTAGCCATTACATCGCCAAATTTATCTTAGAGACATGGAACCTACTTAAACTGGACGTGGAAAAAATATTTCTTGAAGTCATCAACCATGCACTTATAGGGAAGAAATTTGTCATCCCTAGTTTGAAATTCATCATTAAATTGTTTGATGATTAGTTGAGAGTTACCATAGACATTTAACCAATTGATATTCCATTGGATTGTTGTTTGCAACCCAATGATTAAGGCTTCATACTCTACTATCTTACTGAATGAATTGGGTATGAAATGACCTTGAGGGGTGATAAAGATAATTCTTGCACCTAAGTCATGTTAAGTAAATGGGCCATCAAAATATAACTTCTAGGAGGTTTATTCTATAATCATGAAAATAGACTCATTAGGAAAATATGTAACCAATGGATAGGTATCCACAAGAGGAGCTTTGACTAACTGATGCAATGAATATGACCTTTATTTATTTTCTATCTACATACTTGATATCAAAATCATTGAGAGGCATGACCCACTTAGCCATGCGACTTGCTAAGGATGTTATTGATAATAGATACTTGAGGGGATTAACCTTAGATATAAGTTTGATAGAATTACTAAGCATGCAATCCTTGAGTTTTTGAGAACTAAAAACCACTTCGAGGCATGCCTTTTCCTTAGGATTATAATTGAGTTTATAGCCAACAAGAGTATGGATGATGCAATATACTGTTCTTTCCTTCCTATTCTCACCATGTTGATCTAGAAGTGCCCCTAGTGCAACTGAAGTAGTATGTATAGAAAAATGTTTGCGTGATGTAGGAGGCATGAGAATATGTGTGTTAGCCAAATATTCCTTGATTTTATCAAAGCCTTCTAGACAAGAACTCTACTTGAATGAGGTATCCTTGTGAAGCAAGTGACTAAATGGTTGGGACTTATCCACAAGCTGAGCTCTGAAGTGTCAATGGATTAAAATTTTCCCTAAAGACTCCTCAACTATTTTAGTGTCTTAGGAGGAGGCATATCCATTATATCCTTGACCTTAGTAGGGTAAACCTCAATGCTACTCCTAGAAATAATGAAACCTAAGAGATTTCTCGATGTTACCCCAAAGACACACTTTTAGGATTGAGCCTGAATTGATACTGTTCTAAGTGGTCAATGATATGCTCAAAAATAGTTGAATGCTCTTCTCTAGTATTAGATTTTCCTAGAAAATAATCCACATAGTTCTCCACAATGTTGTGAATTATTTCATGGAAGATGACGATCATAACATGTTAATAGGTAGCACCAATGTTTTTCAAGCCAAAAGGTATGACTTGATAACAAAAGGTACCCCATGGGGTTGTAAAATCTATTTTATGCTGATCTTTTACTACAATACATATTTGATTATACCATGAGAAACCATCCATGAGGCCTTATTCAAGTATTAGAAATCAATGCAAATATGTATGCCCCTAGTTTGTTTAGCAATGAGAATAATATTGGAAATCCATTTAGAGTAGCTGCTAGGCTGAATAAAGACTGCTTCAAGTAGCTTCTCAAGTTCAACCTTGACCAATAGAGAAACTTGGGGATGCATCTTGTGTGAGGGGGAAAATCATAGGCACAAATAAGACAAATGGAACATGAAAATAGAATCTAATCTATAATCAAGAGCACTAATCTAAGATCTATTCCTACACTTATAAAATGCACAATTAAGAATATTGAATTCAAGAACATGTTAATGAAATATATCAAAAACAACTGAATTCAATAACAAAAATGTTACCCATCTCATATTGGGGTATATTCGCAAGGATGTGGTTGCTTGTATCATTGTGAAGCCTCCATAGTTTGTGTACAAAACCTTGAAGAATGATGCATGTATGGTTGATCGAAGGTATGTTGAAGCTCTATCAATGGTGATTGTGAATATCATCAGTACTTCGTTGTGCAAATGATATTGACTCTTTGATCCCTTTTTTTGTGAGAAAAGAGGTTTGTTATATAGAAAATATGATTCAAAATGGATGATTAGGATTGTGTTGTAGAATATCTTGATCAACAGTCAAAAGTTGTTGAGAGGATTTAGAGATGAATAATCTATGTAAAATAGATTACACAATTTGTGTGATTGAAGAAATAGATTAAATGATCTGTGGGATTGAATAATAGATTGATTGGTCAAGAGATCGTAATTTACTCAATCAAGAATTGATTGAGAAATCAGGGGATCATAATTTACTCAATTAGGAAAGTGGCTGAGAATGATTAATTAAAGATTTAATTAATTCATTCATTTTGGAGTTGGACATGCAAATCAAGTTTGACTTTTGCAAATAAAGTTGCATTAGTTTAATTTGAATTTTGATGATGTTTTGAATAGATTGATTTAATTACTCAAATTTTTGGAGAGAAAGTGTCATAATTAAATTATTATGAATTAATAATTCAATCAACTTAGGGGAATAAAGTGATTTAGCGACGCAATTAAATAATTGGTGTTATTTAACTAATCATGACAAATAATGTTTGATTAGGACTTTATTAAATAAATGTAATTTATTCAATTGGTCAAAATGATAGAAACATGAATTAATTAAATAATGTCGTTTTATTTAATTTAATAGCAGAAATAGGGTTTTTAGGACTTCATTAATAAATGGAATTTATTTAATTAGTCAAAAAGTGATGAAAAAGAGAATTAATTAAATAATTTTGTATTATTCAATTAATAGGGGAAATTAGGGTTTCTAATGCAATTGATGTGAAATGCAGTGATATTTGATGATAATGATGTTGATGATGTGAAAATGTCATTTGGTATGTGTGATAGGTGTTAAGTCAATTTTAGATGTTTACATTTTTCCCCTCTTTGAGACAAAGTAATAGTTGCTTTGTTTCAAATATTTTGATGTTAAGATCAAGTTTTTGAAAAAGATTTTATGCCCCATTGTGCCCCGACGTTCAGCAGAATGATGGTAGGACTCTATGCTTCCCCCTCAAGAGGTTGGCCAAAAATTTTGATTTTGAGGTCAGGCTCATGCCATTGTTCTATTTCAATTTGAATGTTGAGAATGTGTGAGGGGGAAAATCATAGAGTTTAAACGAGATAAAAGAAATTGAAATAGAATCTAACCTAAATAAAAATAATAATTTAGATCTATTCCTACACTCATGAAATGAATTTCTAAGCTATTGAAAACATAATTGAAATCCTACAGTTATCACAATGAAATTCAAAGCAAAAGAGAAGTTACCATCCAATGTCAGAGTGTGTTAGCATGATATCAGATTGTTCATATCACTGTGAAGGCTCCATTGTTGTCTTTGAGAAGCTTTGATGTGTTTGTTGGTTGATCAAAGATATGTTGAAGCTCTATCAATGGTGACTTGGAATATTGGCAGTACTTCGTTTTGCAAATGATGTTGATTCTTTGATCCCTTTTTTGTGAGGAAAGAGGTTTGTTATATAGAAAATGTGATTCAAAATGGATGATCAGGATCGTGTTGTAGAATATCCTGATCAATGGTCAAAAGTTGTTGAGAGGATTTAGACATGAATAATCTGTGAAAAATAGATTGCACAATTTGTGTGATTGAAGAAATAGATTGAATGATATGTGGGATTGAAGAATAGGTTGATCAGTTAGGAATAGATTCATCAGTCAGGAGATCGTAATTTACTCAATTAGGAATAGATTGAGAAATCAAGGGATCATAATTTACTCAATCAGGAAAGTGGTTGAGAACGATTAATTAATTGATTTAATTAATTCATTCATTTTGGAGTTGGATGTGCAAATCAAGTTTGACTTTTGCAAATAAAGTTGCATTAGTTTGATTTAATTATTCAATTTTTTGGAGGGAAAGTGCCGTAATTAAATTATTATTATTTAATAATTCAATTAATTTAGGGGAATGAAGTGATTTAACAACGTAATTAAATAATTGGCGTTATTTAACTAATTAGGACAAATAAAGTTTGATTAGGACTTATTAAATAAATATAATTTATTTAATTGGTTGAAATGATAGAAACATGAATTAATTAAATAATGTCATTTTATTCAATTTAATAGCAAAATAGGGTTTTTAGGACTTCATTAAATAAATGGAATTTATTTAATTATTCAAAAAATGATGAAAAATTGAATGAATTAAATAATGTTGTATTATTCAATTAATAGGAGAAATTAGGGTTTCTAATGCAATTGATGTGAAATGTAGTGATATTTGATGATAATGATGTCAATGATGTGAAAATGTCATTTAGTATGTGTGATAGGTGTTAAGTCAATTTTATATGTCTACATTTTGCCCCTCTTTGAGATAAAGTACTGGTTGCTTTGTTTCAAAGATTTCGATGTTAAGATCAAGTTTTTGTAAAATATTTTATGGCCCACTATGCCCCAGTGTTCAACAGAATGATGGTAGGACTCTATGCTGCCCTCTTGAGAGGTTGGCCAAAAATTTTGATTTTGAGGTCAAGCTCATGACACTGAATTCTATTTCAGTTCATATGTGTTTAGGATGAAAAATTAGTTCTATAGGTTCCTCATTGCTCGTTTAAATGTTCTCGGGAGCTCCTATTTGAACATAGAAAGGTTCCCTAATTAAGAATTAGGGTTTCCTAAGTTAAAAATAGGTTTTTTGAGGGTTTAAAATAGGAAATTAGGGTTCTAATTACTTCATTTGTGCTTTGATCCTATAGTGAAATCTTGTCTATGGATTTTCCATTTTGTCAGTTGTCGAGGAGCAATGCCTAGGATTCAGGGAGCCCCACATCATTTGGACCTGGTTTGAGATTTTGGATAGCCCACAGGCATCGATGGACCGGTATGTACCCTCTTCTTATTTTTTTCTTATCATGTTCTCATAATTCATGTACAAATTTCTTTAAGTCAAAAGCATAGTTTTTTTGTTTTCAACGCACTTACATCATTTTCTGCACATTTATCATTTTGGAAAGTTTTCTCTTACTCTATTTCTGTGCACTTAACTGAGACCCACACCTTTGACTTAAATTTTTGCTTTTAAACTTCAATTTTGCTCTATTTTTTTGCTTTTGATTGCTCTAGGTCGGTTTGGTCGCTCTTTCTTTAGATTTGTGCACTTGCAAAATTTCTTCGATATTTTTTCCCTTGCAATTTTTCCTCGCACTCGCCTTTTTTTCACACTTGTTAGTGATTTCATCACTTTTGCTAAATTTTTCTTGCTTTTGCTTGTTTGGAACCCTGAGTCTTGTTTTTCATCATTTTTTTTTCATTTTGCATGTTTAGAGCGAAACCCTAACATCATGGGTTAAAATGATTATAGGTGGTCCTTAAACCACTACAGCTAAGGGAGAGACGACCTCAGGATCTATTTAATCTGATTCCCCACTTTGATGTTTTGGAGCGAGATTTATTAGATGCGGTCGATTCATCATATTTGTTACATGCCTCCCATTTGATCTCATATAGTGATGATGACCACGCTCATGGAGTGATAACCTTTAGAGATTTCTTCATTCCACTTACCTATAAGAGAGGCTACCATTACACTTGAGGATGTGTGGAGGATTCTTCAAATTCCTATTGATGGTGAGCTCATGACATACCATGTTCGATGGGGTACCCGTGTTATAATGTGTATGCTGGGTGTTAGACACTTGGAGGTTCAATAGTCTGTCTGAGATTGATTTGTCTGAGTTCGTTGGCAATGCAGACCCTATTTCCCTTGTTCTTTGCAGTTTGATTTTGGGACTAGTTGTTCCTGATAGGAGAGGTCGTTAGTTCCCTATTGGATGGGGTATTTGTATTGAGGGTATGTTTGCACATGGGAATAGATATGCATGGGGTTTGTGTCTTCTAGCTCACCTCTATAGAGATATACATGAGGTTGTATATTAGGGTGGGAAATCCATTTCCGCAGGTGTCTCTCTCTTGCACATATGGGCTTAAGAGCACATTGTAGCTACTTGGCCTGATGGGATACATGATCGTATTGCTAGGGATTTGTATTTGTATCGTTATGGAGATTTCTTACATTACACCTTGCCTAGGGATATTTTGTACTAGCGTCGTGTGTTCAATGACATCAGGGTTTTTTTGGAGACCCTATGTGGATTGTGAGGCATGGTCAGAGGATCTGGAGTAGCTTGTGTACTTTTAGCAGACCAGATGGTTGATTATTCATTCTCATTATCTTTTAGAGCGATACTTACCTGACAAAGTATGCCGATAGTTTGGAGAGAGATATGGCCAATTTCCTAATACATATGAGGATTGGTTTGGTTAGACCACTAGAGAGGTCCATGTATGGGGTCATCAGGTAGACACAGATGTTGTGATTGTTGTGTTTAGAGAACTTTCCATAGTTGGATAGGGTTGGCAGATTGGTTTAGCAGATCTGGGTACCACACCCAATTTTGATCAGTGGTGGGCATGATGCTTTCCTTTGAGATTTATAGATCCTGGAAGTGATCCGGTAGTTGGTCGAGTAGGTATTACAGGTCATCGCAGAGAGCAACAACATGTTGAGGTCCTCGTAGAGAAGTTGGGTAGGGTCAAACAAGATGGAGCACATTGTCTGGGATAGGTTCTAGGTCCCCATCCACCACTTGGGGATGGAGGTACTTAGTTAGCAGTAGAGATAGCGTGACAATAGGCCTTGAAGGCACAACTTCCCACAATGATAACAAAGAGAGATACTGCTTGATGAGAGTAAGATGGTTTCAAAGTAGAGCAAGACACATTGATTGGTGGTCATCTCATGGCTGAGACACAGTTATAGGGTGTTACTATTGATAAGGATAGTCTAAGGGCAGAGCATGAAAGTATATGAGCTAAGCGAGATCAGCTGTTACAGATGTCAAAATACTATCAGATCTTGTATGATGCTATTGTTCCTGGGGTTGCTCGATGTCCATAGTTTGGAGAGCCTAGTGTTGTAGGAGGTGGAGGTGGTGCCAAGTTAGGTGGGAAATTTGTTAGATAGCCATATCTAGATGGTGGTCTACAACATGGTCTATAGAGTCCTCTTTTTTTTGTCAGACAGTGTTCTATATGTACTTGATCTTTATCCTATTGTTTGTTCAGAGACATATTGCAGACATGAATTTATATATATATATTCATTGGCTCAGTCAAGGCCTTGTATATATGTATTATTTTGTATTATCCTTATCACACTTGTTTCACTGATGATGATGTACTATGAAATTCTCCTTTTTTGATGATGATATATATGAGATATATCTTCTTTGATTCAGCTCATTATGTGTTTATGTGATCATCATGGATGACTATGTATGATGATGTATGTTTTTATATATTTTTTTGTACTTTTTTGATGTATGCATTTTATGTGGATTGATGGATCATACTTTATATCATATGATTTTTTATTATGTATGATCAATATATCATTTGATGTATGATGGATGTATGCCTTATACATGATACATGATGTTTTTATTTCTTTATTATCATCATATGTATGGACGACATTGTGGATGAAAAATGAATATGGTACTAATGATATTGCTATGAAGAATGGATGTTAGTTAGAAGAAATGTTTGATGATGGATATAAATTTGATGTTGTTCGTTGTGATGTGCATTGCTTTCGCTTTTCTTGGAGGCTTTGCAGTTTGAACAATCCCGTTTGATGTAGCAAATATATACAATTCACTAGGGTATTAATGACCAAGGTGACTTTGTATCCATTGCGTGGAATTTTACTCTACAAGTAAAGAGTATT
Source organism: Sequoia sempervirens (assembly GCA_007258455.2). Lineage (NCBI taxonomy): Eukaryota > Viridiplantae > Streptophyta > Pinopsida > Cupressales > Cupressaceae > Sequoia > Sequoia sempervirens. The sequence goes on from VDFB02056351.1 coordinate 25,385,848, forward strand.
CTTGCTCATCCTAGATGTATGGAAACTTTGTTTAAAGTATATAGTCAGGTTGTATTAAATTTTTTTTGAACTAGTCACACAAATAGGTATAGAACACGTAACATGCAACTGCTTCACGAATTGACACAACTTTTATACAATCACTAAAGCAAGTATTCACCATGGTAATATTGAAAAAATATCTTACAAACAACAAATCGAAATGACGCTCAATTTCCCCCATTCCTTGTTCTCTAAATCCTTATGGACATCCTCAAAAGATCCTAAGAATGAGTCAATAAAATAAATCATAAAAATAAGACTACAAAAAGATAAAACAATGTTGCAGTATCACTTGCCATATATATTTGGGGTGGGGCTATTATTCGGTGTTGATCATGTCTATCGTAGGAACATATCCATTAAGGCATATCTCAGGATGTTGTTGGTGAATTGTCAAAAGATAGATAGTTGATACTTTGGAATTGTTTGCATCTATTTTGTGATCAAATATTTGTGATTGTTTTACTTGAAAGTTCTAGCTATTGATGTTTTCTTTGTTTGTTCATTTTTTCATAAAAGGGTGAGTGAGACTATTTGTTTATTGTGGGAAAATTTTTTATTGCAGATGTGATGATAGGGTAGGTCTTTGTTGAATTTTTGAGTTTTATGATGTTGTTTTTATTTTTTTCAAGGGACTAACCTAGGGCCTCGGGGGCTTATCAAAGATAAGCCTTGCCTACATTGTACACGTAGAGGCTTGTAGTTCGCTTGGTTTGATGTGAACATGTTTTTGGTCTATTCTATTTTTGTGAATGTTTTTGGATTTTGACTAAGTTGAAATAAATCATGATATAAACCTAAGGGGACTGGCCTAAGGTCTCGGGGGCTGATAAGCCTTGCCTATGTTGTACATGTAGAGGCTCGTAGTTCGCTTGGTTTGATGTGAACATGTTTTTGGTCTTTTATGTTTTTGTGAATGTTTTTGGATTTTGTATTTTTTGACTAAGTTGAAATAAAGCATGATAGAAACCTAAGGTATTGACCTAAGGTCTCAGGGGCCGATAAGCCTTGCCTACATTATACATGTAGAGACCACATAGTTCGACCAGTTGACTCAAAGCATAATTTTTTTTTCTAGGTTCAAACAACATGGTTAATCTGGATTGATATTCCACTTTTGTTTCTAGAGGATATGTTGTGGGAAATCTACTTGAACTAGCTATGAGGTTCAAGCAAATGTTAATATCTTAGAATGTTTGAGTGAAGGAATAAGCCAATGATGTTTTATTTTTGATTTTTTTCAAATGTTTTTAATTTTTGTTGTTTTTCAAATGTTTTTGATTTTGGTATAGTTTTGACCATGATAGGATGCTCAAATATCTAATCCACGACCAGCTTCAAGAAGTTTCCCCCCAATTGGAGACAAGACTACTTTCCTAAATCAGTAACAAGCCATGGTTGGACACATGTTTTATTATGAAATGAATGGGTGAATGTTTGTGGATAGTATGGATAGATAATGATGTGGGTCTTATTCAAAAATATCTCTTGTTTGCTAGATTTTCACTATGGTACCTATTCTAGGAGCATCAAAAAGTGGTTTTCACTCAAGGAACATTTTATTTCTCTTTACTGTTTTTCTTGATTTATTTTATTTTATATTTATTATATTTTTTTCCATTTTTTTGGATTTTTACCCTTTTACGTGGGGTATTCTGATGTGCTTCATGTGTAGAACTTCTTAAGGTGGTTGTTGTTTAGTGGTTCAAGTAAGGGTTCTCCTTTAGGAGTAGCCAACTGACAGGCCCTAGAGTCGTAGCTTGCTGTGATGCCAAATGGGCCTAACCAGTTGGGTTCAAATTTTCCTTTGTCATCTTGATTCAGTTGTACCTTCTGATTCTCCTTAAGGACCAAGTCACCTATTTGAAAGTTCTTGTCCTTGATCTTTTTTCATAGCTTCATTTGAGCCGATTCTGATAAAACTGTAGATGGTTTAATGTGCTCAAACATTTTTCATATAGGAGCTCTAATTCACTTAGCCTTGAGACCCAATATTCTTTGTTGCTGATCATACCTTTTAATGAGATTTGCAATGATGGTATTTCAACCTTGATAGGTACGACAACCTTTGATCCGTAGGCCAAGGAATATGGTGTGGCACCTGTAGATGTTTGGATGTTGGTTCGATAAGCCCATAGGGCTAGGTTTAGTTGCAAATGCCAATCATGACCAAATTCATTAATAGTCTTTTTGAGTATTTTCAATATGGTTTTATTAGATGCCTCATCCTGACCGTTTCCTTGGGGGTAATAGGGTGTGGAAAATCTATACTGGATAGAAAATTGTTGATGTGATAATAAATTTGTGCCCATTAGATGAAGCAGGAAAAATAATACCTACCAGGTCTAATCCCCATTGTGAGAAAGGCCATAGTGTGGTGATGGGTCTCAACTCCTGTACCAGTGCATGACCTAGGTCACTATGTTGTTGGAATTGACAACACTTTCTAAAATACTGAATGGATTCCTGTTCCACGGAGGGCCAATAATACCCTGTTCTGAGCAGTTTTTGGACTAGGTTAGGTCTACTAGAGTGGGACCTACAAATACCTTCATGTACCTCTTTTAAGGCTATTTGTGCTTCTTTTGCGTTAAGACACCAAAGTAACATACCATCTAGACTACGACGGTATAGGGTATCTCCTAAGATTGTAAAGCGGGAAGTTCTAAGAGTGAAGGTTTTCTTTTGAGTGGGCATTAGATCAAGTGGTAGGATATTGTGATAGATATAGTCAAAGGTGTCTTGGTACCATGGGGAGTTATAACCAACAACAACACATACCAGTTCTGATTCTGGGATGTCAAATGTAGGTACAAGCAATTTTTCAATGAGGAACTCGTATTTAGGAACATTTTGTGGAATATCAAGCAGTGAGCCTATTGTTTCCATTGCATCAACAACTTTGTTGTTGATCTAAAGGATTTGTTCAAGGTTTATGGTGATAAAGTATTCCTTGAAACTATCCACCATCCTTTTGTATGGCATCAATTTATCGTCTTTTTTCTGGTACTCATCGTTCACCTGTTTGATCACTAGCTGAGAGTCTTCGAAGACATGTAGCTCTTTTATTCTCCATTTGATAACCATTTTTAGCCTTGTGATTAAAGCTTCATATTCTGAGATATTTTTCCTACATGGGAAAGCAATCTTGTAGGCCTTGGGTATACTATCTCCCTATGGTGTGAGAAATAGAACACTTGCTCCAGAGCCATGTTGAGTATAGGACCCGTCAAAGTATAGGATCCAATGGCCTTCCTGTTTTGTCATTAAGATGCTTTCATCTAGAAAGTCCACTGTGAGAGGCTTGTGATCATCTATGGGTGCTTCGACCAACTGGTTTGCTATGATTTGTCCCTTGATAGCTCTTCTATCCACATAATTTATATCAAATTCACTTAGGATCATCACCCATTTGGAAATTTGGCCTATTAGGGCAGCTTTTGCTAGTAGGTACTTCAGCGGGTCTACTTTTGAAATCAACTTTACCTTCCTATTTAAGATGTAATGTCTCATATTTTGTGTTGTAAAAACAACTAAGAGACACACTCTTTCTATGGGTGATTAGTTTAGTTCATATCCCACTAGTGTTTTGTTGATGTAGTAGACTACTCTTTCTTTATTATCATCATCTAGCTAGGCTAGGAGAGCTCCCAACACTACTTGTGTGGTAGACACGTAGGGTACCATTTTCCTTGTATGTAATAGGTGGCATTAGTATAGGAGGAGTAAGTAGGTATTCCTTGATTTGCTAGAATGCTTGGTCACATCTCCCATCCCACTTGAAGGTGATGTCCTTATGCAAGAGATGAGTGAAGGGATGACATTTATCTACTAGTTATGTGATAAATCGCCTAATGGATTGTAGCTTTCCTTTGTAAACTCCTTAGTTGTTTTAGTGTCTTTGGTGGAGGAATCTCTATTATAGCTTTTACCTTTATAGGATCCACTTCAATGCCCCTTCTTGCCACTATGTACCCTAACAAATTTCTGAATGTTACTCCGAACAAACACTTCTTAGGGTTGAGCCTTAGATTATATTGTTCAAGCCCATCAAACACTCTTACAAGATTTGTCAAGTGATCTTTCCTTTTGACAGACATTTCTAGAATATTGTCCACATAGTCTTCCATGATTGAGTATAGCATATCATAGAAGATGGTTGTCATTACTTTTTGATATGTTGCTCATACATTCTTTAGACCAAATAGCATTACATTCCATAAGAATGTCCCCCAAGCACAAGTAAATGCTATTTTGTGTTGATCATCTAGAGATATTTTTATCTGGTTATATTCGAAGAAAACATCCATTAAGGATAGCATCTCATGCCTTTCTATTAGATCTAAAATCATGTTGATACTTGGAAATGGAAAGTCATCCTTTAGATAGGCCTTGTTTAGGTCTTTGAAATATGTGTAGATCCTTATGCCCCCAATAGGTTTTGACACTGGTACTAGATTTGATATCCATTGCAAATAATCAATGGGTCTAATGAAACCCACATATAGTAGCTTCTTAGTTCTACCTTTACCAATAATGCTATTTGATATTGCATTTTTTTGAGTGTTTTCTTGATAGGCTTTGCTCTAGGGACTACAACTAAATGGTGTACCACTAATTCCAGATCTAGTCTAGGCATGTCTGGATAGGTCCAAGAAAAATTTACCTTTTTGTCATTGATGAATATTGTGAAATTTTCTTTCTCTTCGGGACCAAGTGATGCTGCGTGGTATGATATCTTTGGGTCTTTTGTTGTGCCAACATTTATGGACTTTTCTTCTTCTACTAGGAGTGTTGATCTTTCTCGATATTCTGATATGGGGAGATTTAACCCTCCATCCTCGGGTGCCTCAGGGAGGTTTTCACCGTCAGATGCATCCTTTATTCTCTTCTTTTTCAGATCCAATAGAGCCACATTGTGGTTTTCTCTAGGGAATCACATTTTTTTTTATGTTTTCTCTTTCATTTTTGTGACTAGAAGATTCAACCTCTCCACTAAATTATGCATCCTGTTCGAGTTCCATGACGAACCTTGCTTTGTGATCTACTATTGGTATGTCTATTCAAAGTCCCATGAACTTCGTGATTGTCTCATCATTCTAGAATTGATCCAGAACAAGTGATGTTGTTATTGGTCCCAATCTATTAGTTGTGGGTAGTAGAGTGGGAGGCTATCATCATTGTTCGTAAAGCTTATGGAGGTTGTGGAAATGGTCAGTATGGCTCTGGTATCTATTTCCCATTGGGTTTCTAGGTCATCATTACTAGAAGTGGGGGAATTATATCTAGTGATAAAGGAAGGGGAATCCCATTTGTATTCATTAGAGTCCATTCAAAAATGATAATAGATGTTGGGGATGGATTTGATGAACTGGAGAGGAAACCTATCAATGCAAAAGTTGTCGAATAAGTCTTTGAAGGGTAAATCATTGTCAATGATATGGTAGATATCTAGTGCCTTAACGCTAGTAGAAGTTTCTTGTTTCTTAAAAGAGGTTCGTTTGATTTTTGGAGTAACCACATATTTTGGCTTATAACCTAGTCCCATATTTTTCTTTCTTTGTTCCACTATGATATGCTCCCACCTACCTTGTTTGTGTAGTGCAAGGCCACCCATTCCACTATATCCCATCTGCTTAACTATCTGGAAGCCTTTAGTTCTAGGGTCTATTAGAAGGGTTTGTGACTATTTTAGCTCTTTCTAGTATTCTCTGTAAATCATGGATGATAAGTCCTCTTTAAATATCTCTCCATCTTTCATGTCTCCCCACTTGGTAAAAATTATGGGTTTGACTATCATTTTTACTATCTGAGCAGGCTTGATATCTTTTGGACCTCCATATATTTTAGGTGTTAGTGGAAGCATGCCAATGCAAAAAGCTTGGTTGAAGTGGTTGTTTCCATTACCCTTGTCAAGTACTTGAACCTTGGTTTCCATTTTGGTTGCTCACTTGAGGTGGTCTTGATTGAGGTTGATGGTAGCGTGGAAGGGTCAACATAAGAGAATGACTGGAGGCTATGTCGCTGCTAGGTATGCATTGAATTTTATGATACTTTTCTTCCGACTTTGCACAAAAATGGAATGGCTTAGGATCAAAATATAAGGTCACCTCTTTTCCTTCACGAGGAAACTTTAGGAATTGATGGAAGGTGGATGGGACTACTTTTTGTTGGAAGAATGAAGAAGGTTTCCTTTGGGTTTGTTGTCATTGATGCCAATATCGGTTGGTAACTGATTAAGTAAACTAAGCATCCATGTTGATTCGATATTTTGGTCCAAAAATATTCTCAGTAAAAGGGAATTCTATGAGTTTTTGATATGTTGCTTAGGAATGTTAGTTACAGGTATAAACAAGTTTTCAGCATGTTTGTGTAATCCGGTTGAGTTATCCAAGTGACAAAAGTTTGGTATTCTTTTGGCTGACAAGGTTTATCTTTTGTGTGTTCCTCTTTAGGTTTGAGCTGACCTAACATTCAGATAACATGTTTTGTTTTGTGCATCAAAAGGAATTTTGTATTAATTCGACAAGAAAATTTTGAATTTTGGGTGTTCCCTCAATTAGGTCGACCTAATTGATAAAGGATGTTATGGTTGTATATATATTTATGACAAGTGGTTATATAGAGGCAAAATATATATGTGAATGATGCAAAAAGTATAATAGTGCAAAGGTACTGACAATAATTATACACTAGCAACTAGAGCAAAACTTTGATATTTCCAGAGCACAACCAGAACTATTTTCAACACTTTGTAGGTGTATTTCTCTAGTTCATTTTGGCAGTGAGCCACACCTTTTATATCTTGGAAATAAGCCATATTTTATATTCAGGTTGTGAGCCTTGTAATATCTTATAACTGGTTATAATATATTGTGATCTAATCCTCACCGTGGTTTTTCTGACTTTAGGTTTTCCACATAAAAATCATGTTGTCAATGTGTTATGATCTCTTTTATGTTTTGGTTCACTGTTGCAATCAAATTTGGATTGATAATTGGGTGGTTAATAATTAATTTCACTAGTAGAATACTAATTCACCCACCCTCTTAGTATTTAGTGTATTCAACAATTGGTATCAGAGATTGATTCCTCTGAAAAAGTCTTACAGCTTGAGGAAGGTCCCAAAATTTGAATACATGGCTGGAAAATACTATTCTGTTCCTCTAGAAGAAAACTATGTATCTGAAGAGATCAATGTTTCCCTTAAGGAATTGGAAAAAAGTGAGGATGAGAAGGAAACTCTAGAAGGAAATATGAAGGAAGAAAATGATTGCATCAGGAAGTTGAGAGAGCAGATCAAAAAGTTCAAGGATAGACATAGAGAAGTTAGAGATCAGTTAAAGAAGGCTAATGAGGATATTACTAGACTTAAAGTGCAAGTAGAAGAAAAAAAATGAATTGAGGATTGTCAGAAAGATCAGATCTAGAATAAAATTAATGAATGTAAAAAGCTTGAACAAGAAGTGGTAACCGTAAGCGCTGATTTGGAAAAAAGTGAAAGCTCATGAAGCAAGGTTCAAGACAATTGCTAAAATGCTCGATGAGTTGATTACATATCAAAAAAATGCTAAGGAAAAAAGTGGTCTAGGACATGAAGAAGGAAAATTCTCAAAGAATAAACTGGTTCTCAACAAAGTAGAAAATCAAAGGAAGTTTCAAGGAAATGCTTACCAAAACAAGAATTGAAGAAACAATACCGAAAGGATTTCTATTCGAGAGCCTAATGCTCAAATGTACCCACATTTTAATGGTTTTTGTTTCTCATGCAATAAATTTAGACATAGAGAAAAATAATGTAGAAGTAGGATGAAGCAAAATAGAATGAGATAGAATGTTGGATTCTTTGTTGGACAATGCTATGTTTGCAACAAGTTTGGACATAGAGCTATTGAATATAGAAGCCAGATGATGATGAACAAATTTAATACTAGTAGAAGAATTTAGTCTTTCCAATGCTACTGTTACACATGTAATATCTTTGGACACAAGGCTAATCAGTGTAGGTCAAGGATGAATACAAACTTGTTTGATCATTGATATATTGCTTGCTACACTTGCAATAAACCAGGACATATCTCCAAATTTTGTAGGAGAAAAGTTGGGAAGAAACTTAATCTGGAACAAAAGAACAAGTCTGTGAACAAGGTAGATCCCGAAGAAGTAAGGAAAGAAATAGAAAAAATTTGGAGAAAGAAAGAACCCAAGAACAAGGATGAATCAAATAATCTTGTATCTACATTTGGTGTAGATACCTCTTCTAAGAATTGAACCCAGTAATGGTTTTAGGGGGAGCAATCACAGAAAAATATAACATACCCTCGATATATGGGGTGTCATGCAATGACACAAGGATACGCGATGTGAATCTTTATCTTGAAGGAATTAGAGAAAATTCTGGCAGAAAAGAAGCAAAATAGAAGAATTGCGAAGCTCTTCTTAGTTTACAATGTATTTCACAAAGTGGTTGATAACTTTAAAGTTGAAAAGAAATAAATGCAAAATTAGTGCAAAACCTTTAAACAATAAAGCAAGATATTAAGTTAAGGAAAAGAACATTTGAACAAATTGGAAGAAGCAATGCAAGCTAAAGTGAGATTGAAGGCGATTTAGAGCATCGTACATCAAAAAACTAGTTCTTGACAAGAAGTAGAAGGTATTCTCTATTTTTAAATTCTGTGGTTTTTAAAGTTGAAGGAACTCTTTGTTAAGTTTATTCAAGTTTGTTTGAGAAATATGGCCACTCGTACTATTGTGGAAATTTTTGAGAGGCCCCAACCAAAATTTAGAAGATGTTCATGGAATGTATATGAAAATGACCCAATGGGTGCATTCTTGCACATTCTAGGTCATGTCCTACCCATTGAAGATCCAAGAACATACATTCATGGGAAGCTCAAAGAATTTGATCACCAAGAGTTGAAGGATTTGTGGGACAATGAGTTGACTGATGACTTACTGCACAAGGAAAAATATGAAAACCTTGAAGCCGAATGTTTGGAACTAGTTTATGAAATTCTCCAGTGAGAGTGAGGTGAAATTTGTCAAGATGGCCCTCAGTAGGTTTCACAACAATCTTGTGTGGATAAATGAACCAAGGATTATCAACAAGGAGGAAATTCAAGTTGTTACTGGTCTTTGTGATACTAGTTCCATTCTAGTTCTAAAGGTAGTGAAAAATGATGAGGTGACAAGGTTAACTGGTGACAAGTTTTATGGGAGATCTTTAACCACTAAGTCTATCACAAACCCTGCCATCAAGTATGTTTCCATTATGATTGGGAAAAAATATACTTCACAAATAGAGAAAACTCAGTATCAGCCACGCCAATCCACATAACTTATGAAATGGTGATGAATGGAAATGATTTTGATCTCTGTGAGTTACTGAGGTTGCAACTTATGGAAAAATTGAGTATAACAAAGGCAATGAAACATGTCTTTAAATTTGTCACTTTAGTTATTTGTTTGTTATTATATTTTCTAAGGGAGTTATTAGGAGGAAAGAACATAATATGGGATAACACCAGGCCAGTTTCTCATCATATTTGTGATCATCTACAAAGTGTACGATATTTTAGGGCACAAAACAATGCCCTAATTGCTTTCTTTGCAGTCTTTCAGAATGAAATGCATGAAAGAGACATGATTCCAAGGAGTTTGGTCAAGAAGTATGAGGAGATAACATTTCTTGTGTCTACCGATGAATGCATTATTGAGGTTGTAGAACCTAGAATGTGATGGTTGAACCTCTGGGATATGAGATTGAAGAGAAAATGGTAGAAAGATACATTGGGATTTTGTTGGCTAGTCCTAAGCACCCCTCTCTACCTAGGCTTGGTACATATGAGGAGAAATTTGTTGAAATTCATTTGAAGGCTACAACATAATGAAGAAATAAGGCCAAAGCTTCTTCCAAGATCAAAAATTCACTAAAGATGACATAGAATAGCTGAAGGAGGCTCTTGATAAAAGGAAGGAAAAATCTATTGAACAATACTTTGGACCCAAAAAATTAGGAAGACTATCTTTTGGTGCTACACCAACACCTATTTCTAGTTTTGCCACCCCCAGTGGTGCTAATATTGAGAAGGGGAAAAGGCAAGAACAAAGTTTCTCAGGATCTATTGATGTTGCTACCCCTATCAGTCCCAGTACTAGGGAATCTAAGAAGAAGGACATACCTGCTGCTACACCATTTTTTGCTTCAAGAAGAAGAAGAGTGAAAGAAAAAGATCATAGGAAAGTGAGTTTTAGTAATGTTGTTGAGGAAGAAATTGAGCTTGGATTAAAAGAGGAGCATTAGCTGAAAAGAAACAAGAGAGGTAGTACCTCCGGTGAAGGAGTCAAAACTAGTGTTGAGATCTCCACTGATGAGGAGATAGAGGAAGAGGAGGATCCTTACCGAATTCATGTATACCCAAAGAAGAATGAAGAAGGATCATTTGATCCTATGGAGAACATGCCTGTTTCTCCTCTGATAAGTGATCATCCACCCTTGGTTCTTGGAACCTTAGTGAACAATACGATTGAAAATGATCTTATGTCAACTACTGAGTTATATGATGAGGTTAATGATGAAGGGAAAGAAACCATCATAAATGCTTTTTCCCAGTACATAGTTATCTATAACATAAACATGGATACCATATAGTAAAAAGTTACTGAAAATATGTGGAAAGAGTTAGTACTTAGAAGGAAAGAGGCTTTAAATTTTGAAGACAAGATGAGAAGTGAAGCCTTAAAATTTGTTAGTTCAACATATTTAGAGATAGAAGCTGCAAATCTATTGAAATAATGTTCTACATTATTTAGTGTCAAGCAGAGAGTCAACATGTTAATGACTAAGGAAGATGACTATGTTGAAAAAGTAAGGAAAGAAACTCAGGATGTGATTAGGAAATTAGCAAGGAGCTATGGGACAAAAACCAATTCTTCATCTCACACTACTCATATTTAGGAACATACTACTATTGTAGAAGTTAAGGATAATCTAGTTCTTCAGTGAAAAGAGAGAAGAACATAAAGAATCCATCCAGAATAGGGAAGAGAAAAAAAAGATGAAAGTGAAGGAAGTAAAGACAAAGAGAAAGATAAAGACAAGGATGATGAGGAAAAAAGGGAGAAAGAAAACAGTGATAAATCCTCTGGAAAGTAATCTAGAGAAGAAAAGGAAAAAGAAAAAGAAGAAAAAAAAGTAAAGGGAGAAGAAAACAAGAAAGAGGAAGATAAGAAAGCCATTCCAGTTGAAGGTGAAATTCCCAAAGGCCTTGGACCATCAAAGCCATCCGGAGAGTCATACTTAAGTACTCTTAAAGGTCTTCTCTTAAGACAAGTTGTAATTCAACCCGCACTTCCACCTCAGCTAGTCAAGCTACCATCTCACCTAGGTTATGTGGATTTGACAAAGATTACACCTAGTGACAAAATAAAGCTAAGTGACACTTTTATTAGCTCTAGCACACAAGAGGCTATAGAGTCATATCAAAAGGGAAATGAGCTAATAAATGAAGCTATCAAAGCTTTACAGAAGATAGCCCCTGGTGTTACTTCAAACAAATCTTTAGCTCTGATTGAAAATTTGAGGCTTATAGTTGATTCTGTTAAAGAGTACATATCTAATCTTAAGATGCAGACCACAAAAGAAGTAGAGTTGAGTTTGTTAGAGAAAAGGTTGTTGTTTTTGCAAGACAAGTGTACAGTTGCACGTGACAAGGCTTTGCAAACTTTGAAAGTGATAAGAGAATGTGATGAAGAAGCGCAACTACTATTTGTTTATTGCATGAAATGGTCGAAAGCCACTCTAGATATTAAGGATCTAATGGACTCAATTGAGTCTAAACTTGTTGATGCCTCCAAAGATTATAAGATTGTTGATGATAGAAAATATGTTAGGTGGGTTTCTATTGTAGATCTTCAAAATAAGTTTTTCATCCTATAGAGGCATAAAGAAGAGGCTATGAGATGGTATGCTCAGCTTGGAGATTTGGTTATGTCCATACATGTTACTATATCAAATGCACTAATGGAAGCAAAAAAATTGAGAAAATGAACATTGCTCCATCCACTCCGGAAGAAGGAGAAGAATGCCTGGCAGAAATAAAATCTCTGCATAAAACCCTCTCCAGGGAAAAAGGAGTTTGGGATGATGGAAAGCCTGCTTGGGAAGCGATTCTCAAGGAGTTACAAGGTGCCCTTAGTTTCTGATTTGAAGTTTTTCCTGTCCTTTGTCTTTGATTTCAAAAGGGGAGAAGAATAGATAAAATATGTTATGTTTTTTTCTGTACATATGTTAGGGGGACTACACATATGTTAGAGGGACTATACATATGTTAAGGGGAGTTGAGCACAATTTTTTTTTTGAAGCAAGTTTCATTTTTGGCATATGTTGCCATCAATGAAAAAGGGGGAGATTGTTGGAAGAATGAAGAAGGTGCCCTCTGGGTTCGTTGTCATTGATGCCAATGTTGGTTGGTAACTGACTAAGTAAACTATGTGTCCATGTTGATCTGGAATTTTGGTCTGGAAATCTTCTCAATAAAAGGGAATTCTATGAGTTTTTGATATGTTGGTCAAGAATGTTAGTTACAGGTATAAACAATTTTTCAATGTGTTTGTGTAATCCGGTTGAGTTATCCATGTGACAAAAGTTCGACATTCTTTTTTCCGACAAGATTTATCTTTTTTGTGTTCCTCTTTAGGTTGGGGTCGACCTAATGTTTGGATAACACATTTTGTTTTGTGTTCCAAAAGGAATTTTGTATTAAGCTGACAAGACATTTTTGAATTTTGTGTGCTCCCTCAATTAGGCCGACCTAATTGATAAAGGAAATTCTTGTTGTGTATATATTTATGACAAGTGGTGATATAGATATAGGATATATATGTGAATGATGCGACAAGTATAATAGTGTGAATTTATCGACAATAATTCTACACTAGCAACCAAAGCAAAAGTTTGATATTTTTAGAGCATAACCAAAACTATTTTCAACACTTTGTAGGTGAACTCCAATTCATTTTGGTAGTGAGCCACACCTTTTGTATCTTGTAAATAAGCCATATTTTGTATTCAGGCTGTGAGCCTTTCAAGGATAGTGAGTTCTGATAGTGAGCCCTATAATATCTTATAACTGGTTATAATATATTGTGAGCTAATCCTCACCGTGGTTTTTCCCACTTTGGATTTTCCACGTAAAAATCTTGGTGTCAATGTGTTATGATCTCTTTTATGTTTTGGTTCACTATTGCAATTAGATGTGGATTGATAATTAGATGGTTAATAATTAATTTCGCTAGTAGAATACTAATTCAACCCCCCTCTCAGTATTTGATGTATTCAACACTTGTAATGCATGAATCCAAGGGAATCCCAAGAGTAGGTTATATGGAAATTCAAGGTCAAGTACTTGACATGTGGTTTCCATGGTGGTTGGCCCTATCTGCACTAGTAGCCTAACTATTCCTTTAGAATTCCTCTAAAGGTCATCATAGGCCCTTATAGTAATTATTCTTTCTTTATCTATCATGTTGTTAGAATACCCCAACCATTTGATGAATTTCAAGGTACATATGTTTATCCCTACACCATTATCTATCAACACTCTTTACCATGTTCTTGTGGAAACCAAACTCTATGTAGAGGGATTGGTTGTGAAAGGACTTTAGTGGAAGGTCTTTCTCGAAAAAGAATAAATGATTGTTGCCCATGATTTTTACAACCATGGCTTGGAATTGATTAGTATCAAGGTCGTTAGGGATGAATGCTTCTAATTATTTTTCAAGTATTTCCCTATGTGTAGGTGATATTTTTAACAACTCTAGGATTGAGATTAGGGAAGGAGTTTTCTTCAGCTACTCCATAATGATATAGTCATTTGATGACTTAATTGTGGGTTTGGGTGGGGCTCCTTGTATTATAACTCTCCCTTGATGAGTAGTTATATTACAGTTGTTTTCTCCACCTTGTATAGTCACTATGATTTCCCTATTGTCATCAACTTGAGAGAGAGTTCCTAGAACTGTGTGACTGTAGGAATAATTAGCATTGTGGTACTCTTGTTCCTTTACTTTGTCATTCCTTTTGGCATGGTTTGGGGTTGGGTTTGAGTATATTTGAAGGTCCTTGTTCCTAGGATGATGTTCAAAATCTACTTCTCCTTTGTCTATCAAGTCTTGGATGAGGTGTTTGAGTCTCATGCAATTGTTGGTCATGTGTCCTTTGATATTATGGAATTCACACAAGTCTTTCTTGTTATACCATGGTGTCTTGAAGCTAGGTTCCTCATAGTTCAAGTGATCATTCACCTTGATGAGGTTTATCTATTCTAGTTTACACATGAATATTTCAAGTGACTCTCCTAGTACCGTGAACTGCCTTCTGGGTTGATCATATTGTCTATATTTCCCTCCTTGATTTGTTTGTTGATTGACTAGCTGATTATTTTTGGGATAGGTGTGTTAGTTGTTTTTTGTGTTATTTGGAACATATCTCATTTGTGCTACTTGCAGTTTGTTTTGAGGTGTGTTTTGTGCATTCCATAGTGCTCTAGCATCAACTACTCCATTGTTTGTAAAGTTTTTGTTCATTTCCCAGATTTTAGGTTTATCGTTTGAACTAGAGGGACTATCTTTTGAGCTATTCAATTTAAGAACTCCCCTTGCAATGAGGGCTCTCTCAATATGTAATCCCTTTTTGATTGTTTCTTCAAAATCTGTGGGACATAACATAGTGAGTCGGTAGTTAATCTCAGGTATGAAATTTGACATGAAGATATCTACCAACTCTTTGTCTAGAATGGGCCATTTGCATCAACTAGCTTTGTGTCTCCATCTATGTAGGTAGGAGGCAACAGACTCTCCTTGACTTTGTTTGATTGTGGAAAAAATTGTGATGATGATGTCTTGCTCTATGTTGAATGAGAAGTGGCTTATGAACTTGCTAGATAGTTCATCAAAGGTTTTAATTCTCGATGATAGATGTGAAAACCACTCCATAGCATGACCTATAAGGATGCGTGGAAAGAGCCTCATGAGGTAAGCGTCATTATTTTGTACCTCCATACATGACATTGAGAAGTCTTGTACATGCTCCATTGGATCTCCTCTTCCTTTGTACTTATCAAACTTGTGTATTTCAAAGTTTTTTGGAAAATTTAGTGTAGTGATGAAGTGATTGAATGGGAATGGACATATTTCTTGAAGGGTTTAGGTCTTCTTTGTTTTCCCTACCTACATATCTGCTATCTTTTGGGTGATGGCCTCTAGTTTCAATTACATTTTTGTTTTTAGTACATTTGTTTGTGAGTCCTATGTGTAATAGGCTTATTGTCCCCCAACGTTTGTTTGATCATAAGTTGGATAGAATGGGGGTACTGAACCTTGGTAGCTATTTTGAACATAGAGTGGGTTAGGTCCTTGTTGTGTGTAAGAAGGGTTCACTCCTTGTTGTTGGGATGAGTTATATTAAAGGTTCCCTTGTTGATACGTTAGCGGGACACCTTGTTGGTAGAAAAAATTGGGAGGAGTACCCTTTGGCACACTATGCTGAAGGTTTCCCTTATGGTGCATTGACGGGTTACCTTGTTGATGGGATGATTGAAGAAGGGTAGCATGTGGAAAACCTTGTTGCTGGGATGGACTATACTGAAGGTTTCCTTGATGGTGCATTAGTGGGCTACCTTGTTGATGGGATGACTAAAGAAGGGTACCATGTGGCACACCTTGTTGTTGAGCCAAACTATACTAAAGGTTTCCTTGATGGTGCATTGGTAGGTTACCTTGTTGATGGGACGATTGAAGAAGGTTACCATGTGGCACACCTTGTTGTTGGGTGAGAATATATTGAAGGTTTCCCTGATGGTGCATTGGCGGGTTACCTTGTTGGTGGGATTGCTAAAGAAGGGTGCCCTGTGGCACACCTTGTTGTTGTGACTAATATGGAAGGGAACCCTATGGTCCACCTTGTTAGTGGTACTATTGATTCAGAAGGGGACCCTATGGTCGATCTTGTAATTGGTGGTATTGATTTGGAAGGGGACCCTGTGGTCCACCTTGTTGGTGGTACTAATTTGGAAGGGGACCCTGTGGTCCAACTTGCTGACGGTACTATGTATTTTGGGAAGGGTCAACATTCAAAGTGTTTTGAGGTACATATTGTCTAGGAGGTGGATTGTTGCTTTGTGGTATGTACTTGGATGGTCCTCCTTGATACTGTTGTGCCACTACCACTTGTTCAATCTGAGTTGGTTTTCTATACAAGGGGTTTTCCTTGGTTTGACCACTATTTTGTGAGAATATGGGTGGGATGTTTGGAATCTCTATGCATTTGGTTATCTATCTCAGAACTAAGTTATCCCCTAAGAGAATAAGATTAGGATCCTTGAGGGCCTCCATGTTAAAATCCACTAGGAGTTTAGCACCACTTTGTGCTAACTTAAAGAAGTATGAATTTGGATCCTTTCTCAACAATTTGTCCATTAGTTTAAGAAATTTTGGGTTGTTGGAATGCTCAAATAGTTATTCATTGTTTATTTCCTCCTCAGTATCTACCTCCTCTATGATTAATCTTTTTGGGTCCAGGTTGTTTTGTTCTTTCACTTCATGTTGTTTGTAGTTTAGCTCTTCCTCACTGAATGTGTCTCTATACATAGGTCACTTTTGGGGTGTTTCAAGGTCACTTGGCCTATAGCCCCATGGTCCACCTTCATCATTCATGGTGTTTTCTTGTGGGATGCTAGCATTGTTCATGTTTGCTTCCTTGTTCTTCCTGTGTTGTGATCTTGTAGTTGTCATAAACAACTACCAAGCTTTTGTGAATGTTTTCATGACTCCTAGCTATGGGAAAAACAATTCCTTTTCTTCTAGTTTAGTAAATTGTATCTATGGGTGGTTGGCCCATTGAAAAGCACAAATAGAAGTGTTCTAGTTGATTTTGAAAAGTGTGATATCTTCTCAAGATGTACTCTTTGGCAAACTTTTTAGTAGGACAATTTTTTGAAAGTTGGAGTATAGATTTCTGCTTAAGGATTTTTCTCTTGCTAGAGATCATGAGGGGTGTATATTTATTGCCATGTAGAAAGTGGTAATACGGGTCTTTCAGATGCTAGGTTTGCTTTCTCTTCCTCTTTGTCTAAGATGTTTACTATGTTTCTCCACTGGTTGGGTGTTTCATTCTTCTCAAATATGAAGGTTCTTAAATTGCTAATGATATTAGTTTTTTCACCTTTAATGTGTGTGAGACTAGGTTGGAGGATTGGTGATACAAGGTTTGGTTGTTGAACCAGAACAACTGGTTTCCAAGTGGTCATAAAGTGTAATGGTGTTTTTAGATGGTTGCTACGAAGCTCAAGATCCCAAGGTTTGAGTGTTTTTTGGAATGGTGCTACTTTTTAGAAATCAAAATGCTGAAGGACTAGGGTTGATATTTCACTTCCTTGTCTAGAGGATATGTTGTAGAAAATCCTACTTGAACTAGTTGTTTAGTTCAAGTAATTGTTAATATCTTAGACATTTGAGTGAAGGAATGATCCCAGTGGTTTGTTTTGATTTTAATTTCTAACAAGTAGGATGGAAATAATGGATGAAGGACCATATGACTTATCTAGTTTTCCAATTGTTTTTTTTTAACAAGGATCCTATAAGTAGCTTCTGTTCATTCTTCCCAATCGTCAACAGGATAGAGTAATAGCATTGGTTTCTGAGCAAAGCCACAAAAATGTGAGAAAGAGTGGCCAAATTTATCAAGTGCGGCTTGAAATGTGTCAAGTGCGTAGGTTTTTGAGAAGCAAGTGTGAACTGGAATGGAAAGTATGGGTTCTATGTGTTTCTATCAAATGCAATGATTACTCAGGCAAAAGCGAGTTTCTTTGGAAATGGCGAGCAAATTCTTGGTAGGTGCGCTAGTTTCTCAAAAGAATGTTCAAGAAAATAAGAGCAAGTGCGCGGGTTCCACATCAAGTGCGTAGTTTTTGTCAAATGCAACTGATTTTCATCAGTGGATTTTTCAGGACATAGAGCAAATGTAATGAATTTTTAGCAACTATGGCAGAAAATGGGGCAATTGCGATGGAATTTTATGCAATAGCGGCCTCTATGTGTTTTGTTTCTAGTTTGAGTAATCTTTCTCCATATTTTTGCAAAGTTTAAGTTGGTTTCTTCCTCAATTTCTCTATGTTTGGAGTATGGCAAGTGATACAACAATACTTGATTGACTCAATAAGCATGGACTTTGTGTGACCTTCATGTCTATGGCTTTAAATTGTGAAATCATGACACCTAATCCATAGCTTCCAAATGTTTACTTTGATCCAATATAGCTTGAAATCGAAGCCTAAATATTTGGAAACCTTTAAGGAGATCCTTAAGGAGTGAAAATATAGGGATTCTCTTAAAATCATACACTAAGTCAAAGGGTTTGTGATTCAACCATCATGTTTAGTGTTTGTTTGGATGTGTTCTTTTTAGATCAAGCACAAAGTTTGATGTCAAGATTTGTTTTTAATTTTTTTGACAAGTTTAACATAAACAAACATTTACAACCCTAGAGATAGATACCATTATTTTAGGTAGGCTTTCCTCATGCCTCGAAGGGATGATTTTACATGCAAATTATGGTGTAGGCCCGAAGTCAGACATGGCAAGTAGCTTGTCAGAAGTAAATTCTGATACACCACTTTCAAAGATTTTTTTTGGATAAAGGGGTAGCTTCTAAAACATTTGGCTCTTAGTAATGTTTTGGGATTATTATTTTTGGATCCCTATACATGTGACATTTTACTCAATTAAGAGGACTCATAGCCCTTGTAGGATTTTACGCATCACACATATATTGGGGGAGACTCACGTCGGTATAGGCAAGTAGCACCCACCGGGTGAGAAATTTCCTCACACCCACAATTATTTATATAGCGATCCAAAATGAGAGTACTGCTTGGGTCACCTATGGGTTCTTGAGTGCGGGATGTGTCTCTATAGGCAGGCCCTATAAAAGGTATGCTTTGAAAATAAAGGTGCAAAGTTCAAGATGTTTTCGCTCACCCAAGATTGCCAAAAAGTGCAAGGGGAGAAGAAAACCATCTATCTTGCCAAACACTGAATGCACAACATACAATTCATAGAAATTTGATTCTTTTTAAGCACCTCAAGCGGTGCTATCCCCAAAATAATGTTTGAAAAGCATAACAAGGGTTCTTTTTAATTGTATCCAATGGAAGTGTTCTAGATATCTATCAACATCATAGCAAAGGTGCAAAAAAAATGAATGATTTGTTCATTTTTAAGCCCAAAATTTGAGTGCTTCTAGATTGATCCTGGTCTTATTTGGTCAACAAAAAAAAAAAAGAGCATACACAACAAAAGAAAAGTTGTTTTGGTCATTTAAATAGAAATCAAGCATTCGAGTGTTACTTTAAAAGTTAAAAACCTTTTAGAGCACCAATTTAAATGTTTGTTGTTCTTTTTATGCACCAAATGAAAATTCCTTACTTTAGAAAGCTTTGAAATGGTTCATTTTTAAGAGCACCAAAAATGAAGTGTTCATTTGTGTTGTTCTTTTTAAGCACCAAATACAGATTCCTATTTTAAGAAAGCTTTAAAATTGTTTAGTTTTAGAGCACCAAAAGACAAATGTGTTTGTTTGTAGGTTCTTTTTAAGCACCAAAACAAAAGGTTCCTAACTTAAAAATCATTGAAATGGTTCATTTTAGAGTACTTAAAAACAAATGTGTTGTTCTTTTTATGCACCAAAATAAAAGATTCCTAAATTTAAATAGCATTGTAAATCTGGAGTTCTTTGACCATTCGTCTTCCCTATAGAAAAAGATGTTAGTCATTTGTCGATCCTGCATACACAAATGTTAATACCTGTCACACATTCAAATTAGGAATCTGTTAGTGTAAAAATCAAATTTCAATTAATAGATCTCAGACACATGTTTGGCAGAGAAAAAGTGCAAGAAAATCATCAAGTGTGACCTCTGTCAGAGAGCAAAAGTGTAGAAAAACTCCAAGTGTGCCCTCTGTCACCAATCAAATGCGTTGAAAAAATGCAAATACGTAGGTTTCATGGTCAAATGTGTAGATTTTAGGGTCAATTGAATAGAATATTTGACAGGAAAGTGCAATTTTTTTGGAATAATGCGTGAAAATTTCTCAAAAGCATTTTTGAAACTTGCAACTTCAATTTAAACTCATAAAATTGTTAGTATTTAGGATTGTGGTCCCACCACGTGTGCTAGAATGTGTGAGGGGGGAAATCATAGAAACAAAAAAGAGAAATGCAACATAAAAATGGAATCTAATCTATAATCAAGAACACTAATCTAAGATCTATTCCTACACTTACAAAATGCACAATTAAGAATACCGAATTCAAGAACATGTAAACGAAATATATAAAAAATAATCGAATTCAATAACAAAACCATTATCCATCTTGTATTGGAGTATATTTGAGAGGATGTGGTTGCTCATATCACTACGAAGCATCCATAGTTCATGTGCAAAAGCTTGAAGAACGATGCATGTATGGTTGATCAAAGGTATGTTGAAGCTCTATCAATGGTGATTGTGAATATCGACAATACTTCATTGTGCAAATGATGTTGAATCTTCAACCCCTTTTTTGTGAGGAAAGAGGTTTGTTATATAAAAAATGTGATTCAAAATGGACGATCAGGATCGTGTTGTAGAATATCTTGATCAACGGTCAAAAGTTGTTGAGAGGATTTAGGCATGGATAATCTATGCAAAATAGACTGCACAATTTGTGTGATTGAAGAAATAGATTGAATGATTTGTGAGATAGAAGGATAGATTGATCAGTTAGGAATAGATTGAGAAATCTGGGGATCGTAATTTACTCAATCAGGAAAGTGGTTGAGAATGATTAATTAATTGATTTTGGAGTTGGACGTGCAAATCAAGTTTTGACTTTTGCAAATAAAGTTGCATTAGTTTGATTTGATTTTTGAAGATGTTTTGAATACTTTGATTTAATTATTCAAATTTTTTGAGAGTAATGAAATTATTATGATTTAATAATTCAATTAACTTAGGGGAATAAAGTGATTTAGTGACATAATTAAATAATTGGTTTTATTTAGCTAATCGGGACGAATAAAGTTTGATTATGACTTTATTAAATAAATGTAATTTATTTAATTGGTCGAAATGATAGAAATGTGAATTAATTAAGTAATGTCATTTTATTCAATTTAATAGTAGAAATAGGGTTTTTAGGACTTCATTAAATAAATAGAATTTATTTAATTAGTCAAAAAATGATGAAAAGTGAATTAATTCAATAATGTTGTATTATTCAATTAATAGAGGAAATTAGGGTTTCTGATGCAATTGATGTGAAATGCAGTGATATTTGATGATAATGATGTTGATCATATGAAAATGTCATTTAGTATGTGTGATAGTTGTTAAGTCAATTTTTCATGTCTACATTTTGCTCCTCTTTGAAACAAAGTATTGGTTGCTTTGTTTCAAAGATTCTGATGTTAAGATCAAGTTTTTGAAAAATATTTTATGTCCCACTATGCCCTAACATTTAGTGGAATGATGGTAGGACTCTGTGCTACCCCCTTGAGAGGTTGGCCAAAAATTTTGATTTTGAGGTCAGGCTCACGACACTATTCTATTTCAATTCAGATGTGTTTAGGATGAAAAATTAGGTCTATAGGTCCCTCGTTGCTCATTTAAATGTTCTTGGGAGCTCCTATTTGAATGTAGAAAGGTTCCCTAATTAAAATTTAGGGTTTTCTAGGTAAAACATAGGGTTTTTGAGGGTTTAAAATAGGAAATTAGGGTTCTAATTACCTTATTTGTGCTTTGATCCTATAGTGAAATCTTGTCTTTGTATTTTTCATTCTGTTAGTTGTCGAGGAGAAATGCTTAGGATTCAGGGAGCCTCGCATCGTTTGGACCTAGTTCAAGAGTTTGGATGACCTGCAGGCGTTGCTGGCCTGGTAAGTACCCTCTTCTTATTTTTGTCTTGTCATGTTCTTGTAATTCATGTGCAAAGTTCTTTAAGTCAAAAGCATAGTTTTTATGTTTTTAGTGCACTTTCATCATTTTCCTCGCATTTGTCATTTTGGAAAGTTTTATCTTGCTCATTTTTTGTGCACTTAACTGAGACTTGCTCCTTTGACTTAAATTTTTTCTTTTGAACTTCGCTTTTTCTTTGTTTTTTCGCTTTTGATTGCTTTGGGTCGGTTTGGTCGATCTTGCTTTAGATTTGTGCACTTGAAAAATTTCTTTGCTTTTGATATTTTCACCCTTGTAATTTTTCCTCACACTTGTTAGTGGATTCATCGGTTTTGCTAAATTTTGCTTGCTTTTGCCTGTTTGGAACCTTGAGTCTCGTTTTTTGTCATTTTTGTTTCGTTTTATGCATTCAAAATGAAACCATAACATCATGGGTTAAAATGATTGCAGGTGGTCCTTAAACCACTGCAACCAATGGAGAGACAACCTCAGGATCTATTTGATCTGATTTCTCACTTCGATGTTTTGGAGCGAGATTTCTTAGATGTAGTCGAGCTTTATCATATTTATTACATGCCTCCCATTTGATCTCCTACAACGATGATGACTGTGCTCATGGAGCGATGGAATTCAAAGACTTCTTCGTTCCACTTACCTATAGGAGAGGCCACCATTAAACTTGAGGATGTGTGGAGGATTTTCCACATTCCTATCCATGGTGAGCTCGTGACATACCATGTTCGATGGGGTACCCGTTTCATGTAGTGTGTGTTGGGTGTCAGATACTTGGAGGTTCGACAGTCCACTATTGATTTGTTTGAGTTCGTTAGTAGTGCAAACCTTGTTAACCTTGTTCTTTACGGTTTGATTTTGGGACTAGTTGTTCCTGATAGGAGAGGTCATCAATTCCCTTTGGATGGGGTATTTTTATTGAGGGAATGTTTGAGCATGGTACCAAATATGCAATGGGTTTGTGTCTTCTCACCCACCTCTATAGAGATATGCATGAGCTTGTATATTGGGGAAGGAAATCCATTTCCACATGTGTCTCTCTTTTGCACATATGGACTTGGGAGCACATTGTAGTTGCTCGGCTTGATGGGATATAGGATTTTACTCTTGGGGATCCGTACTTTTATCATTATGGAGATTTCTTACATTACACTTTTCTTGGGGATCTTTCATACTGGCACCGTGTGTCCGATGACATACCAAGTTTTGTTTGGAGACCCTATATGAATTGTGAGTAATGGTCGAAGGATCTGGAGTAGCTTGTGTATATTGTATATTGCAATATCAGACCCACGTGAATAGGGAGACAAATAGTACCTTCAAACTCCCTTTTTGAATGATCATAGGCCTTAATGGTGATCACTTGATAATCCAAATCAACTTGAGTATATCCCACTTGTTTTATGAATTTTAATGCACAAAAGTTGAGGATAGAACCATTATATAGCAAGAATCATTTCACTTTATGTTTGAAAATGAGGACTTCAATGTGTAGTGGATGATTATGGAATGGATCAAAGGGTGGCATGTTATTCTGGATAATGCCTAATTGATAGGTATATGAAAGGTTCCCTATTAGTGATTGGAATTGTGTAGGATCAATATCAGTAGGGAAATGTACATCTTGTAAGGCCTTCATAAAGATCTCTTGATGGATAGTGGAGGACTTGAAGAGGTCCAAAATAGAGATTTGTATGGGGGTCTTCCTGAGGTGATCAAACATATTATAATGAGGATTTGGTGGGGATAGACTAGATGTATTGGATGGAATTGGGATAGTGATCGGACCATGTCTAGTGGTCATTGCATACTAAGGTTTTTTATTTCACCCTAATTATAGCCACATGTGGATCAACTTACACAATGCAACCAACCACATCATTATAATTGAAGGAGACCCTATTTTAATTGAAACTATTGATTCAATTTTTTTGATTATTTCTTTGAGGATTAGTTGAACTAGGATTACCATTAGAGGTGATAGGTCCTTGAGTATGTTTTGGGAAAGTATATTTATATATTTGGAGTTGAGCCTTAGATGAAGGGGATTGAGTCCCCTACAAGGTTATATCACCTCTATCAATAAGGCCTTGGATGCAATTATTGAGCTTCATACACTTATTAGTATAGTGTCCCTTAATCCTATGATAATCACAATGCTCATTATCCTTAAACCAATTAGGCTTTGCTTTGGTATCTTCAAAGGGTTGTTTAATCAAATGAGTAATCACATTGGATTGCGCCAACTTAAGAAACACAATATCTAGTGGTTCCACTAAAGGAGTGAAGTTATGATTAGTATTATTTTCATTAGTGGGTTGAGGTGACCCTTGAGGATTGGATATGATATTCATGGTAAGGTGGGTAGATGTGGTTTGATTGGCATTAGATGTATTGGAAACTTGAACATGTTTAGTATCTGTGACACCATCATTGATGATATTCTTATTTTTATTCCAAAAGTTGGGTTTGTCATTAGATATTTTATCATTATTTTCTTTATAGATCTTGACCAAACCCTTACCTATGAGTGCATTTTCAATGGTGACACCCTTCTCCATGATTTCATCAAATGACAGTGTACAATGTATTTGTAAGTGGAAATCCATTTCCATGTTCAAGTTTTGAACAAAGATATTTACCAATTGCTTCTTGGGTAGAAACCATGAAATATGGCTAGCCCAAGCTGTCCACCTTTGCAAGTAGCATGCAAAAATTTATCCATTAAGTTTATTTTTACAAAGATTGAGCATGGTTACTTCATGCTAAGATTATAGGAGAAGTGGGCTACAATTTTTTTGGATATATAATTCCACAAAGGTAGTAACAAAGTTGTGAGGAAGGTGGAGAAACCATTCCAATGCTTGAACTCCTAAAATTTGAGGAAACAAGTGAAGAAGATAGTTGTCATTATAGGCCACATCTTGACAAGTCATAAATAATTATTTGACATGGTCTTGAGGATCACCTTTCCCTTTATATTTTCCAAATTTGGGAATTTCAAAGTGTTTGGGAAAAGGTATGGTTGTAATGGTATGATTGAATGGATATGGACATAGTTCTTCAAATTTAAATGAATTCTTCGTGTTTCCATCTTGCAAATCCTTAAGTGCGGATTTCATATCCTCCCATTTTTTATTAGGAGTTGGTGGTGGTGGATGAACTGTTAGATTGGAACTTGGCTGGTTGATGTATTGATTTTATGAAGGTGGAGGATGGTAAGTTTGATTTGCATGTGAATCGATATATTATTTTTGATGAAACAGTGGAGGATTGAAATATGATGGTTATGGAGATTGAGATAGATACAATTGGTAGTGAGAAGGATTAGTATATAATTGTTGAGGAGGCAGTTATTTTGATGAGATGGATGTTGAAGAGGGTTGCTATATTATTGTGGAGGAGGTTGAGATTGGTGAGGTTGATGTTGAAGTAGATTGAAGTAGGATGGTTATTGAGATGATTGAAGTTGATGAGATTGATATTAAGGGGGATTATTTGATGGTTGTTGATGTTGTTGAGAAGGATAGGATTGTGATGAATATTGAAGGAAATTAATGTATGATGGTTAAGGATTGGTGTATTATTGTGGAGGTTGTTGAGGCAATGGAGGTGGACAAGATTGGTGTGTTAGATCCTACAAGATGTATGCATTTTGGGTGAGATGTGGATAAGTTGGAGGTTGATTAAGATATTGATATTATGGTATGGTAGGATCAAGGGGAAGTATCAACATGGGATATTGATGTTGAAGTGTGGATAAATACAATTGTGGAGGAGGATTGTGGAGTTGGACTAGGAAATTATTATGGAATTTTCATGCAAGGTGGGATGTAAGAAGATGATGGAAAGGGTGTGTTGGAGGTATGTTATGTTGATTGAGTTGAATGTGGTTGAACTAGTACAAGAGGAACACAATAAGGTGTTGATGTAGGAGTGTTAGACATAGGAACCATCACATTACCATGAGGCATGTGGTATGGACCAATGTTTGTGGAGTGGAAGGTTGGGTGTTTTGTGGAATTGAACTTTGACAATGGGAGGAGGATGGAAGATTAAGACCATGAATAGGACCAATCCTTTATCTCAATCTCAATGTAGGAATCTAAATAGGGGATGGTAGTACCTAGATCACTACATCATTCCTAAAGTCTGGTATGGGACCCCATGAATTATCAAGAGGATTTTGAGTGTTAAACAATTGTATGTCATCCAAATATTATGATAGATCAAGTCTTGGTGAAAATTTGATATAGTGCATGATATGTTTATCAAGTATGAATTCTACATGTGCATTTATGAGATGATCCACCATGGGCACATTGGTAGGATTGTTATAGTGCTCTTAAAGACTAGGAGTAAGTTTAGGTTGAGAAAATATCTCCACCTCAATAGATACAAGGTTGTGAGGATAAGTGGGATTTGATGGCCCCCCTTGCATGTTGGGGTGCTTGGGCTCTCCACTACTAGGAAAATCTATCTAGTGTAGGGTGAATATTGATGTTGTTTTTGTTGCTCCATGATTTTCTAAGTTGTAACCACTTGGTGATGGGAATGAAATATTTTATGATGATTGATTGAAAGGTGATGAATCTAAGCCCAAGGAAATGACTAAACAAGAGAGAATAGATGAAGAATTTGATGTTTGATTTAATGCATAAACTATGATCAAGAACCTAGATAAATGAAAATTGGTTGGATTGATACTCGAGATAGGAAAAGTTCTCAAGCACGAGTGCTGAGGATGATTGGATTACACTTGAGATAGGAAAAGTTCTCAAGCATGAGTGATGAGGATGATTGGATTACACTTAAGATAGGAAAATTTCTCAAGCATGAGTGATTTTTATGCAAACTATACTTATGGTTCAAGGTGATGTAGCTCAAATGAGAAATATTACTAGCTTATAATAACAAAAGTTCCTAAGAAAGTGTGGTGATGATGGTTTGATTTAGAATTTAGGTTCTCAAACTAGTGATAAGAGGCTAGGTTTCTATTTAGGATGATGAGGATAATTATAGGATATGTTTAGGGATGCCCTTGCCAAGAGGATGAAATTTTGGTTGAATTTGGAAGAGGTGATATGATAAAAATGATTGATATGAGTAGGGAAAATTATTTGATTTCTCATTTAGTCTTCGAAAATCAATGGAACCTATGGTTAAAAGGATTATCTCTCTAGATTTTCTATGGATTACGGAGCCACCCAAGAACAACATAAAACTACACAATAAGGGATGAAAACACCCAAGTATGGGACCACCAAAGAACAACACAAATCCACTCAAGAGGAAACAAAATTTCCCAACAAGAATAGGACTAGGTGATATGTACGTAGAATCACCCAAGTATAGAGTGCAATCTCCCAACTAAACACATGATCGCCCAAGTACGAGACAGCCCAAGAACAAATAAAAATCACCCAATAAGGAATGAAGCCACCCAAGAATAGAGAAAATCCACTCAAGTGTAGGATGCACAACTAGAGATTTGAACTAGAGTGGAATCACCCAAGTATAGAGTGGATCCACCCAAGAAGGAATACAATCACATAAGAATAGGGTAGAATCACCTAATTATGACACTGACCAAATGGAAAAATGACTCAACAAAAATACTCAACACAAATAGACACTGTCTAGATAGACTGAAGACACTCATTGGTAATAATGAGAATAAATGCTAAGTAGCACAAAACATAGATTAGTCAAGTGGGATTGACAATTAGTGTAGGCTCATAGTGCAATTGCTAATACTATATACTTGCATATGGATAGTTAAAGATCACACCCCACAAGGGTGAAGGATCTCTTACTGATGGAAGCCAAAACATGATGTCTTAGTAATGTCTATCTTAGTGCATGATAGTACATTGTGAGTAACTTTAGGGTATGATTTGTATCCCTTGCACCACACTAACTGATGAACAAATGGTTTTAAGCCAGGCTAATACATGCAATACTATGAGTTCTCTAAATACTAGAAGGGTACATGAGACAAATCCATGAGAACTAGCCTATCACAAGTGTGGGTCAAGAATGTTAGCTAAACCGTTCAGATAAATCCTACACTCTTAGCTTGGTATCACTTGAGTATCAGAGATTCACTAAACATGGCATGACTAGATTATGGTACAACATTTGTTCTCCCCCTTTATATACCCTACCAATTCACGTGGTTGAGGTCATCCCTTGGGGGGATGCAGTCCCCAAGAAGGCCTCCTTAAAGGAAGAATATGCTAGGTGTTTCTAATCTCTAGGCTCGCATGAAGCACAAGGAGAGAGCATACACATAAACTAGCACTCCTAGGTATACACACAACAAGACTGTTGATTGATAATTTTTGGTCCCCAAGCTCACTAAAAGGCTCAAGGGGAGAGAATAATTTAATGGAGGACCCCAAATAGGGTAGGTAATAAATTGGCCCTTTAGCAAAATTAAAGTGCTCCTAAATTAGTGGATAAAAAAAGTCTTTGGCCATGTCCTACAAGAAACAATGTTAGATGTTTAAATCGTTAGTCTTTGACTATTCAAGGCTATAAACAATTGTTAGCAAAATTAAAAATATAGAGATAAGATAGCATATTAATATCGAAACCTATGAAACTTGATTAGAAGGTAGGAAAATGTAAACAAGTATTATACTTGCAATATTGACCAATAATAGATCATATCCGCCCAAATGACATGTAATTGCCTCAAAATTAAAAAAAATCACCCTAGATTTCAGAGAGCCACCCAAGTGTAGTGAAATGTGCTTGAAAGTAGTGGAGTCACCCCAAATTTCACAGAGCCACCCAAGTGTAGTGAAATCACTTTGAAAGAAACACATCACCCAAATTTCATAGAGCTACCTAGGTGCAACCAAATCACATTGAAAGCAATAGTCACCCCAAACTTCATAAAGCCACCCAAATGAAACATAATCACCTAAAGTTAAGTAGGTCTACCCGCTTACAAATTAGAACCACTCGAGTGCCTGAAAGCCAACTTGTTAGTGAAAATGTCAAAGAAAATCCACCTCAGTAAGATTGAATTTACCCATTCATATAATGCATCCACCCATATAGTGATGCATTCGCCTCTATGTAAAATTGCTAACACTAAACAAATCAAAAAACTAAATTTCAAGTACTTGACCCATGATGTGGGTACCACCGAGTGTACAAGAATGTGTGCAATGAAAAGTGGTGTTCAGATAGAAGGAAATTAATAAGGAAACCACTCAAAACAAACCAAAAAGTAACAATCAAATTAGGCTAAGAGAACCCAAACTTTGGCGAGTTTCAATGAAATTCACATATGTCGAAGCCCTTGATGCATATATTTTCCAAAGATGACCAATTTGTATGTGTGCTCACTCGTTTTCAGTACCATAATGTCACTAAATTTCTCAAATTTGCATCATGATGCGAAAATGGATAAGTATTGAGTATATAAGGAGAGGAGTTAGATAGATGGATAGGATGAGATCTTAGTAAATCAAGGGTGGAGGATGGAGATGATCTCTTAAGGCATGAGATGATGCCAAGTAGCAAGAGGAGAGAATGAGATGGAGATGATATCTCAAGATTTAAGATTGTGACAAGTGTCACAATGAGAGAGATTGAGAGGGATATTGGTACTATGAAGGTACCTTAAGGGATGGGGAAGATCTTTGTCATAAAGGTATTTCTTGTCCCATATTCCCAAGGTATGGAATGGAAAGGAATAAAGAAATTAAGAATTCTTTTTGTGTACTTTTGGAAGAAATACCCATGTGCCAAAAAGACATGGGATCTTTTCCAAAATGGGAAATATTAATGAGATGGGAGGCTAGGTGGATGGAAAATAAATGGAAAGGGATTATCCGTTTCCTAATCTTATGATTAAGAATGTGTAAATGATTAGAGGGGGGTTAGGTGGGGATTAGGATTAGAATTAGGATTAGAGGGCATGTGAAAAAATATGGAGGATGTGACACCTCTTAATCAATGATTAAGTGTGTGCACATGATTAGAGAGTGGATTAGGTGAGGACTAGAGGTTAAAAAAGATTGGAGGATGGGAAATGTGAGGGGGTTTTAATAAATAAGAAATTATTTATTTAATTATTTGAAACAAAAGGGAATAAAGTTGGGTAAATAATTAGGAATAATTATTTACCTAAGGTTTCGACTTTAGCGGAGATAAAAGGAATGATTTTAGATGAGTATCAAGATGGGGAATATTAATTAAATAATATAAAATTATTTAATTAGCATAAAGGATTGCGAAATATGAATTAAATAATATAAAATTATTTAATTAACATAAAGGATTTTAAATTTAATAAATAAGACTATTTAGATATATTAAGGGGTAAATCTAAAAGTCTTTATGTATGACTCATATAAGTTGACCTAAAATAATTATGATTTATTGTTTTTATTATACAAAGAATTATACATATATAGTGAGATTAAATAGTGAATTAAAAATATCCCTCATGTATAATCGACATTTAATTGCAACATAATTTTTTCTATTTATAAAGAATAATATCTAAATTGGTCAAATATTTATTTTTCAAATAGAATGAAAAATGTATAAAAATAGTAATATATGTTATTTCAAGTTTATGAGACTTTGTATTAAAAAATCAATTAATTTAAATTGTAGATTAAAAAACTAGACAATATTATTTATAACAATTTTTAATTTCATCAAAAATATTAAAAATAAAATTAATGTTACCAATAGATCCAAGGCTTATAGTTATGTTTTTAGATTTAAAACCAAAGTAAAAGCATGGGTGGAGGAATTATAATTTAAACATAATGTGTATCCACTATAAAAGAATATCTACTATCTTTATATTAATTATGCATTTATGTAATGGGTATCCATTTCTAATATAGACGTTGAACATTTATATTTAGGAAAGTATAGTATGGACAAAATACTGTACTATTTTTTATAATCTTGAACCAACAGACTATATATACAAATACTATTATAACATCTCTTGCAATATTTTTAAAGCATTATTCTATTAACTTTTTTTAGTCCTTTTTCCTCAAAACCATTAGTAAAAGGATTATTGAAGTATTTGAGGATCAATCTTAAAAGAAATTTAATCATAAACACCAATTTTGAAAGGAATAAATCATAAGCACCATATTTTAAAGGAATCAAGCATAGGCATTGTTGAATATCCAAGATACTAAGATGGGGGGGGGGGTGAATCAGTATCTTCTTGAATGTTTTGAATAGATACCATCCAATTATTCCAATGCATACAACAACAAAGATAAGTAAAAGCATTAACAAAACATGAAATCATAGAACACATGAACACCAAGATTTTTTATGTGGAAAACCCAAAATGGGAAAAACCACGATGAGTGTTAGCTCAGAGTATAGTATAACTGGTTTTAAGATATTACAAAATTGGGGTGGCTCACTGCTAGGACTCACTGTCCAAATACAAAGGCTCACTTCCTATAGAGTTACAATGACAAAATGGCTTACAGCCAAAATGAACTGATAAAGTACACTCAATGAGTGTTGATTCAGTTCTAATGAAGCTCAGTAAACTGACTTGACACACTTCATCATATTCACTTTTCTTCACATTTGCATTCACAACACAATCATCTCACTTTTCAATATTTTAAGAAAAATTATCCAATATATATATATATATATATTTGATCTCTTCGCAAGCATCAATTAGGTCGGCCTAATTAGATGCACTCCTTATTCACCAAAAATACCAATTGTCGGCTACAAAATCTTCCCAAAAGAAATTCAAACACCTAACATGCTACATCATGTCGGCATGGACCTAAGATAGGTCGCACATATGTCCGCATGACAAAAATTAATTCACCATTACACAACTCATCCATTAGGTCATCCAAGGATAGACCTAATAGAAAAATTGCAATCAACAAAGTAATGCTGATACACCATACGAGCATTTGAATATGTGAGATCTTGAATGTACATGCTTTCATAATCCATAAATCATTTCTCAAAACCGTAAGCAACAATAATCAATAGCAAACAATTGCTGACCAAAATACTAGAGAACATACCAAAATACCATATAATGTAAGCATTATACTAGTTCAGATACTAGACCAGAATACTGGAATAAATTAAGACTTGATCTTGCAGTTGCAACTCATATATCATGGTGACATCAATGACAACACAAAACAACAAAATGAGATGTTATTCTTCATTTTTCCAACAATCTCCCCCTTTGTCATTGATGGCAACATGTGCCAAAAAGAATATTTACAAAACTTGCAAAAACTTCAACACTTCTCCCCCTAACACCAACATTTCATCTTCTTCACTCGCCCTTTGACATCAAGGACAAAGGGTGTCCCAAAAACTGAAATTGAAATATGAAAACAAAGAAAACAAAGAAACATGAATCAACTGGAGGATGGTGAGCCTTGAAGCTCCTTAAGAATACCTTCCCATATTGATTTACCATTCTCCCAACTATATTTTGCAGCAATCAACATCCTGTTTAGAGATTCCAACTCAACTAGAGTTTCTTCTGTACCATTTGAAGTATCAAGAGTCAAGTTTATCTTCTCAAGTTTTTATGTGCTGGCCAAGGCCTTGCTAACCAGAGTGTATTCCACTCTTATAATGTCACTTAACTGATCAAATTTCCTGATAATCTCTTCTTTCTGCTTTTGTAAAATAAATAATTTATCTTTATGTGCACTGATGGTGTTCCAGGTTGATCTATTTCTGTCTTTGGATATAATGTAAGTACTAGAGACAACAGTCAACTGGGACTAAATGGAATCCATAACAACCTTAATGTTCTGAGTGACATCTGACCACTTCAAGCAATAAACAAGAACAATATTTGCTTCTGACTCACAAATCTTCACAGCTTCTAGATTTTTTTCAACATTTGAGTGTGCAAGAGCATAATTGTCATGCAATGCAAATAGCCTTTTCTTTGCCAGTTTCTCCTCAACTTCTTGTTTTGTCTTTTCTCACAGCCTGAAGGTACACTCCTTGAAAGAATGCAACAACAATCTCAAATTTTCAATAGGAGTGAGGGATGCATCAATAGATGCATTAGGTGTGACCTCCTACAATGCCTTAAGAGCATCTTCTATAAGTTTTGTTCCTTTTTGATGTGTTTCAAGAATCTCCTTCCTTTCGGATGCTTGCAATGCATCTCCTAACACCACTTTATGCACCAGAGACATCTTCTCCATATCTACAAACCCTTCAATCATAGGAAGTTATAGAAGCTCTTGAGGAATTATTGGATAGAATCTGATTTGCTTGGACAACAATCCTTTCAAAACATCATTACCGGAGGACAATTCTTTGGGATGCTTAAGAGATTTTACAATATGCTTTTGAATTTCTCCTCCTCCTCCTCCTCCTTCTTCTTCTTCTTCTTCTTCTTCTTCTTCTTCTTGAGTGAATGCAACTTCTTTAAGCTTCTTTTCCACTCTCTTTCTGAATTATGGGCTTCTAGTGCTCCATGTGGATCTCCTAGACTTTTCAGTGTAAGTACCAATTCTGGGTTCATTGGGATCCTTCAAATTTTTTAGCAACATTTGTACATAACCCTCAGCTTCATCTTATGTATTTCATATCCCAATGGTTGAATCCATATGGTCGGGTTCTACTACTTGATCATGCATTCATTAGAGGAAACATGAAATATGATGTCATCTTTGTATTTCTCAATAATTTTCCTCGAATCCTATCTCTCTCATTCATGTTGCTCTTAAGTACATCAAATAATGTTATTAGAACATTTTCTTGAGCATTCAAATCACCCATACTATGCATATAATCAAAAAATTTGATGTGCCACTAGTCCGGATGAGTCCCAAAACACTTCATCATTCTTTCCGAAGTCTCTTCATGAAATAGAATAATAGACATACAATCAATGAACCGAATTTGAAAGCATACTTCCTTTCCTTAATTCTCAAATTCTCAAGTAGCTATAGCAAGAAGCTCACATAAGTCATAGTCTACACCATTTACTACCATATAAAACCAATATAAATAGTTGTGGCTGAAATAGAGTTCTCTCTATTAGTGAAGTATATTTTGTGACCAATCATGATAGTTGCATACTTCACAGCCAGATTAGTGGTGGAATTTTTTGTTAAGGCTCTCTTGTGATATGTGGCTCCTATAAGTTTTGTTACCACCTCATTCTTCATGGCTTTCAATATAGGTATTGGTCCTTTATCCTAGAGGTCGGTAATAGCCCTAATTGCCTCCTTAGTTATCAGGTGTGGTCGATCAATCCATAGGAATTTATCATGTATTCTGCTTAGGATTGGCTTCACAAATACATTATCATAACTGAAGTTAAGAAAGTTGTTCCATTTGTCTAACTTCTTCGCAACCAGGTTCAAGTATTAAGGTTTTATCAAGAAATTATCACCAGTAGGCTCATTCTGCCAAATGTCAATCAATTTTGTGTGATTGAATTCCTTAGTCTTTACTTGAATATACATTCTTGTGTCCTCCGTCGGCATAACCCCATGAGGGATTGATGAGAAGGTGCCCATAGGGTCATCTTCAAAAACCTTCAAGGAATATTTACTATAGGATGGTCTCGGTCTCTTTGAAACTTTAACGACTACAAGAGTTTTCATTCTTCCAATTTTGAATTCAAACAACTCAAACAACACAAACCACAACTACAGAAAAAATTAAAATACCTCTTTCTTCATGATGAACCAGAACTAGGGTTTGCACGGCTCAAACTTCAAATCACCTTAGGAATGCACCAAAAATATCTTTGATTTCTTCAAATGCACAAGTGATCAAAATGCCTTACACATTTCCTTTATAAAACAACGATCTGCCCTAATTCACATTAAATGCGGAAAATTTGAAAAAGCTACTAAAACTTTTCTTCTCTACTCAAAAAATCCTTAATTCACTCCAAAAAAGATCATTCCTTCATATTTTCTTCCAATTCCACTTGCATAAGCTCTAGCTTATCATTTCTCACAACATATCTCCGTGCCAAGGAGTGACATGTTAAACATCAAGGGTGTTCAAGTTATTTTATCGAATGACGACACATACACATCTTTCATCTCAGTCTCTTCTTTCTTCCTCCAAATCTTATTCATTTCTTGCTTAATCTCATCTTTGTCAACCTTCTTCACGGGTTCATTCTTTTTTACCAGATTGGTCTGCTTACCCTTCTTACTTTTGCAAACTCTTGAGATCTGTCCTAGTTTGTTGCAATTATAGTAGACAATTTTTCTCTGATTAGTCTAACTTCCACTAACTCTTGTTCTGCACTAATTAACTTTATGTCCATACTTGTTACAAGTATAATAGTAGCCATTAAAGAATTGATTCACTCTTCCTCCATTAAATTGATTCATCATCTGAGTTCTGCATTCACTTGCCCTATGTCCAATTCTTTTGCATGCAAAACATTGAGCAGTGAAGGGACCAGGAAATTGATTCATCCTACTCCTACAATCTGTTGGCCTGTGACCAAATTTTTTGCATAAAAAATGAGTGCCATTAAAAGAAGGATACCTTTGTGTATTAGGTTGTCTCACAGGTAGTCTCCTAGCAAAGTTCCTTGAATTTCCTTTCTACTTTCCTTTATTCTGAGTCTTCTGGTTGTCCTTAGAGTTTTCACCTCCTTCCATTCCTAAGACACCTTTGTATTTACTTAGTTTCTATCCTAAAATCAATTCATCAAGCCTGTCTGAGCTAGATTTGAAATTGTTTTCATAGAGTTTTTCCTGCTCTAGATCCACTTTTAGGTTCACAACTTCTTGTTCAAGCTTGTTGCACTCATCAAACTTGCTTTGTACCAATTTGTTCAAAAATTCTTCAATTCTTTTCTTCTCCTCTACTTGAACTTTCAAATCAATATTTTCTTCATTAGCCCGCTTCAATTGATCAGTTACTTCCCTATGTTTTCCTTTGAACTTTTTTAATTGCTCTTTTAATTTCTAGATGCATTCATTTGCATCTTCAAGATTTTCTTTCAGCTCCTTATTTTCACTTTCAACTTTTTCAAGATCCTCAAGAGTGGTCTAGAGCTCTTCTTTATCATTCATTTCTTCCATATTCAGGATCTCCCTCACGCTGTTAGGCTTATCCAAAGAAACCGTGCTTTGATACCAATTGTCGAATATCCAATATATTGAGAGGGGGGGTGAATTAGTATCTTCTTAATTTTTTTGAATAGATACCATCCAATTATTCCAATGCATACAACAACAAAGATAGGTAAAACCATTAACAAAACATGAAATCACAAAACATATGAAAATCAAGATTTTTTACGTGGAAAACCCAAAATGGGAAAAACCACGGTGAGTGTTAGCTCACCATATAGTATAACCGGTTATAAGATATTACAAAATTGGGGTGGCTCACTACCAGGACTCACTATCCAAATGCAAAGGCTCACTACCTATAGAGTTACAATGACAAAATGGCTTATAGCCAAAATGAACTGATAAAGTACACCTAATGAGTGTTGATTTAGTTCCAATGAAGCTCAATAAATTGACTTGACACACTTCATCATATTCACTCTTCTTCACATTCGCATTCACAACACAATCATCTCACTTTTCAATCTCTTAAGAAAAACTATAATATATATATATATATATCTGATCTCTTTGCAAGCATCAATTAGGTTAGCCTAATTAGATGCACTTCTTATTCACCAAAAATACCAATTATCGGCTATAAAATCTTCCCAAAAGTAATTCAAACCCCCAACATGCTACATCATGTTGGCATGGACCTAAGATAGGTCACACATATGTCTGCATAACAAAAAATAATTCACCATTACACAACTCATCCATTAGGTTGGCCAAGGATAGACCTAATAACAAAATTGTAATCAATAGAGCAATGCTGATACACCATATGAGCATCTGAATATGTGAGATCTTGAATGTATGTGCTTTTACAATCCATAAATCATTTCTCAAAACCACAAGCAACAATAATCACCGGAAAACAATTGTTGACCAAAATACCGAAGAATGTAAGCATTATATCGGTTTAGATACTGGACCAGAATATTGTAACAAATTCAGACTTGATCTTTCAGTTGCAACTCATATATCATGGTGACATCAATGAAAACACAAAATAACAAAATGATATGTTCTTCTTCATTTTTCCAATAGGTACTATTTTCAAAAGGGGTCTACAAAGATAATTTGTGAAAAGGATATTTAATCACAAGCAGTATTTTTAAAAGGGATATTCAAGCACATACTATTTTTAAAGGATTTAATGTATCATTAAAAAATGGAGTTTTCAACCATTATCTTGAAAAGTGATATTTAATAAAGGATCTAGTTCTATTTGTATTTTAGAGAGCTCAAAGAGTGGATCTATATTATAGATATCTTAGTAATTTATCAATAGTATTTGGTAATTAGGGATCAAATGTATATCAACAAAACAAGGAGGGTGTTTACACACAAAGAAATAGAAGTATATTGAGAGGAGGAAAAAATAATAAAGAGCCAGGAGAGAGGATTTGGCAAATGGATAATATTGAAGTGTCAATTTTGTTGATTGTGAAAGAGGTGAATATTAAATAGGAGAACATTGAAGAGATGAACGTGGAATAGGTGAATGTAGAAGAGGAAAATATGGAAATTCTTGTGTCTCACACAGTACACCCCATTTTCTAAAGAAAAATGTGGATCCCCTTTTTCTAGAGGAAAATGTGGATTCCTTTTTTCTTTTTGTGTTTCAAATAAATTTTTCTTTAGTCCTCTTTGGTTTCATTTACATAGCTTTACTTTTGAAGTCCTAAGTAGATTCTAGGGATCCTTAATCCAACATAGCACAAGGTGTACATTTATATCATGTGGGAACAAAGCTTCACTTAAGGTGACTTCCTAATTTTCTTTGATAATCAATGATCATAGACACCTAAAAATGACTAACATTTCATCTAAATCACCATAATCTATTGTCATCATTTCTCATCCATCTATACATTAATATTAATTAAATAATTTTTATTATTTAATTAAGTTAACACCATATTCATTAATTTTCCTCATCTACTTTAATTAAATAATTTTTAATTATTTTATTAAATTATCATTTCCTCTTACCCACACTAATTAAATATTATTTAATTAATTAATAATTTTCTTCCAACCATTTTAATTATCTAATTATTTCCTTAATTTTCCTTATCCGCACAAATTAAATAATTTTTAACTATTTAATTAAATTCTTAATTTCTTCTATCCACATTAATTAAATAATTATAATTATTTAATTAGTTTTTTTTTAAAAATAAAAGTGGCAAGCCACTGAAATTTTATTATTAATAATAAGATTTACATATCCAAAATTTAGCAAAAAAACCCTAATTTAGCTCCTTAAGAGTGATTTCAAAATGATTTTACATAAGAAGAATTCAAGATCCCTAAAGGCTAGATAAAGCTGATTACAATAAGAAAAATGAAGGACTTTATAGAGGTAGATATGGGACCAAGCCACAAAATTATAACCAAAATTAAACCCATACATGAAGAGAGGTGGTGGGCATTGAAAACCCTAGCCACACACAAAATTTTCAAACCCCACTTTCAAAAGAGGAATCCACATCTGTAGGAGAGGGGAAGTGTAGAGCAGAATGTGGCTCGGGATGAAGACTGTGAAAGATGCCTCTATTAACATTGCAAAAAAAGAAGAACATACTATGATTGGATGGATTAGTATTGGCTGATTACACTTGATCCATGAAGAATTGAAGCATAATGAAGCCACTAACATCAAATCTCAATAGGATCATTCAAGTGAAAGTTAAACTAAACATTTATCAAAACTAAGCATTCTAAACTACGAAGGCGTTTAAAAGTCTACTCTAAACCATCTAAAACTTATCCCATTGTGGGAGTGGTGTTGCATTGATGTGGAACAATGACCCTTTCCCAATCCCATGGATAAATGAGCTTGGCCCTGTAATTATGGGAAATATCTAGGTTAGTAGATTAGTGAATTAATAAAAAAAACCCAAAGTAAATAATGAAGCACAAAGGAGGAAATGACATGAAAACAAAGAAATATATTACCTAGTGTCTTCAACCTCCATGATTGACCTTCATTACACCTTCTCTATTTGCTGCAATATGTAGTTTACCCTTAGATTTTGTGTGAGCAACTTATGACTATGCCAATGCCCTAAGAAAATGTTGAAGGATTTGTTATAAAATGCAATACTATGCAACTATGCCTAAAGTATGTCTAAAAGAGCCTATGAATGCCAAAAATGCTAAGAACTTGTGAGATGTCAAAATGAGACCAAAATTGCCATTTTATAGAAAATACAATTTTGGATGAATGGCCAAGATTGAAGATTGACAAATGCCCTAAAATCAATGGACAAGATTCAATGTGACAACCCACAATTAGGGTTAGGGCAATATTAGGGTAAATCTGAAATGAATGGACAAGATTTTCCTTCTAGAAGATCAAATCAAGGGAAAAGATTACATGTGACAGAGATAAGGATGGCACAAAAAAAGAGAGCTGGAAAATCAAATAATGTTAAAAATTATTTGATTTATGGAGGAAAAATGCTATGTTGAATTAAAAATTAATTTAATTCAAAAAGGTGGGGTCATGTGACACTAAATAATTAATTTGAAATATTTACTAAAAGAGGGAAAATTAGAAAGTGGGACCATTTTAAATAAATACTTTTATTTAAAATGGGGAAAATGCCAAAGTGGACAATAATTAAATAAATTAAAGAATTTATTTAATTATGAGAAGATATTAGAAATTAATGATGTATTTAAATAAATAAATAAATAAAATTTATTTAAATAATTAGGAAGAATTAATGGACCAAGATAATTAAATAAATTTAGGAATTTATTTAATTATGGAAAGATATTAGAAAATTAGTGACACCTTTAAATAAATAAATAAAATTTATTTATTTAAATAGTCAGGAGGAATAAAAGAAATGAATGAATGAACTAATTAAAAATTATTTAATTAATAGTTGAAATTGGACTATAGACGAAATATGACAAGACAAAAAATTGTGGTTTGCGGGTCTAGGACATTTTTATGTGTCTACAACCCCAATTAGTGTTATTGAAGAAAACTAATGGAATGGTTATGAGATGTGTATGAAAACATGATTTTAATCTAAATGAGCACAATGCAAGCTAATTTAACATGATTTTATGCTAAAAATGATCTAGTTATGCAAAAGCTAAGCTAATCTAGATGGAATTTAAACTAAAAGATTCAAACCCTAATTAATAAACAAGCTAAGTGGATGCATTATGTGATCATGGAAGCCATTAATGGAAGCTTAAATATCACTATATGCAATTAAAATGAACTAAAAGATGTTGAATGTGAGTGTGAGTGTGAGTGATTTCAACAACATAAGTTTGCTTTGAAAGATGAATCCCTATTCAATAGAGGCAAGCTCTATTTATAGAATAGGTAAAAAGATATCAATGGATAAGATCAAAAAGATCAATCAACGGTCCAAGATGAAAGAAAGAAGAGGCATGGATCATGGATTCTCATCAACGGGTGAGAATGCAAGATGATATTTAATCAAGGGTTCACATTCCCTCAAACAAACACACTTTCAACTTGTCCAAGAGGTCATAAGTTAACTTGCTCAAAAAGCTAAGTAAGTTTATTGAGAAAAAAGGAATATTCCCCTTTTTCAAATGAGTGAGGAAAGAGAATATTCTTTGGAATATTCTCATGGGTGAGGGAAAAGGATAATTTAGTTAATTAACACTAAAAAAATTGCAAAAGGGGAAGGAATATTCCATGGGGATATTCCTTTTGGAGGAATGTGCAGAGGAATATTCCTTTGCAAGTGGGGGGAATTAGATTTAATTGATAATTAAATAATATTAATTATGCAATTAGGGGAATTAGAAGAATTAGATGATATTCATTAAATAAAATGATTTAATAAATGGGGGAAAGGTGGAATGACATTTAATTAAATAACTTAGGGTTATTTAATTAAATAAGAAGGTTTAGGGATTTAAATTAAATAGTTTGATTTATTTAATTTAACAGGACAAAGTGTTAGCATGAAAGGGGGAAAATTAACCCAATTAAATTCATTAGATTAATAGATGCAAATGACACAATTAATTAATTAGCTAGGCTAATTTGATTAATTAAGAGAAAAGAGGACATGTTTCAAGATGAAATGATGTTAGTATACCTGATTCATGTGCATGATATCATTTAGGACATTTTTCAATGTTTACACATACATTGTTAAAATGCCCCCAGAATAATATATTAATAGAGCCAAAAATGTCCACAAAATGTGCGGGGAGTAGCCGCACAAATTTAATAAATAATTCTACAATTTCATTGTGTTGAAGTGATCAACCCAAGATCTTCAA
Source organism: Sequoia sempervirens (assembly GCA_007258455.2). Classification (NCBI taxonomy): domain Eukaryota; kingdom Viridiplantae; phylum Streptophyta; class Pinopsida; order Cupressales; family Cupressaceae; genus Sequoia; species Sequoia sempervirens. The sequence continues at coordinate 25,427,313 of VDFB02056351.1, forward strand.
TCTGCAACACCAAATAACCTCCGCAAGAGATAGAGAGAAGCAACAATGAAATATTCTATTCCACCAAACAAGGATTGCAATATGATACAATATGATCTATGCAATACAATACAATGCAAAATATGCTAGAGATGCCTTGCTTGTAAAGGAAAGGATGAGAGATAAGATAAGACAAGATCATGAAAAGTGTCTTAATCCTATCACATGAGACAACTAACTCATAACTACTTAGGAAAGTGTAAAGTCTAGATAAGACAACTAATACTTATCTAGATAAGACAACTAATATCCTAAGTAAACTTAACATGTGAATTAAGTCCCCTAAGTCCCTAGTAAAGGAATAAACTAGGTACAAGACTTATTCACACCAACACCCCCCCTTAAGTGCAGCTTAGGGAGGAACAAATAAATGTAGAGTGTGCAAAAGATGGGCCCCAGAAACAAGGCCTGATGAGGTACCCATGTACAAAACAAAAAACTCTCACAAATGGAGAAAAGGAGAAAAACCTTGTGGGAGAAAACTCCTCTCCAAAAGAGAGAAAAATATAAAAAGAAAATTGAAAATTGAAGAAGGAAGGAGGACTCCTCAAGACCCCCCAAGGAAAAATTCCTTCACCCCAAGCATCGATCGCAATTGAAGATAACGAGGCGATGCCAAATATTTAGTGAAGATGTCTGCAACCTACTGATCTGTATGCAAATACTCCAAGCTGAGAACATCATCCTAGATGAGCTTCCTGATGAAGTGCATGTGGATCTCAATATGCTTAGTACGCTGATGCTCCACTGGGTTGTGAGAGATATGAATGGCATTCTTATTGTTGCACCAAAGAGTAGTGGGTTGAGTGGAAGGAAATACAAAATCAATCATCAACTGACGAAGCCACAAAACTTCCCGACTAGCCAAAAATGCACCTCAATACTCAACCTCTATTGATGATAATACAATAACAGTCCGCTTCTTGCATGACCATGCAATTGGATCAGAACCAAGGCAAAAGACAAAGCCAAAAGTAGACTTCCAATCATTGACATCACTAGCCCAATATGAGTTAGTGAAGCCCACTATCTGAGACGCACCTGATGTATAATGAATGCCAAAGTGTGTAGTTCCCTGAATGTATCTCAAGATACGTTTGGAAGCCTTCCAATGAATCTTATGAGGCTCTTGTGAGAAGTGAGAGACAAGTCCAACCACAAAGGAAATATTAGGATGACTATGTGTCAAGTACAAAAGACTTCCAACCAACTGTCGATACAAGGTGGGATCAACTGTAGGAGTAGAGAAACTAGTAGGCAGTACAACACCTAACTAGAATGGAGTAGGGGTAGGCTTGCAATCAGCCATGCCACATCTCTGAAGAAAATAAAGAACATACTTCTGCTGGAAAATGAAGATCTCCTCAAAAGTATGATGAAACTAAAGACCAAGGTCGATCATATCAAATCGCTCCATCATTGCTTGTTGTGTACTATGAGTCATGGAAGTAGAACTCCCTGTGAGAATCAAATCATCCACATAGATCACAAGTATGAGTAAATCCTCTCCATGTCTTTGAGTATAAACTATGGGATCAAAGTGGTAGTGAGTGTAGCTAGAAGCAAGAAAGAAACTATCCATCTTCTCATACCAAGCCCGAGGGATTGTTTGAGACCATACAATGAATGTCGAAGCCTGCAAACAAGTGAAAAGTCTTGCACAAAATCATATGGCTGATCCATATAAATCTCCTCATGAAGATCCCCATGGAAGAGAGAACTCTTCACATCCATTTGATACATTGACCATCCCCATGATGCAAATATAGCAAGAACAAGGCGAATATAATCCATATTGGCAATAGGAGTAAAGGTCTCAAAATATTCTATTCCTTCAACTTGAGAGAACCCCTTTGCAAGAAGATGAGCCTTGTAATTGTCAATAGAACCATCTACTGCATACTTGGTACAATACACCCACTTGCACCGAACCAACTTTCTTCCATTAGGAAGAGGCACAAGATCCCAAGTATGATTCTTCATCAAAGAAGAATACTCATCAGCCATAGCACTATCCCACTTTGGAATAACTGAAGCATCTAAATTTTTTTGAGGATTATTTGAAATAGCATGACTCAAAAGACTGATTCTTGAAGTTTGAGAATGAGTGTGGTGAGTGTTTGTGGGATCACCAACAAGAGGACCAACATCCTCAATAGTAATTTGAGCCCATCATGGCCTAGTGGCTAATTGAGGAGGAGGTGCATCAAGACCATCATCAAAATCTTCCTCAAGTAGCAAAGCATCATCAATTGAAGAAGACTGAGTTGGTTGCAATGAAGAAGAAGTCAAAGGAGGATTTTTCTGGGTGAAGGACTCAACAAACTAAAAATCACGTCAGAAATGAACCTCTCATGTGTCAAGGTCAAATAATCTATATGCCTTCACATCCTCACAATAGCCAACAAAGATGTACCACTGACTCTTCTTCTCCATTGATTTATGCTGACCATTAGGAATCAATTCCCAAGGCTCAATACCGAATACTCTAAAGAAGGATACATTAGGCTTACGATGATACCAAGCCTCCTCAGGGGTCATATTCCACACTACCTAGACTTGGCCAAAAATGCTGGAGCCATGGACCTAGACTGAATCATACAATTGGCCATTGACAACTTTGGCCCAAAATACTAGAGCCATAGACCTAGACTGAATCATACAATTGGCCATTTCCCTGAGAGTCTTGTTCTTTCTCTCCACCACGCCATTCTATTGAGGAGTGTAAGGAATTGTGTGCTGATAGAGAATACCATGCTCATTGCAAAAATCCTAAAATGCCTGATTGACATACTCCCCCCCATTATCTGTGCGTATCTATCGAAGAGGAAACCCTGACTGCTTCTCAACAAATTTTTTTAAGGTATTGAAGTTGGTGAGTACTTCACTCTTGCACTTCATAAAATAGACCCATGTCCATTGGGAAAAATCATCAATGAATGTGAGCACATACTTAGCCCCTAAAAAGGGAATTGGGAATGCCATGAGATCACGATGGACCAACTCAAGGTGTGTGGTTGCATGTGTAGCTTGACCCTTAGGAAAAGGATCTTGATGGTGGTTTCCAAGAACAAAACCTTGAAAAACACCATCTGTGCAACAGATCTTTGGAAGACCAACCACTAAGTTATGTGCTTTCATCTATTGAAGATATCTATAGTTCAAATGCCCAAATCTTTCATGCCAAAGCTTGCTCATTGAATCAACATGAGCAACAAAACATGAACCGATGAAGACTCAAAGCCATAAAATCTATACAAATGGTTCTCATGATCAACTATCCCTATAGCAACAACCTTCTCAGGATACTACAACTGTTTGATAGTCACATTCTATGGTGTAAACTCAACTGACTTCCCATCTCTAGAATGAAAAATTTGATATATGGAAAGTGGATTCGCTGAAATATCAAGAACAAGAAGAACATCCTCAATGCACCCATCTAGCATCTAAAAAGAGCCTGTCCCCAAAACTAGAATCTATGAAGAGTTCCCAAGTGAAATCTAAGAAGTGGAAGCATGAACAATGGAATCAAGAAGATCATGTGAATTGATCATGTGATGGGAAGGAAATCAAGAATCTAACTATTTGAAGATGAATGAATGGCCCATGCCGAAAGAGCTTGACATTTTCCCATGGAAGAAGGCTTAGCCATTGAAATTTTGTGCTTCTATATAGCTTCCTCCAAGGCCTCAAGTCTCTTGAAACCACAAGTCACATCAGGCCCAAATTTTTCACAAAATGAACAAGGATCTCCTTTCTTTTTCTTGGACTTGGAAGAAGAATCTCTAGAGCTAGAAGAAGAAGGAGATGGAGTGGAATTTTGATTGTTCTTGGGCTTCAATTTGGAGGGAGTCTCACTACTTGAAGATTATTTTGTCTTGGACTTCTTGTTCTTTCCTTTACTCTTGGATGATTGAGCCATTAGAGCATGATTCGTAGAACTAGGTAGTGCATCCAACTAAATCAACTTGGCCTTCTCCCTAGTAAGAAGCTCACAAAACAACTCAAATGTAGGAATTTTATAATCTTTCCCCATGGCATCCATAGTTGAATAGAAAGTAAAAGAAAACACTTGATAAGGGCCCTTTAACTTAGACAGAATCAAGAAGATACATTTATCACTAGATATATCATGCCCACATCCTTTCAATTGTGAAAAAATCAACTTGAATTGTGCAAGGAAATCCTGAATTGAAGGAAATGCATCTGGAGAGAATGATTGTAGATCTGTTTGAAGTTGTAAGGCTTTGAAATGATTTGTTTTACCATACAATTCTTCAAGTTTATCCCAAACATTCTTAGGTGTTTTACACTCTGAAATATGAAACAAAAAGTTATTAGATACATGTAATCCAATGAGCTCTTTTGCTTCATCCATTTTGCATCTATGGAAAAAAAATTCATAATCCCTTGTGAATTCAAGTTGTTCTGCATCTAACATTGGCCATAGACCTTTAGATTGTAACAATTGATTCATTTTTAGCTTCCATGAATGATAATTGTGTGGAGTGAGTTGTTCAATTTTCCTTAGATTCGCCATGAACACCAAAATAAAGAAGACAATGTGGCACTTAAATTATGCCTTTCACCCCCTAGAATGTATTAAAACTTATTATGCAACCCCCCCCAAAAAATTACAATGAAGAAATTTTGCAATTTGAACAAGTGACAAGCTCAAATCAACTGTTTATAATACATGACGATTTTTACAATTTAAAAAAAAAAGAGCTTACAAAATTTGAAAAAGAAGGTTACAAACAGATACCTTGCAATTTTCTAAAGAGTTTCAAAAAAATGTTTGCCAAATTTTGACTTCATATGAAAAAAATATGCCACTTACAAGCAATAAATGCACATGTACCTTCAAGCTAAAAAAATTGGAAAAAAATGTCAAAATTTGGAAAAAACACCTACAACACTGTGAAGTTCGTCAAACCTATTTTTCGATGATATCTTGTTTGCGAAAATATGACATCGTGGCAAAAAGTTATGCAAAATTGAAAAAAAGCCATGTTTTAGGCTCCCAACAGACTAAATAGGGTAAAAAATCGAAGACTAAAAATTTTTAGCCCTTAGGGGTTGGTAGTAGGTTCCCAATGTGACCACGTTCTTCATAGAAACAAAAAACCTGTCAGTCTGGAGTTAACTGCTAGCAGTTTCCATGCATTGGTCACATGGCAGAATACATAAAATGTTGGCAGAAAACCTTTATTGCTGGCAGTTTTGAAACCCACCCACCTCGCGGTCCCCTTTGTCAGTGGTTAGCGGCTAATAGCTCACTGGTGACTTCAATTGATAGTGGTGGGTATAGTGGTTATATTAACCACTCGGCGACCGTTAAAGAAGGGCGACAAACTTATTAATAGTCCACAAACTTTAATAAAGTCCACGACTATATAAAAAAGTTGACCCCCTTTGCACAGTGCTCAAAGTGCTTTAATATTTATTTTTTAATTTATTTTTTGAATTTTTTTACAAAAAATAACTGCTGATAATGCCAAAAATAATTTTTTTTAAAAAAAATTAATTCTGATGGCATACTTGTGCGACTTGGAGGGCCGTATGACCCTTCGGGTAAGAGAATTTTGTCCCAAAATCAACTTTTTCCAAATATAGAAAAATTATATATCAAAATTCTCGCAAACGGCCACTTAGATGCAATGGTAGGATTTTTTTTTCCAAAATGCTCTTGTAAAAAGTTGTTCACCAGATTTGAGCTCCAAACCTTTATTTGCCAAAGTTGCAAATGGTGACCAAATTGAGTGAAACAAAAGCCAAATCTAACTTTCTCGAGACTCCTAGATGTAATGGGACAACCTAAAATACTACCAGTATAGCCAAAAGTGTTGCAATCACTAGCTATCACCAAAATGCATACATGCAATATAGGATTTAAAAATCTTTGCAAACCCTTTATGAGGAATTTGCAAGATCATACAAGAAACTCAAATCACAATAGAAATTGATGGAAACTCTCTAATGAAAAATTGAAGGGGATTTCAAGATTCAAAGCTCTGATACCATGTTGAAGTGATCAACCCAAGATCTTCAATCTGCAACACCAAATAACCTCCATGAGAGATAGAGAGAAGCAACAATGAAAGATGCCATTCCACCAAAAAAGGATTGCAATATGATACAATATGATATATGTAATAGAATACAATGCAAAATATGCTAGAGATGCCTTGCTTATAAAGGAAAGGATGAGAGATAAGATAAAACAAGATCATGACAAGTGTCTTAATCCTATCACGTGAGACAACTAACTCATAACTACCTAGGAAAGTGTAAAGTCTAGATAAGAAAACTAATACTTATCTAGATAAGACAACTAATATCCTAAGTAAACTTAACATGTGAATTAAGTCCCCTAAGTCCCTAGTAAAGGAATAAACTAGGTACAAGACTTATTCACACCAACTCATTGTACCATGAAGAGGTGTGAAGGTAGTGAGCCTATATTAAGTAAGCCTAGAGAAGTACCAATTTCTAATAAAATATACCATTTGTCACATGTGAAGAGAGCCACCATTCATACATTTAAACCAAATTATTTTCATTCATTTTTAAGAATCAGTTCCCCCAACTAGAGGAGCTGCCAAAATGATATCCTCACCAATGTCTAACAGTGTGAGATTATCTCACACAAATGAATGAAAGTGAAGGGAGATAAAACTAGTCAATGAAAAGTAGCTCCCCAATTTAACAACATCAAATACATTCTAGCATCCCAATTTAGCCACAACATATGCTAGAAAAAGAGGACATCGTGAGGACCATCCAAGGAGAATTTTAGAAATTCTTTAAACAATATTGCCTCTAATGTCCGCCACCAAACCGATCAACTTCAACTGTCCATGGGAGGTAGTCTCTCATGGGAAATTAAAGCTGATGTGGGACAAAAATAAATTCCAATTTTACTTTCACCATTTTTAAATAAAAATATCCCTTAAAAATTGCACCTCTTTAAATGTAGCATTTCTATTTTAAACTACAACTGAGTGAGTGAGCAATGGTAATCTTTCTATTTATAATATGACCTTTGTATCAAGTAGAGAAAAAAAAAATATTAGCAAGAAAATTGCAAAGTACATTCATGCCCTATGAATTCCTTGTAGGCAATAGATTCATTGATAGCCCTATTAGCCAATGAGTCAACAAATGTATTAGCTTCTCTATAATAGTGCATAATTTGAAAGGTGGGATTTTTTAACTGTAGCTGGATATGTGATAAAAGATAGTTCAAATGCCAAGATTTTGATTTTCTATTTGTTAGAGTGGATATTACCACCATTGACTCCCCTTCAATAAAAAATTGATGGATGGATAATTTCATAGCCAAATCAAGGCCTAACCTTAATGAATTGAATTCTACCACATTATTTGTACCTTCTTTTAATAATTCACAAGTTGCACCTAAGAAATCACCTTGTCAATTCCTCAGGACAACAGTTGCGCCATATTTTCTAGGATTATCCTTGGAAGCCCCATCAAATTTCAATTTAATGAAATCCCAAGAAGGTGGAGACCAATTTACCAATTTCCTGTTTACATGAGGACTAATATTCTATATAGAACCAATGCTAGGGGGTTTGAGGAGGGGCCAATTTTTTAGAATGAAAGAGTCCTAGGAAGAAAAAACATTTTTTGAATTTGCATTTTTGAAAGTACTTGTCATGGTTACTTCTGATATAGCTATTTTAATTTTCTGAATTACTTGGGTCACATTCAAAGAATTCATAAAAATTTGATTGTTTCTTTCCAGCCAAATATTCCAAATGACAATGGAAGGACTAATCTCCTAGATACAAGAGAACTTGGATTTTGTAAATAGAGCATGCCAACTGAGAAAGTGATTTAGGATGGAATTGTGAAGAGGACTAACCCAAACCATCTTTTTCAACAACCAAGACTAGCACTAATAAGAAAAAATACAACCAATGATTAAATGATATGTGACCATATGCTTTTTCACATATGACATAGGGGAATAGAGGGGTTACACCCAATCTAAAAAGTCACATACTTGTGAGAATTCTATCTTTTATTGCAAGCAAGGAAAAAGACTTGCCTTGGGGAGTACATCATACCACCAATTTTTTTTGAAGGGCCAGGGAATTGAGTGGTTTGGATAAATTAAGGAGTTGTATCCATCCTTCACATTGTAATTTCTTGATTTAGCTTTGAGCCAAATTATTTAATCTACTTATTTGTCAGGAAGACTTATCTTTTCCTAAGTTCAGCCTTGAGAGAGTCCTTCTCCCATGTTAGGACCGGTAGAAATCCAAAGTCTTTCCATATTACCACTTGATAAGGGTCACTAGGGTCAACTACCAGGGTCAACTATCAAGTAATCTTTAACTTTACCTCAAAGGAATTTAAGAGTAGACTCAATTTGACCCCAATTCCCAAAAACTTAAGAGGCTTGTGACCATTCCATGCATCCTCCTAGAAAATAAATTTTCCCCATTGTTTATTAGCCAAGAGAGGTGAGGGAGAAGAAAAAATCTATAGGAAGAAATAAAGTTCCATATTTTAGAGCCTAGGGGAGGTTCCTCTAAGTAAAAATTCTTTCTTTGTCAAGAGAATCAAGATATTTATGTCTCATGATTTGGCACCATTTGGAATTAGGTTTGGTATAAATCCTCCATAACAATTTAACACCTAGGGATTTGTTTTTCAAGAAAATATTTCTCAAACTTGCACCACCCTTCATTTTAGAACTACACATGGATTCCCAAGACATCAAAGGTAATTTATTTTTTGATGTGAAATTTTCAGACCATAAAAAATATCTGAAAACATTTTGTAACTCAATTACCTTACCTTGAGGTAGTTTGAATACTGACAACAAGTAAATTGGAAGGGCGTGAAAGACTTCTTTGACCATTACCAATTTTCTCACAAAGGAGAGCCATTTAGATCTCCAAAGTAGAATTTTGTTAGAGGTAGAGGTGATTAACTTGTCCTAGAAATCATATTTTTATTTCCCAAAGAAGAAGGGGATTCCTAGATATTTTTAAGGTAGGGATTCACATTGGAAGCCCAAAAACTTTAAAATCTAATTTTTAACGAGTGGACTAACATTGAGGAAGAAAATTTTAGACTTATTTGTATTGAAGGATTGACCTAATAGTGATCAGTAATCACTGAGAACATTTTATCACTTTTTCTTTAGCCATAGCTTCTTGACCAAATAAAATAGTATTATTTGCAAACAAAGAGTGTGAAATTGGTATAGGAAAAGGTCTGATAGTAATACCTTTCCACAACCTAGTAGAATGTGCATTGATGATGGATCTTCTCAACCCCTCAACCATTAAAATGAAAAGAAACTTAGAGAGAGGATCACCTTGCCTTACTCCTTGTGTGGAGGAAAAATTGTTGAGAAGTTGTTGAGATGATTTAGCATTATTGTCATTGATGTCAAAACTTGGGATCTAGAAGGTTGTGCTCCATATGATATACAAAAATGATCTATCATATTGTGTACTTTGATGTTGAGTAGTGTGGCTATTATTCTTGATCTGGATATGCCAGTACTTCTTTTTGGGACATCTATGGAAGTCAGTTAATGCATAATAATGAAGACTAATCTTTTGATGTTGGTTGTTGTGCTCAAAGCTTATTTTGGGTATCCTTGCTATCCAAACATTCATATAGCATTTTAAAAGTTTTTGTATGTCTAATTATGTTTCTCCTGTTGGTACTGAAATTGATGATAATTAATATTTGGTCTTGGTTGTGGCATTCCCATCGGCTTTGAAATATAGTTCATGTAATTCAAAATTTGCTATCTTATGTGTGACCTATTTATGGGTCCCTTGGTAACATGGTAAGATCTTTATGTGCAACCTATCTTTTGGGTTTGGTGCTAGCGTTCCAAGCCTTATTGAATATTTCAAGGTTGTTCTTCATGCCGACATGTTTTGTGGTGACCTAATTCAAATTGTGTTTGTCCGACTTAAGAAGATTATGAATATATTGTGTCTAGTTGACTTAGGAGATTATGAAGGCAATGGAATGGTATAAGTAAAAGTTGATTTTTTTTTATGAAGCAAGAAGTATGGTGTGTGCGAGCAGATAAAAAGATGTGAAGGATTATGTGATAAGAAAGATGAAGGCAAGTGTCAAGAAGAAGTAATCTACTTTGTAGAGGTTGTGCGAGGAAGGTGTGCAAAAGATTCTTGAATGGATTTGCTATAGATAAATATTATGCTCTTAACCAGAACTGAATTCATGCATATGTAGATGCAGATTCATCAGTTCATTTTTGTCAGTGAGGTTTTTTTGTAATCAGATTTATTAATCAGGCAGTGATCCCACCAACAGTAAGCCTTACATGTAGTGAGCCCTTGTAAAAATTACCTTAACCGATGTCACTTTAACCAGTGTTTTATAATTGAGAATTAGCATTCGCTATGGTTTTTCCCTTCTTGGGTTTCCACGTAAATTCTGGTGTACATTGTGCATGGTGTTTTTATGTGATTTCATGTTCATATCTATTTGATTATTATCTGATTGATATAAGCATGCTCTAGATTAATTGAAGTAAAGAAATTGTTTTATAATAACTAATTCACCCCCTCTCTCAGTTATCTGGACTGTTCAACAAAAATAACCATATGGGGAACCATTAGCAATTATTGAAAATCTTGCACTTGAAAGGAAAGAGAGGATCCACTTACACCAATTGTAAAAAAATCCAAATTTTTTTAATGTAGCCATTAAAAAATCCCAATCCACCCTATCATATGCCTTCATGATGTCAAGTTTCAAAACAACAACTAGAGATTTATCTAACATTGACACGTCCCAAATTTTGATACTGTTTATTCCTGCTTTACTTTGCTTTACTTGGACATGATAGATAATTGAATGATACATGGACATGCAGTAATAATATGGTATATTTGAACTATGAAATAGAAAAGTTACTTTGATTTTAGAAAAATTGAATGCATAGAATGTAGTTTTACTTTGAACATGATGAAAAATGGAAAATGTTATTTGAATTCATGAGTTTTAATGTTTTGTTTTATATCTTTATGTGGATACTAATCTATTAACGTGTTCCTGAGGGTATTGAGCTGCAGGTCATTGAAGACCAAGGGTGTGGCTTCTTGGAAGGGTACAAGAGGAATGGATTCTCTCGATCACACACAAGCACCTATTAACGTGTTACAAGAGAATGTTAGCTTCTTGGAAGGGTACAAGAGGAATGGATTCTCTCGATCACACACAAGCACCTAGAATCATGTAGATGCATTTAGGATTAAATTAGCTTGACTGTTTTACTATTTGCAAATTTCATAATGTTTAGTCAAATTAAATAAATAGTGAAATAAAAAGCATAATAAAGCAAGAGAATTAATTTTAATTATAAATCAATTATAGATTTTGTTTTTAAATTATTATGCATAGTTAATTTGAGTAATTATTTTACTTTTAATTGAATGTTATTTCCTTGAGGTAAATACTTATCTTACAATTAAATGATATTTATTTAATGTTCATTAAGAGTTGATATTTTCCTTTGTAATTTACAATAGTATATTTATTAATGGAAATGAGATTTTTCCTTTATTATTTTTATTAAGGAAAATAACATGCAAGAAATAAATTTAATGTTTTATTCTTTTCAAGATTAGGTTTAGAAAATAAAGAAAGAAAAATTAAAAAGAGAAAATGAATAACATGAACACACAATCGTTCTTGGGTACTCTTGTTGAATTTGCTTGACAACTACAATTGAAAATGGTTGCCAAATAGTTGTTTTCCAGATTTCAGTAGATTAAAATTAGGGAGGGATAAAAAGAGAATACAGGAAAAAGGAAGGAAGGAGAAGAATTTTCAGAAAGTAAGCTCAAGGGAAAGTTAGAAGAAGAAGTAGCAGGAGGGTATCTTCCACTAAAAGAAAATTATCTAGGTTTTTAAATTCTCTTTTATTGCTTTTAAATTCCAAAATGCGAGAAAAGAATTTTTGTATGGTTCAAAGAGTTAATTATGTTGAAACCTATTGTGCAAAACCTCTGTACTTGAAGTGTTTGTTGTTCAAAATTCATTAGTGAAATCTGTACAATTCTTTCAAATCCTTTATATATTTAAATTTTTGCAATCTCTTTGTATTGAATATTTTATGTCCAAATTGGGTTTTCTATGTGATTCTTGGATTAAATCTTGTTCTAGATAGTGGTAACATTATATATATATATATATATATATATATTTATAAATATATAATATATATAATATGTATATATCTTGGAAGAATTTAAGTTATAGAGTATTGAAGTCATTGAATTTGCTCCAGTTTAGAAATTGTAGACTCAAGCTAATTGAATGATGTGTCTGTAAGAACTAAAAATTCATGTAATTGTGGGGCTTTATCCCCAGCTGAGCCCTCCCCAAAAGGGAAGGCCTGCACTGTGGGGGGGCGCTGCCCTCCACAGGCAGTGCCTCCCCCCTAAGGAGGTGTCGGTCATCACCTTATATGCTTTATGCAATTAAAAAATTTCCCGTGTTCTCCTTTGGATCCCTCTGTGAAATTTTTGAAGTATTGTGATCAACCTGTAAGATGGGCAGCGATGGAAATCGTGAACAAAATCCTTATATAAATAAATACATATATATATATATATATTATATGTGCACATAATCATATACAGTTTGATATATATATTAAATTATGAGCCAATAATCCCATCTGTAGATAACTAGGTTTATAACTGTAGTGTAATCGACTGATTTTAAGTGGTTATCCTGTTGAAACCATACCTTACTTTTGTATTGAATTTTTTTGAGTTTATATACATATTCAAACACATATTTGGATACAAAAATATTTATGTATATATATAGTTGTCTTAGTAGAAAATGAAAACAAGCTCTGGGATTGGAAAAGAATAGAATTGAATTAGGCTGGGAATAATTTACTTTTCTGTTGTGTGCCGATAAAATTTTGTGTAAATATTGACTTAATTTTTCAAATTCAGTGTAATGTAATCTTTCTTACATGTCTATGTGGGTGTGTACACAAAAATAATAATATAAGTGCAAAATATAATTTATGAAAATGCATATATTGTTGATTAGAGAGGATTCTTTATTTCAAATTTACTTAACTGTGCTATTTAGAATGATTTATTTTTGAATTTCATTACTAAGAAATTATGTATAAAAATAGTTGATTATATAAATAGATACACAAGTGTACAATTACCATAGGAGTAAAGGAGAACTGAAATTCTCTAGAAGTATAAACAATGTTAATTAGAGTGTATTTTTTTTATTCCAATTTACACCAATTGTTAATTATATTAAATCTTTCAATTGGAGATAGAATGAGGGATATCTTGCATGCACATGGAAATGAGCTCATTGCATAAACTTACTTTTATTCATTGAAGAATAGTTCATTTGAATAATGAAATGCTTAGTGAAATTGTAGGATCATTTGTGAATTGCAAAAATTATCGTGCTTATGCAAATCGATTTAAAAACTTGTCATTGAAATGTGTTTTATGATAAAATTCTTGTATGAGTAAATGTTGTTAAACTTAATTGAATTTTTATGTGGAAAATACATTATTTATTTCCTTTATGTGTAGACTTTCGGGACAGGATGCCGAAGGTGGATCCACTGAGATGATAGTTTTACCTTTTCTAAAATTATCAATTATTTTTTTGTTTATGCTTGGCCAAGCAAATGTACCATTGAAATAGATGGATTAAAAGCCTAGATTTAAATGTTATATAGGTCTCTGCCACCTCCTATTTACAAGAAATATGTTATTCTAAGTATAGGAATGCATATAGGTATCAAGCTTGCATCGAGAGTTCCCTCCTATTGTGTTGTTCTAGGTTGCTAGGCTCCTCGTGTAGGGTCGAGGATTTCTTCGAGATAGGAAGAAACCTGGGGAAGTCACATGCTTCGTGATTGGGTGGAAAAGGCATCTTAACCGCACTCTTTGCCTCAATAGAAGAAGACTAGTGGAGTCAAGGCGGATGAGGATCAGAGATTCGCTTGTCATGGATATATCTCTTGTATTATTTCTAAATGGCTTGCATAGCCAATTTGTACATTGTATCTTTATTTCATGAATATAACATTTATATAAACTTGTTTATGTATCATTGAAATAGATGATTTGTAACACCTTGTTGGTGTATGTAAACTGATAATTCATTAATGAAATTTCTTTGAGGATTTATGGATAAATCATGTTATGGATGTATTTATTTCACTTTACTTGAAACAAGTGTAATTCATGAAATTACTTGGTATGGAATTGGAAATCTTTCGATCTTTGCAAACATGATTGAATGTAAAAATTCATGACCTAAGATGGCTTCGTCGGGGGTATCCTCTCCTAGTACAAAGCCTCCTTGTTCATCTAAAATAATAGAAGGAAGTAACATTGCTAATCTTGTAGCAATTGCTTTGTTGAAAATTTTGTAAGCTATGTTACTTAAAGCAATAGGTCTAAAATCCTTGAAAGAAGAAGGATCTATTTTTTTGGAATGAGAGTAACAAGAGTTGAATTTAGTTCTTTTAGAACATTTATGTTTCTTCTTGACTCCTCCAAGGCAAGAATAATATCCTTATTGACAAAATCCTAACATTTCTAAAAGAACAATGTTGTAAAACCATATGGACCCGACGCTTTTTCAACAGCCATAGAAAATACCATATTTTTAACTTCTTCCATGGTGAAATCAGACATTAATATTTTTTTTGGTTCTTCCATGATTAGTAAAGGAATGTTGTTTACAACCTCATTACCATCTAATGAATTGTTTTGTTTTATTGAGTCCATGAGATTTTTGAAAAAATTGACCGTATCTTCCTCAATCTCCTTTTTGTTTGGAGTGTAACCCCAAATGAAGATTGAATGGAGATGATTATATTTACCTATCTCCAAATTTTTAGGATGCATGATTTTTTTTTGAATTCTTGTCCCCTTTAACCAGATTTCCCTTAATTTTTTCCTCCAATAACATTCCTCTTTGGCAAGAATCTCTTCCAGTTCAGCTTTTTTTTTTTCCTTATCATACGTGAGGGAATCCATACCATTAATTATTACTACTTCATATTGTTTTGATAAATCTTGCTCAACCCTTTCCTTTTAAAAAAAAATATTCTTGAAATGATTAAGATTCTAGTCTTTGATTTTTTCCTTAAGATACTTTATGTTTTTATAGAGACAAAATATCCTTGAACCTTCTATAAAGGGGCAATTTGTCCACCAATATTTCAAAAGAGGAATGGAATAAACATCCCTAAACCACATCACTTCAAATTTGAAGGTAATTTTCTTTTCCAATCTTTCTTCAAAAATAGTTAAAGAAATAGAAAAATTATTGGATAGGACAATTAAGAGGGGGGGTGAATCAGTTGTTAGATTATAAGCTTCAATTCAATTACCAAAACTTAACACATAAACTAATTAAATGATTAGCCATCAAATGCCAATGCATAAACACAATAACATGGTATTTACATGGAAAACCCAATGAGGGAAAAACCATGGTGAGAATTAACTCACACTATAGAGGATATCAAAACTGATTACAAAAAGGCTCATTGCCTAAAATAAGGCTCACTACCTGAGATAAGGCTCACTGCCTGAGATAAGGCTCACTGCCTGAGATAAGGCTCATTGCCTACAATAAGGACTCACTTTCTAGACTCACTGTCCATAGGGCTACAACCCAAAGATACAAAAGAAGACAAAGAAGAATTGTTACAGAGAGACAATAATCCCAATGCAACAAAGGATTCCACTACAATCATTGATCAACCTGCATGAATGATAGAGTTTTCCTTCTCCTCACTGCATCTGGAAACTTAGCATTAAGCTTCAAACTGATCAACCACGCACATAACTCACAAACTTTTAGAATAGCATCAAAGTCGTGTCTTCTCTTTCACTTATCTTCCTTGTTTTCTTGTGTACAATTTTCATTACTAGCTCATTTGTATTTATACTATCTCCAACCTTGAAAAGATACAAAGTAGGCCATCCAACTTCAAATTCAAATTAGGTCAGTACCAAACATCCTAGGGTGGAAATAGAATGAGGGCGACCCAAAAACATGCTTCATCAACTTTGAAGATAGTGCTTAACACATGGTTGGCCAAACCAATGTAAAACACATAAAATGATTAAGCTCGATACTTCCAGAACCCAAAAATATCTTCAATGCAATCATAACATATTTTTATCTAAACTTGCAAGTCAAAAGACTTCATCAATGAGAAATTCAGACCAACAACATTTCTCCTGAATCTTAGCCAAAACATAGAAAAACATAGTTTATAATTGGTGAACACAACTCGATCTTCACAAAGAACCAATAGCCAATAATATGGATATAGCAACCTTCAACAACCTTGACAAACATAGGAATAAGTACCAGATCAACAACCTCAATAGTTGAATACCTATAATCTTCCTTTAATACAATTTCTCAATGTCCTCAACGTATACAATCAACAACAACTAGTAGATAACCAGTTGACTAGTTGACATCAATGAAAATACTTTCATTCCTATTTCTATTCTTACAACAATCTCCCCCTTTTTCATTGATGGAAACACATGATGTGAAAAACCATCAAAGACACCATACCAGTTCTGGAAATACTTCTCAAGATTTTTCTTTTTGCTTTTCCCCCTTAGAAGATCATCTTCCTCATTACTTGCTTTCTCTTATCAACTTTCTCTCATTTTCACACGCTTTCTCTCCCCTTTGAAATCAATGGCAAAGGAAAAAGATATGTACATTGAATCTTCCTTGGACATGAAAAAAACATAATAAAAACACTTGAAAACTATGTGCTCCCCCTAAGGGGTAGCCACGAAAACATTAGTCGAAAAAGATAGAACCATGAATCCACCAAACTAATGCACCTCCAAATGCATCTTAGTTTATGAAAGGAGGGGAAATAACCCGTAACTTCTTCTAGAGATACTCAAAAGTATATTTAGGAAGAGCCTTTTTAAATATATCCACAATCTGATCCTTCATCAGAACATACTCAAGCTTGACTTCATTCTCCATGACCTTCTCTCTCAAGAAATGATACCTGATAGATATATGCTTCATTCTCAAGTGCATCACAAGATTATTCGAAATGTTAATTGCACTTTTATTATCACAGAAGATATAAATAGGATCATCATATAGCACTGTGATATCCTTCAATGTCTATTTCATCCATAACACTTGTGTATAGCAAGATGCAACTACAATATACCCAACTTCAATAGTAGACAAAGAGACTAAATCTTGCTTCTTATTCAACCATGCCACCAACCTACATCCAATAAAGAATGGACCACCACTTGTACTCTTTCTATCATCTATACTTTTGGCCCAATCTACATCTGTATAGGCACTAAATGTAAAGTCAATATCTTTAGGATACCATAATCCATAATCCAGAGTGTCATTCAAATATTTGAATATTCTTTTAACTGTATTAACATGTTTTTCCTTTTGATCTTCTTGAAATATAGCTACAAGACAAACCGCATGCATAATATCTAGTATAGTAGCAGTCAAATACAGTAGTCCACCAATTGTAGATCTATACTTGCTCTGATCAGCCTTAGGTGAATCATCATCTTTACCCAACTTGCAACTAGTCACCATAGGAGTACTTATTGGTTTGGAACCATCCATCTCACGTACTTAGATTGTGAAATGAAAATTAATTTCTCCATTTGATTAATCTATAGCCCAAGAAAGAAATTCATCTCCCCAAACATAGAAATTTCAAATTCTTTCTGCATCTCTTCTGAAAACATCTTGTACATCTTTTCATTTCCTCCAAAAATAATGTCATCAACATATACAACTACAATCAATATTTTTTCATTTTCCATCTTGAAGTACAAATTACTATTTTTGCTACCTTTGTTTAATCCTTGCTGACTCAAATAATTATCTAACCTTGCATACCAGGCTCTAGGAGCTTGCTTCAATCCATATAAAGCTTTCTTCAATCTACACACCATATTTGGTTGTTCTATTAATTAACATCCTTCTAGTTGTTCCATGCAGACATCTTCTTCTAGCTCACCATTCAAAAGTCTTGATTTGACATCTATCTGATAGACTTTGAAATATTTATAATAATCTAATGCCAAGATTATCCTTATAGCTTCCATTCTTGCTACTAGGGAAAAAGTCTCTTGAAAATCTATGCCTTCTACTTGTGAGTAGCCTTTACACACAAGACTTTCTTTGTTTCTGACAACTTTCCCATTCTCATTCAACTTATTTCTGAATACCCATTTCGATCCAATGATATTTTTATCCACTAGTCTTGGGACCAATTCCCAAGTTTGATTCTTCTCAATTTGCAAAAGTTATTCTATCATTGCTTTCTTCCAATGTTCATCCTTATAGGCTTCACTTACTGACTTCAACTCAATCTAAGAGAATAAGCACAAATTTACTTTAGCAGCGGCTTTGCTTCTGGTTAACACACCTTTTGTCTTGTCACCAATAATCTGATTTTTCTGAATGATTCCTCTGTACATATTTTAGTTTCTTGGGGAACATGACTAGAACATCTTCTTCTCTTTCATTCTGTTCATTATGTCTTTTCTGCTCATCTTTATCCCGTTCTCCATAATTTCTTCTATTCTTGCACAGTCATGTTCATCAGATACATATCCATCAATATCAATAGAATTCTTCACTATTTCATCAACCCTTACATTCAAGATTTCTACAATCTTCCTTAGTCTTTTATTGAAACATTTGTACGGCTTGCTTTTAGTTGAATATCCAAGAAATATTCCTTCATCACTTCTTGTATCAAACTTGCCCAAATTTTCCTCATCTCTTCTGATATAGCTTTTCCTTATGAATACCTTGAAATATTTAACTATAGGAATTCTTCCGTACTATAGATCATAGGGAGTCTTTGTACTATTTTCTCTTGCATGAACTTAATTGAATACATATACAACAATGTGAATAGATTATTTCTAGTAAAATTCTGGTAATCTAGCTTCTGTGATCATTGACCTTGCAACCTCTTGAAGTGTTCTATTTTTCCTTTCAATGACTCCATTTTGTTGAGGAGTTCTCAGAGTAGATAACTGTCTCTTTATTCCATGCACTTCAAATTCACTTCATTTTCAACCATAGCCTTGAATTCCTTAAATCTATCTAATGCATCAGATTTCTCTCTTAGAAATGTAACCCATGTATATCTAGAATAATCATCAATTAAAATCATAAAATACCTTTTCACCAAGTAGAATTCACACTCTCATAGGACCACAATGATATGTATGAACCAAATCTAGTAATCCAGTAGTAGATTGTTCTCTTGATCTACAATGATTTCTTGTTTGCTTCCCAAATTGACAATTCCTGCAAATAGCATTTATAGGATTTGTAATTCTCCGTAGATATCTCACGGATTGAAAAACACCTATCCTTTCCAAGTTATCAAAATTCACGTGACACATTCTCCTATGCCATAACCAACTACCATTTATCTGAGTCATAAAGCATTGTCCATCAACACCCTTAAGCTGATAAATCTTCCCTTCAGATTTCTTTCCTGTAGCAATCAACTTTCCAGATCCTTTATGGATCTGACATTTCTCATCCTTAAAAACAATATCATATCCTTTTATGCACATCTAACCAATGCTCAATAGATTATGCCTTAAACCCTTAACATAGTAAACATCGTTAGTATGATGCTTGCCATCAAAAATTACTGAAACTATCCCACAGATTTTAGCACCAGTATCATCTCCAAACATAACCAAACCTCCATTATATTTCTCAAGTTTCACAAACTTACTCTTATCACCATTCATGTGCTATGAGCAACCACTATCAACTACCCAAAAGTTCTTTTCTTGTTTAGCATGTAGGGCAGAGATAACCATACCTTCATTTTCCCCCTTCTCCTTCTCTGGAAGACTTTTCTTTTCTATTTTTTTGAATTATTAGAAATAGGTTCATCCTTAATTGCTAGGAACAAGCATTCATTTTCATTTGGATCTTCATATTTTGAATCTTCATATGAAATACTAGAATTCTCATTAACATAGGAAGCTTTGTTAATCTTCTTTCCTTTCTTTTCTTTCTCATATCTTTGTTTATTCTTTTTAGCTCTTTCTAGACACTTTACAGTATAGTGACCAATTTCTCCACAACCAAAGCACTTAAAGGGAAATTTACCTTCATACTTATTGGATTCTTTTCTCATTCTTCTTACAAAGTTAGCTTCAATTTCATCAAAGTTTTCTTCATCTAGATCATCAGTTTTTGTAGCTTTAAAAGAATTCTCTGTTTTTCTTCCATTTCTTAGATTCTACTTCCTCATCTCATAAGATGTCAAGAATCCTAGTAGAAAATCCTTAGTACAAGTCTTATAATCTATAGTCCACTCAATAGCACTCACCTTTCCATTGTAAGTATCAAGAAGAGTTCTGAGAAGCTTCTTTACAATCCTGATTTCATCTATAGTAGTGCCAAGAGATCGTATTCTAGCCACTACCTCATCCAATCTCTGTACATAAGCTTTAACATTTTCATCTTTGGACATATGTATAAGATCAAATTGTGTTTTCAAATTTTGTGATTTTGCCTCATTTACCCTTTCATCACCATCGTGTGATCTTTCTAAAGCATCCCAGAATTCCTTAGCTGTCTTCAAGCTCTGAACCTTAATCAACTCAAAATGTACCAAACTATTCTTCAAGATGAACTTTTCCTTATTATTCACTTCATGTGCTCTGATTTCTTCAGGTGTACTCAAACCATTAGTAGGAGGAGTGTAGGGATTCTTATAATAATTATCTACATCATATCTACAATACTCTAGATATTCTTCCATCAAACCTCAGATAATCAAAGACCATTTTTCTAGCTCCATCCCAGACCTTCCTCAAGTGGTTAAGCTCTTCACCAAGGAACCAAGCTCTAATACCAATTGTTGGATAGGACAACTGAGAGGGGGGGTGAATCAGTTGTCACATATTATAATCTTTAATTAAATTATTGGAACTTAACACATAAACTAATTAAATGATTAACCATAAAATTCCAATGCACAAACACAGTAACACCAAATTTACATGGAAAACCCAATGAGGGAAAAACCACACTGAGGATTTACTTACATTGTAGAGAATATCAAAATTGATTACAAAGAGGTGCATTTCCTAAAATAAGGCTCACTATCTGAGATAAGGCTCACTACCTACAATAAGGACTCACTGTCCACAGTGCTACAACTCGGAGATACAAAAGAAGACTTGTTACAGAGAGACAACAATCCCAATACAATAAAGGATTCCACCACAATCACTGATCAACCTGCATGAATGATAGAGTTTTCCTTCTGATCACCACATCTTGAAACTTAGCATTAAGCTTCACATTGATCAACCACACACATAACTCACACACTTTTAGAATAGCATCAAAGTCACATATGCTCGTTCACTTATCTTCCTTCTTTTCTTGTGTACAATTTTCATTGCTAGCTTGTTCTATATTTATACTATCTCCAACCTTGAAAAGATAAAAATTCAGCGATCCAACTTCAAATTCAAATTAGTTCGGCGCCAAACATCCTAGGGTGGAAATAAAATGAGGGTGACCCAAACAAATGCTTCATCAACTTTGAAGATAGTGATTAACACACGGTCGGCCAAACCAATGTAAAAAACATAGAACAATTAAGCTCAATACTTCCAAAAACAAAAAATATCTTCAATGCAGTCAAAAAATATTTTCTCTAAACCCACAAGTCAAAATACTTCATCAAAGAGAAATCTAGACCAACAACATTTCTCCCAGATCTCAGCCAAAACACAGAAAAACATAGTTCACAACTAGTGAACACAACTCGATCTTCACAAAGAACCAACAGCCAAGAATCTGGATATAGCAACCTTTAGTGACCTTGAAAAATATACCTGATCCACACAAACATAGGAACAAGTACCTGATCAACAACCTCAATAGTTGAATAACTATAATCTTCCTTTAATACAATTTTCTCAATATCCTCAACATATACAATCAATAGCAACTAGTAGATAACCAGTTGACTAGTTGACATCAATGAAAACACTTTCATTTCTCTTTCCATTCTTGCAAAAAAAATGATTCGGCCCCACCAGAGTGTGGATGATAGAGGAAAAGTCCCATGAGGCATTCAACCAATTTATAGTTAACAAGAAGTGGTCCAATTTTATCACAATCTGTGAGAAGTCCTTACACTTGATTGTCCATGTAAAAAATCCATTTTTTAGAGGGAAATCATACAAATTTTTATTCAAGAAAAAATCATTAAACTCTTCCATTACTTTAGCTAGAGGGATAATGCGTCCAAATTTTTTAGAGGTATGAGGAATAGGATTAATGTCCCCTGCAAAGATCTTGTATTCATTTTTAAGGGAATATGAGATAGAGAAAAGTTGTCTCCAAACTTTCCTTTTCTCAGATGTTGAGCAAGCCCATAAACATTTAAAATCCAGAAGGACTTATTTTTTTTGAAGCATCTAACTAAGACCCCTATACAATTGTCTTTGGATTCAAGAAATTCCACCTTCACGTTACACTTATTCCATAGAATCACTAAGCCTCTAGAGGCCCCTTGGGCTAGAGAGAAAATCAAACCATAATTCAACCATGAACCAAAAATATTAGAAGCCAATTGTGTCAATAATTTAGTTTCTTGAAGAAGCACAATACATGAGAAAGTACCAAGTAGCTGACACTTGATTGTGTGCCATTTTTTGGTGTGTTTAAGCCCCTAACATTCCACGATAGGATCCTCATTTTTCTTGAGGAGAGAAAATGACTCTCCTTGATGTCAAATTCAATTATGAGCTTTTGCACCCCACAACTGAATCAAGCTGTATAGTTTGAGGAATTGACCCTACACCAGCCATCCCAATGGATTTTTTGGAGGTAGATGTATGATTTTTTCAAGAGTTATTTGAACTCTAGCTGCAATTTCCATATTAGTTTTCTCATTGTTTGATTTCCTAGTAGGCTTTCCTTTGGGAGAAATAAGAGCCTTAACTTCTAAATTTGTTTGAGAAATTGGCAGAGAAGAAAATTGAGATAGAGGAGAAGAAGGTACAAATTTTTTGGCATTGAAGGCACTTCCTATATGAAAGAAAAAATCCCTTTGGAATCAGATTGAGAGATGGGGAGGTGAGATGGTAGAGGTTCTATATCCTCCTCACCTAAAATCTCATCAACGGTTTCCTCAATAAAATCCTCCCCAACTTTGATGATTATCTCATTGAAAATTAATTATTTAATTAGTTAATATTTCCTCTAAAGTTAAATAAATTAACTTAGTCTTTTTTTATCTTTAAATTTTTCTCTAAATAAATAAAATTAATATTTTATTTAAATTTTCTAGTTATATTTTCATCTGATGGACATGAATTAAATTTATTTAATCCTATTAATATTCTTCTATCTCCTAATTTAGTGAATTGACTAAAAAACCAACATCAGTTCACTCTCACTTCACTCATCCATGTAGCCACTTAACTCATCATACCAACCCCTCATCTTGAGACATATTACTTGCATATTCATCAAGATATCTCAATTAATCTCACCCATTGATTTTTCAAATCATCCTACACCATTGATCAACTATCAAGTGAAATCTATAAGTACACCATCATTTAGCTATTCAAAGAAGCCAC
Organism: Sequoia sempervirens; assembly: GCA_007258455.2. NCBI lineage: Eukaryota > Viridiplantae > Streptophyta > Pinopsida > Cupressales > Cupressaceae > Sequoia > Sequoia sempervirens. The sequence continues at coordinate 25,451,084 of VDFB02056351.1, forward strand.
AATTTATCTAAAAATCCATGCTATCATTATGCCATCTTTCTATCACTTTATGAATCAAGGTTATGTTAAGGAAAGAGAAATCTACATATCAACCAATTTACAACAATCAAGTATAATGGAGTAAGGTATAGGCATATTTATGGAGGTAATATTAGATCAATTTGATTTACTTTATTGTTTGTGCACACACTCTCATTGATGTAGTTATTTGATTATTGATTTGGGTTTTATTGCAATTCTCATTTTAATTTTTAGTAATTTGATGGGCTTACATTTTGGTACACACAATGGGACTCACATCCCTAGATTTAATGTTTGTATTGATTTTTTGTGATTTTTAATGTTATAGGTACAAATCGATGCTTTTGACTTAGAGTGGTGCTTTTGATTTGAAAAGTAACGCTTTTGATATATCATTTGATACTTTTGATAGTGTTTTGTGTTTTTGATATATCATTTAACACTTCTAATAAAGGTTTTGGAACTTTTGATATGGGATTGGAAGCATTTGATACATAGAGTGATACATCTGATTGTGTTTGCAAAACTCATAGTATTGTAAAATCTTAGATTTTTATGGCTTATTATTTATCATTTTTCTTACCACTGATAATATGTTGTTTTCAATTAACCCCTGCTTGATTTTTTTGACTAATCATTATTTTGTAGGGTTTCCTTTTACAAATTGTGTGTTGGAGTAAATGGTGACTCCCAACACTCCTAGAAATAGTTGCTAGACCAAAATATCTTCCATAAGAGAGAAAATGGAAAAACTAACTTGCTATAATTATGGATGCAAGATTACAAGATTGAATATGAGAGGCCTTTCTTATAAAGGAAATGTGAGAGATATGATTAGACAAGATTGTGACATGTGTCTTAATCCTATAATATGAGACAACTATTAAATGACCTAAGTAACCAATATTAAGTAAAATTCAAAAAGATAAGATAGGATAAAATCTTATACAGACAAGTAAGACTTTTAGAAATTAAACTTAGGACTTAAGTAAAATTAACATGTGAATAAGCCCCCCTTGCTAGGATTAGCTAGGTACATGAAATTTATTCACATCAACACCCTCCCTTAAGTGTAACTTAGGGAGGAGATTATTAGGAAAAGATGCAAAACATGAAAAATGACTATGAGGCCACATTAAGTACCCATTTACAAATGCAATCTTTCATAATGAAGAAAAGGAGAAAACCTAGTGGGACAAAACTCCTCTCTAGAAGAGAGAAAAATAAAAAGAAAGATGATGTATGGAGGAATCATTGACACCCCCCAAGGACTACATCTATCATATATATACAATCAATGACCCCCCATAAGAGGGAAAAAGAGAGACAATATTGTAGCATCATAATTTTTCATCCTTGATAGTTTCACACTAGGTTTAGCTCCCCTCTATGTGCCTGGACCCATTTGTGCTTTTAAATTTCTTGTTTTATGATCATATTTGGAAAATAAAAGTTAAATTGAGAATATTAATTAATTTTTATTTAATGACATAAAGAGACACAAAATAGGTCTAGACTAGGGTGAGAGTGCCCATGTCCAGCCTATTTTAGACCCAATTCAAATATGTTGATGTTGATATTTTAACTTTTAGAAATTTGAATTTAATTTTTAGATGTTAGTAATTGATATTATGAGAAATTAAAGAAATACATATAAATACAAGTATTTCTCACCATTTGAAATACTAATTAATCCTTAGGAAATTAAGATCATAATTGAGCATCCTAAAAAGTAGTCAAGAGTAGAATTGGCAGGATTATTACACCATTATTTCAGTCAAGCATCATGTTAACAATACATAAACTTTTCATGTGAGTTTATTCATGTTTCATGTCCATTTGTTTTGTGATCACTAACAATTATAGGAATTCAAATAAAACATCCAATTCTCCTTGAAGGGGATGAGTATAATGAATCCAGTCCATCAAGGAATGTATATTTGAGTGGTAAGTTACAACACTTTCCAATTTATCATTCCTTTATCCATTTTCCTATACTTGATTGAGGGCAAGCACTCTTTTACATCATCATAACTATTGTGGAGGTGGAAACACCAAAATGGGTTTTGACTTAGGCAAGCCCCCATATGACACAAACCTTTCTCTCCTTTCTTGTGTACATGTTATAGATCTAAATCAAAATTGGAAGAGGATTGAAGACCTAATTGCTTAATCAAGCATTCAAGCCTTGTATGTCAATGAATTGATGAAAGTGGAATTAATCAATGGCAGATGAAGTTCCAACAATGAGTATAGAAAGGAAAATCCTACAAACATGGACCAATTGGGATATGAATTCTATTTATAAAGGTATGCACTTTGAGATCTAGGGCGCCAATTCCCCTATCTAGCTAATTCAAGATAAGATTTCTATGCTAGGTTCCTTTGTGTCTACACTCTACTGCTCTGTACTCTTTAATTTTTTGTTTTGTATTCTTTTGTAATCTCATTAGTTTGCTACATTTTGATAGTTGACCTAGTTGCACATATTTGCATCTTCAAATTTAATCAATTAAAAATTAATTAATCAATCCCCCAAAGAAGAGAACCAAAACCCTGATCCACCATTCTATTTCTTCCATTGAGGTTAGTAGCCAAGTGGGTGTTTGTGATCATTTTTGGTTCCTTCTATTGTGATACAGGAGAAGGTGTGATTTAGACCCTAGGTCCCCTTTTATTACATCACATTTTGGTGAACTTGATCTATTTGTTGCACTTTAAAAAACTTCTAAAATATTAATTAGGTCATGTTAAGGTCTGAATAGAATCTAAGAGTGTTTGAATTTGTTATTTATGCATGCATATTTTGTTGAAAATAAGTGAAAAAGTAAATATTTACATTGTGTTTGTCATTTAAAAAGATACAAAAGTTTCAATTTCTAGATTTTTCAAACTAGGTTCAGTTGATTATTACATTTTACAAGCTAAAAATTGTATTTGAAACATATTGCATTAATTCAAAAATCTAAAATTGTATGCATAATTGTGTATTACGCATAGCAAATTTGGGATTTTGCGTATTTCCAGAAATCTATTTGTTGGTAGATCTAAACATTTGCAAATTGGGATTCTTAGACATTAAAGTTTATTTCTATATTTTTAAATTATTAAAATTTAACTCCTTTGGTCTAAGGTGCTAGCGCCCTTGTCCAAACTATTTTGGACCAGATTTTAGTGACAACAATCTCTCTGAGTTTTTTTGCCTAGATTTGTTCCTAGCTTTTGTGCATTGTTCTATAATAGTTAGTGATTTTTTTAGTGGCTAATATTTGCCACTTGGATAATAGTTGAAATTGGGGATTCAAAATTTGGTGAATAGTACAAGTAGGTGACCTGAATTGCTACATTTTCTAAAATTTTATTTTAGTCCTAGTTAAGTCACCAAAATATTTATTATTAAATTTTTAAACTCAAAAATTCACCACAATATTTGCTACCTAATTATATTAGATTCACCTAAATTTTATAAGTTATAGTAGAAAATGAAATTAATTCACTAATAATATATATTTATTGATTACTTTAGGGCAATATTGCTAATTTTCAATCACTAGGATTTCTTTTATTTAAAATCTAATGGTTGGGGTTGTATTCCATGAGTTAAAATGTACCCACATAGTTACAATTCCCATAAAGACCAAAAATGTATTTGGATCATTGAAGGTTCATAATCTAGCAACTAGGGTTAAATTCTATGGGCCAAAATATTCTCATAGAGATCCAATACCCATGGGGCCTAAAATAAAACCAACAGTGGTGAAAAATAATTTAAGGCTAATTTAAAATATCAATGTTTGATTTAAAATATTAAGGAATTAAGAAATTACTGACACGAGTACTACACCTTAAACTAGTCAATCACTGCCACCTTGAGGTCCTTAATTTTTCATAGGAATTTATTTTTCAGAAAAGGAATAATTCACCATGGTAATTTACACATTTTCCTATTTTTTGTCAATATTTGTCAAGATTTTGTACAAATTTGTAGTGTTTTGAAAAATTCGCAAGTAAAATAAATATTTTTTCAAGAAAAAAGAGATTTTCCAATGATTTTTTTCCTAAAAAAAGAAAGATTTACCAAGATTTTATATCTTTTTTAGGGAGGGTTTCTCAAAGTTCAGTATATATATAATTTTGTTACTTTTGGTAAATAGCTTTCAAAATGTTTGAATCCTTTAGAAAATGATGTCTTCTTTGAAATCCTTGGTTGATGTTTCATTTTGTAATTTTGGTAATGTTTCTCTAATAGACGATGAAGCTCATATTTCCTCATCTTCCAATATATGCCCTCCTAGTGAGGATATCTTGACCTGAAAGTAGAGGAGATCATTGGTAGAGCCCTAAAAAATACATTACCCACCCTTCAAATCAACATTCTCCTTAAAAACATGACACCCAAGCATGAAGAATCCATATGTAATCATCTAACCTTACCCACTCACCTTAGATAAATATTCCCAAAGCCTACCATACCTTCACTTCACATGTTCTCTTCCTCTCATAAAGAAACCTCTTTACAATTCATCCCTCACCCATTATGTATGCATAAAAATTTTTCCTTTCCCTTAACACTAGTTACACTACGTTACTATAGAGTACTCCATCTCATGCAAATGGACCTAGAAATACACCTATTGATTTAGAGAAGTGTTATGGTTGGTTTAAGATCCTTTCTAAATAAGGTTTACATACAAATAAGTAACATGAAATTCAGGCTCTCTTAGAATAAGCCTTGCATTCCTCCATAGTAGGACTTGGTTAACAAGGCCATCCACCTTTGGATAAGACATTCATTCCAAATTTTACCCCATCACCACCACCCCATTTTTCAAGACGAGATGACCTACTCCTTGCTCTACAACCCTTGTTTGAGATAGAATGCATATTATGCACACTTTTGAGGTAGAAATTGACTAGTATCCCACTCCTCATGAGTGAAAATCTAACAAGAAAAAAAAACAAAATTCATCCTTTTATGCATATCATCAAATGTTTGTGCATTCTACTAACGAGTGGTGTGCTTTAAAAGAAAATTATAATGGTTAAGTCAATTATATGACATTAATTTGGATCCATACAACATAATCAATTAGTTATTATGGTGTTTCTCCTTGCTATGTGGCAATCATAGTATCATATGATGGTCATTTCCATGCATGGGAGCACAAAAAAATTTTGTGCAACCACATTTCATCAATGAGAAGCAACATAATAATTTTAAGGAAGCTAAGGTAGAGGAACAACTTCGTACACTAATCTTGAGAAGAGGATAATGAAAATCTCTACAAAATTTATAGAAAATTAAATGGAAATAAACATAAATGTCATGCATACCACAACATAGTAATTTACATGGGGAAATTTTCCCTTTCTAGAGAAAAACCTGACACTCCAAAAGTTTCCCAATATATTACTTAGAAATCATGAAGATTACAATATAATTTTTGAGCAAGCTTTTGATAAGAGTATCACCAACTAGAGATAAAGACGAAACATGGCCGCTATCAAACTCTTAGAATACATCACAATACATAGTTGTAAAATAATGCCCTTATAAAATAGGGTTTCCTTATAAGGAAATATAAGACAAAAAGTTATCTACTATTAGACTTGAGACTTAATGATGAATGATCCAAATTTATAATAATAAAATATATATAAAAAGTGGCTTTTAGGGGTGTTTCCCCTTGTTAGAACTAAGATATAGCTTTGATACCATGTTAGAATTGGCTATGGATGCCAAGATCTTGAGACCAAATGGAAAGCACAAAAGAGAGAGAATATAATATGACAAGAATAAACTGTATTCTTATCAATATGATTCAATGATATGATATTGTGATACAATGAGAGGCCCCTTGGTTATATGGCCAAGGTGAGATGGAAGATGCCATAGGATTATGACAAGTGTCTTAATCAGATGACATGAGACAACTAATCAAACTTACCTAAGTTCACATGTAGTAGTTGTCAAAAGATAAGATAACAACTAATGACAACTAATACCTTCTAAAAAGATTCCTTCCTAGGACTTAAGTACACTTAACATGTGCAAATAAGTCCCCTAGTAATGAATTAATTAGGTACAAGACTTTATTTACACCAATACCCCCCCTTAAGTGCAACTTAGAGAGTAGCAGATTATTATGCAAATGACACAAAGATGCAAGAATGGGTCCCGATTACTAGGCCATGTTAGGTAACCATGTACATATGCAAATGAAATCTCTCACAAATGAAGAAAAGGAGAAAACCCACAAAAATCCTCCCCAAAAGAGATAAAGATAAAAGATACAAAACATAAATGCTCTCAATGAAGAATGAGAAGGTAAAAACCCCATGTGAGGAAAAAGACCTCCCATGAGAGAGAAGTAGAAGAGAAACAAGGAAACCCCCCCTCAATGTTGAGTCTCTTGCAATGATGGTAGAAGCTCAACATTGAATGCTAAAGATGAACCAATCTCGCCAAACAACATTTCTCCCCTTAGGAAGAAACAAAACCATGAATGTATATAGGATGTCATGAATATGGATGATGTATGATGTATCTGAAGCATGCTCAAGTGTCTCCATATTGATGCTGAAAGCTATCACACTTCAAATAGGTGATTTAGGCCACACTGCTAAAGAGGACAATCCATAATCTAGTAGAGATGAATGTAGAACATGATCCAAATAAAATGATATCCCCTCTGAAGACAAAGAAGCCTCATCCAAATTTTGTACAAAAGTATTCACACTGACCCCAAAATGTGAAGAATGATCATGTAGAGAATGAACAAGAGGGTCAAGTTGTTCCCTCACAACAACTGAAGAAGGATCATCTCCATCAAAGAGAAGATGAATGTTATCAATGATGTCCCCCAAATTTACAATATGAGACTCCACAAACAAGTCTGAATACCTGTTAAGAAGTCATCACAAGTAACCATATCTAGAAGACTATGTATGTCTTGTTGCACTAAATCACAAGGAACCAAAAATATGGAAGCACAAGCATCATCAACTGCAATAGTAGGTGGAGGAGATAGAATGAATGGCTTAAGTACTAGGTCTGATGTGAGAATTCCCAAGTTCAAGAAGCCAAATGTCTCCTCTGAATCGTGGTTCACACTTGAAGTGTGATCAATAGCCAAAGGAACAATGTCACCATCAAAAGAAAATTCTACAAAGGTATACAACCGAGATGAATGATCAACCACCCCAGTAGCAATGATCTCTCTATTCTCCAAGTCTTGAATGATGATTGAATCATGAGTGAAATTCATAGTCCTCCCATATCCACCATGTGTAATATGATATATGGAAAGAAGATTGTTCGTCAAATGAGGAACACACAAAACATCCTTAAAAGTGTTGTCCCCAAAACTAATAGATCCCTTCCCAATTACAGTCATGTATGTATTGTTTCCCATCAAGATAGGAGACATAGTACAAGGCTGAAATGAAGAGAATATTGACTACGAAGATGCCATATGATGAGATGCTCCTGAATCTAGAAGCCATCTCCCTGATCCTAGACCTGAAAGAGCACAAAGAGCTTGTCCTTTATTTCTTGATGTAGATGCTTCACCTTTGTCCTTTTTAGAATGTTTTGAAGTAGGAGGAGGAGATTTAGACATTTTAGAAGGAAAATCAATTTGATTCTTTTTGAGAATATTTTTCAACTCATCAATATCCTTCTTGTAACAATAGTGTTCTTCATGTCCATCCTTCTTGCAATATGCACATCCCCCAGATCCCCTGCTGGAGGGGATGAGCTCCCTAGACCTTGTAGGGGGGTACCCCCTACACACACACCCCTCCCCCCCATGTTCACTTGTCAATAGTAAACCTTTTGTAATTGAAAATTTGAGGCACATTTTCCCAATAATAATATCCGCAAACAATTATCCTTGTCCATACACTTGGGGGAAAAGGATAACTAGGCATTCTAAGGTGTGTATAATTTCTAAAGGATCCCCTCTTCATTCATTATCTCCTTAAAATATTAGTTTAGCAAGTACACTAACATTTTAAGGGGGTGGCATATTCCCCCACCGATTGTGGCTTCTTCTAAGAATTTAAATTTTGTGTCCCTTTTCTGGTGGTATTATGCATGATATCCCCTAAGGTGTAGCCTTGTAAATCATTCACATGCCCCTTTAGTGGTATTCTTAGGCATGCTATCCCCTAAGGTGTGGCCTTACAATTCATTAAGGTGCCCCTTTAGTGGTGTTATTATGCATGATATCCCCTAAGGTGTGGCCTTGAAAATCATTCATGTGCCCCTTTAGTGGTGGTATTCAACATGATATCCCCTAAGGTTTGGAATTACACATTGTTCATGTGCCCCTTTAGTGGTGGTATGATGTATATCCCCTAAAGTATGGCCTTTTAATCCATGAGGTGTCCCATTTTTGGTGATATTATGCATGATATCCCCTAAGATGTGGCTTTGCCAAATTATTCATGTGCACCGTTTGTGGTAGTGTTATTTATAATGCCCCCTTAGGAATGGCTTTATGATTCATTCCTTGTGATGTTAAATGGTCCCCCACAATGTTAAAATTTTGTACACCCTCTCAGTTGATTCGTTCCCCTAACATTAAATGGTTCCCTGCAACATTAAAATTTTGTACATCCCCTAAGGTGATTCATCCACTGTGATGTTTGTTGTGCAATTTTTGAACACATGCCCCACTGAAGGAAGGGACCCTCTTTTTTCTTTTGCATCTCTGCATCTTGGCTTGGTAAAATTTTTAGTTTTTCTCTTCTTGGGAGGTTATTTTGGGAATTAGGTCTAGACTTGATTTGATGAAGGCAATATTTTGAGGCATCTTGAGGGTCTGGGAGAAATCCACCTATCACGGATTTTAGAAATGGGGATTTTTAAGTGAATTTTCAATGTTATATATAAATATTTTTGTACCCATGGATAGAGGATGAAAAATTAGGTAGGGTTTCTTTTTGAATTTTTTGAAAATTCATTCTAGAAAAAAAGTTATGGGGTTTAGGAGATTTTGACCTGTCATGGATATTGGAAAATCCTTGCCCTAGCAGATTTTCCCTAAAAAATCACAGTTCAGAAAATCCTTGTGCAAGTGTGGAATAAGTAACTAAAAACACTTCTTAATGAAATATTATATCAAGATTTAACAACAATTAACTAATTTAAAAGAACATAAAACTTGAAAGCGTCTCATTGTTTTCTATCTCCAAAGATTTATTAAATCATAGAGGGCTCTCAGATTTGGTAAGCACTGTGACTGTTAAAATGCCTATCTAGAGAATGGAGTGATGCTAAATGTAATGATCTACTTCTATATGGTGATTTCTAAATGATATTGATGCTACTATAATCTATGTTGACATGGATATGATAAAAGGAAGCTACAGTAAAACTATGATGCAACCATGATTATGATTCTATAGATGTTATTATTGCTAAATGATGTTATTGCTATTGCTATGATTGCTTGATTGCTTGATTGCTATTCCTGCAGAGTAGGTTTGCACAAAGATGGGATCCATTTCCTGTATTTGAAGGTTTATATAGATTTCTCAATAGTGCATTTGCAAAGGGAAACAAAACAAAGGCTCAGATTTGATCTGGAGAATTTGAGTGGTGAGAGATGAAGAACCTTGAGTTGATCATGGGAATTCTTTCTCCCCGTGAAAACATATGGCTAGATGATAGGAAGAATCAGAGGAAGGAAATTGGAGAGGATTTCCTGCAAGTTTGTCTCCAAAGATTTCCCGTGAATGCTAGTTGAATTAATTAGATATTTCATATGTAATTTTATTGGTGAGTGAATAGAGGAAATTTCCCTTTATGCCTTTATTTGAATAATTTATGATTTTATTCAAATTAGCAAAAGGAGATAAATAATTTAATAAAACAAACTATAGAATTTGTTTATTAAATCAATATAGAAGGGATATGATAATTAAACAACAAAGTATTTAATCTTGTTTAATTAATTAAGATTGAATGATGTGATAATTAAATAACAAAAACTATTGAAGTTGTATATTTAATTAAAATTGAAGAATAGAAGAATTAGAATGTGAACTATTTAAATAAATATTTCTATTTATTTAATATTAGATGAAATTAATTATAATAATTAAATAAAACAAAGTGAAATTCATTTATTTAATTAAGACAAAAATAATAGAATAAAGATTGAAGAATTTAAGATGAACTATATAAATAAATACTTTTATTTATTTAATAGTAGATGAAATAAAGGTTAATTAATCAAATAAATTATATTTAATTAATTATATTCTCTAGACCATTTTTAGGTGTATAAATTTTGCCCCTCTTTGAAGTGATGTGTTTACACATTGCTTCAAAGAAAATTATGTTGTTGCTGCTAGTATCGGCGAAATTTTTTCAGTATGCCCCAGACTTGCCCTAGACATTGATTTTAGTTGATGATGGATATATGCCCCCTCGGGGGATAAATTGATGAAAATTTGATTTTTTAGGTTTTTTGGTGTTGAAATAATTTATCTCCCAAAAAAGAATGTAGAAATTTTCCCCTGTGATGAGTTTGAATTAATCCCTCTTAAAAAAAATTTAATTAATCCTAGAAAAATCCCCACCAAAAATAGCCTATAAAAGGTCAAAAAGGTAATTTTCAAACTCATTTGTGCATTTGAGTTTTCAAATTTTGTGAGAGATCTATTTGAGTAACTTGGAGCAAGATGAAAATCCCCTACCATACTCACCGGTTCGAGCGCGTGCAATGACACAGCTACCCGACCGCCTATGGACCTCCGGTATGTACCCTTGAACTCCCTTGTGTTTTGTGCATTTCTCATTTTTCGCACTTTTTCCAGATTTTAAAAATTCTATTTATTTTAGCACTTTTCCTTTCTGTTGTAGAGCTTAGGATTACTATTTTAGCGCTTCCAAAAATTTAGCACTTAGGTTAAATTTTTTAGCACTTAGATAGGATAAATTAGCGCTTTCAACGTTTTAGCGCTTAGGATATAAAATTTAGTGCTTTGATTTTCTGTTTTAGTGCTTTGATTAGTTTAGCGCATTGACTCGATAGATTAGCACATTGACCTAATAGAATAGCACTTTTGATGAAATGGCACTTTGACCGCCTGGAATAGCGCTTTTGACTGATGAAATGGTGCATATAGTGATTTAGCTCTCTGAACGCTTGTTTTAGCACTTTCAAGTGTTTTAATGGCGCTTTTGATATTTTGGTGCATAGAAACTCTGTTTTAGTGCATCCAAGTCAGATTGATAAAGTTTATCAAATTTGTTCTTGATTTTGTTGATTTTTGATCATGTCAGCCATTGGTTTGATATGATTGATGATTTTATCAAGTAGATGATGTTCGACCTCATGATAGGTGAGGTCTGATGTTTGATTTGATGATATTTATCCTCATGATAGGTGAGGAATAATTATAGTTTGATTGATGTAACTCATGATAAGCGAGGTTGATTTGATGTATTGATGATTGACCTCATGATAGGTGAGGTACAATTTTAAGATTGATGATTGACCTCATGATAGGTGAGGTTCAATGATGTTCACCCACGAGATTTGATGAAAATTCTCACCAAGAGCTGATTAGATTTGATAAGATAATTGATGTTTGATGATTTGACAAAGAGTACTAACTTTGAATATTTCCTAATAATAGGAGTCGTTGGAGAACCTTCAGGTTCGAGAGCATTTCCCATGGACATTTGATTTGATACCATAGTTAGCACAGCCTGAGATGGTAGTCATTGTGTGATGTGGATTGTCTTCTCTATTATTCATGCCCCAGATTAGGATTAATTGGGGTCTCCTAAAAGCTTTAGCTGAGAGGTGGCATAGCGAGCATAACACCTTCCACCTTCCTACTGGTGAGATGACAGTCACTCCTGAGGATGTCTAGCGGATTTTTTGGATTCCCATTGTTGGAGAGGTGGTTGTTTATGATTCTATATAGTAGGGTGGGATTGATGCTCTTCGCAAACTGTTTCAAGATGATCATATTTATAGGTATTGGATTCCATGGTGTGAGATGGTGGATGCTTATACCACCCTTCCTTTAGTTTTGGCTGGTTTCATTGGAGGGTTCCTTTGTCTTGATTGCAGGTCAAAGGGACTTTCTATTGGTTGGGGCCATGTGTTGGAGAGCATGTTTGTTCACAGGACAAGATATGCTTGGGGCATATGTATGCTTGCCCATTTGTATCATGATTTTCATTTGGTTGTTTACCTTTAAGGTCACAGTTTGTCATCTAGAGCTACTTTATTATAGGTGTGGGCATGGGAGCACATAGCTGTCACATGTCCAGTGCCAATGACACAGAGACTAGCTATGAGACCATATGTGTATAGATATGCAGGTTGCCTTACTTATTCCAGACTGGGTAAGTTAGAGCATTGGAGGAGAGTGATGGATGATATAGAGTCTATGACATGGCATTCATACCTAGATTATGAGCATTGGGATGAGGATGATATTCAGGTGCCTTTTCTCTATGAGTCTATGTTACTAATTGGTCAGACTCATTGGGTGTTAGAGAGATTCTTGATCAGATGAGTGCATAAACAATATGGTTTGGTTTAGGGTATGCCCTAGGATGTTGCTCATTACGCCCATCGTTAGTCAGATTCTACATAATGGGGGCCTGGTTTGTCATATGATGCTGCTATTCAGGAGTATCAGTCTTTGCAGCCGTTTGAGTGGGATATTCGTCTAGATATTGTTGAGCCACCTGTGACAACAGATTATGTCGAGTATCTGGCTTTGCATCCTTTTCCACACATTACTATTCTTGATGAGCTTGCCCCATTACCTGTAGAGGAGGATGTTGCTGTTGCACATGGTCATAGGCGGAGGAGAGAGGAGGTTGGTGAGGTTGAGGTGAAGGATTTCGAGGTTGGTGGTGATGAGGAGGATATCAGTGATGAGGAGGGTAGTGGAGATGAGGAGGGCAGTGGGGATGAGAGGGGTAGTGGTGATGAGAGCAGTGGAGATGATTATGGTTTCGACAGTGGAGATGTTGCAGGTGGGTCGGGTCCAGCCTTAGATTTGCATGAGCATACAATGCCTCGTATGAGGCAAGTAGTGGGAGATCTTATAGAGTAGTTGTAGATTGTGAGCCTTTAGGTGTAGTTAGAGACCTTACAGGCTCAAGGTTTATTGTCACAGACTTAGACTCAGATGTAGGCACAGGCCCAGTCACACTCATAGGCTTTAGCATCAGTACAGGCTTAGTTGGATGCAGCGTAGATACAGATTATAACATTGTCATCCGAGAGGGATACCGCCAGGTAGGCTGCAAGGGGAGCTCAAGCTTAGATTGCATCATTGACAGCCAAGAGGGATGCTACCAAATTTACTGTAGAGATTGGAAAATGGTACCTCTATAGCAGATTATATGTGAGAGGTTGTCTATATTGGTGGGGAGGTAGAGTATTACAGAGGTAAATTCTATGATGTTTTCCCTTCAGAGCAGAGAGTGAGCTACAAGCAATCCGAATTTGGCAGGACTTGTTCTAGGATTGTTAGTGCGGATGTGATACAACCTCTCCAGAGAGACCCAAGAGATCCTGGTACATCTGGTGGTGGTGGAGGGCTTGGTCCTATGATGCCTGCTCCATCTGGAGCCAACAACACTTAGTTTTCATGATGTGATTCCTTTGTTGTATTTTGAGATGATGATGTACATTCCAATTACAACCATTTTTTTGATGATATATCTCTTTATTTCAGACATCACTGTATACTTGACATTTATGATTTTGAGATCTATATGATATGCAACGGATTTTATCGATCTATCATGTGTGTTATATGATTTTTTTGTTGGATGCATTTATTTTCTATGTTCTATATGCCATGTGATGATCTTTTTATTATGAAGATATGGATGCAAATTATGATCATGATGACATGCTTTATGATTTATGATGTTCTATCTATGATGTGTATTACGATGATGTATGGGTGCATGATGTATGGATGCAGTTTATGATCATGATAACATGCTTTATGATTTATGATCTATTTATGATGTGTATTATGATGATGTATGGATGCATGATGTATGGATGAATGATGTATGGATGTAATTCTAAATTATGTGATAATGTACCTATATGTATGATGATGGATATGATGTTTTAATGTTTAAAAATGACGTATGATGTAAAATGGGATGTGTGCACTTTTATACTTGTTATATCAATGCAAATTATGATGTGATGATGAATGATGCAAATAATGAATGATATATATAATGTTATTTTGAATGTATGATATATAATGTGATGAATAGATAATGAAGATGCAACTACATAGTGATTTTTTAAAATTTTCTCATGGAATTTTATGATGCAATACATAAAATGAAGAAATGACATGATTAATGCAAATCATATGTTTTAAATGATAAAGATGAAATGATAAAATAATTGTTTCAAAATGTATGTAATGAAAATGATTATGCAGCTATATGATAATTATGATGTTTTTGTTAATGTCAAGTATACTCAATCCTTTAATGAGAAAAGATAACATTGTTGTTGAATGATTCACTAATTTTGTAACAAATACTCTACAGGTGTAACATTCTTATGAATGCAATCTATTTTACCATGCAAATCTACATGCAAACATTGGCATCTTAACAGTCCTTTTATCATGCTTTGTATCATCACGAAGCTTTTAAAATGTTGAAAGTAAGTACAAGCATCAATGGTATAATGTAAACCAATGATGACTTGAGTATTACTTTCATGATTTTTGATATTGCAAGCAAACACAGGCATCGAGGTATAATTAAACTGAGATGACCTGAGCATTTATTGCGTAAATAGACAAGAATCAATCACTTTCCTATGTGAATTGGAATGTCATCAGTGATACTTTGTAGATCACATCTTGTGACAATTCACACAATAATAATGACTAATTCACAGACAACAAATAAAGAAAATATCATTCTTCTTCCTAGCTTCTCTAGTTCAATACATCATTGAGTTGCTCCAAAGAAATGATAATAATGATCAAAGTACATCCATCCAACCTTTGCTTAAAGTATTTCAATCATTATTCAGATTAGATCATCCATTTTGATTTTGATTTTCTAATGTTTATATGATTTTTTGAGATTTGGATAAAACCTAACCTAAAGACCTATCATAGGGGCCTTAGGGGCTGGTCAAAGATTAGCCTTGCCTACGTTATAAATGCAAAGACCACATAGTTTGATTGTCACAGACTCTGTTTTTGAATTTTTTTGAGACCAACTTTTTGACTTGTTTTTGGATTTTTTGTTGTGATATGGATGTCCAATGTGTTTCTGATGTTGATTCATGTTCCATGTTGGGTTGTGTTTTGATCATTGTTTTTGTTGCATTTGTCTTCCTATTGTTTGTCCATTTTGTTAAGCTCATGTTTATTGCCCCCATTGATGTCTAGATGTTGCCCCCAAGCTAGGTGAGAGATGCCCACTTGCAATGATATAATAATGGATGTAAAATGACAGTGAAAGTAATGACCATGAAATGTTTCCATTAGATGGAAAAGCTGGTTAAATCACAAATAGCACCTATTTCTAGGTTTTCACTATATGTTTTTATTGCACTTTTCATTCTTTTTGATTTTTTTATATTTTTCTATTTTTTTTATTTTTTAAAATTTTTTCCATCACCAAGATGCTTGTTTGCTAGGTTTTCATCAAGGTAACCCTTTTCAGAAACTAATCTGTGCACTAGGTTATTTAAGCATAGAGTTTTCTAAAATGGATATTGTTGATTGGTTCATCGAATAGATCCCCTTCAGGTGTAGATAGTTGATAGGCTCTAGATCCATAGACTAATATGATGACAAAGGGACCTAGCCAATTAGGCTCAAAATTCCCTTTCTTTTCTCTATCCTGTTGATTTCTAGGGTTTTCCTTTAGGACCAAGTATCCAACCTGAAAGACTCTAGGTTTTACCCTGTGATTGTAGCTCCTTGACATCCTTTGTTGATATGTCATTAGATGGTTGACAACTTGTTGAAAACGTTCATCCAACAATTCTAGTTCCTCTAGTCTAGAGATTCTATAATCCTCATTTGAAATGATACCCTTTAATGAGACACAAAGTGATGGTATCTCAACCTCAATAGGTAGTATAGCCTCTTATCCATATACCAAGGCATATGGTGTAGCTCTTGTTGGTGTTTTGATGTTGGTTTTGTAGGCCCATAATGCAGGATTTAGCTTAACATGCCAATCATGTCCAACATTGTTAACCATTTTCTTTAGTATTTTCAGAATTGTCTTGTTTGAGGCCTTTGCTTGGCCATTTCACTGAGGATAGTACAGTGTTGAGAAACGATGTTGGATATAAATTTTTTCACATAATTCCTAGACATCTTAGTTCTTAAAATGTCTACCATTGTCTGTTACAATGGACTGAGGTATGAAATACCTACAAATGAGGTAGTTTAGTATGAAAGATGATATATGTTTCCCTGTGATTGTTGTTAAGGGAACCACTTCTATCCATTTTGTAAAGTATTCCGTTGTTGTGATTATGAACTTGTGTCCATTTGATGAAGAAAAAATTATATTTCCTACCAGGTCTAGTCCCCACTGACAAAAGGGCCATGTTGATGTGAAAGGGTGCAACTCTTATGCCGGTGAGTGGATTAAATTACCATGTATTTACATTTCAATCACTTTTTAACAAAAACGATAGGATTCCATTTCCATATTCAGTCAGTAATACCCTAAATGAAGGAGTTTCTTTGCTAGGGTTAGCCTACTTGAATGAGTTCCACAAATACCTTCATGGACCTCACGTAAGGCTATTTCAGATTCTTGATGTTCTAGACACTGAAGAAGAGTACCATCTAGACCTCGACGGTAAAGGATGTTAGCAATCAATGTATGTCATACGGATTCGTGGAAAAAGTTACGTTTTTGGTTTCTAGAAAGATCAAGAGGAAGGATATTATCCTTGAGGTAAGCATAGATCTCTTCATAGAGTAAGGTTTGAACATCGATTATTTGGCATATGGTGTGTGATTCAAGATTTTCGTAGGCCGGGTTAGATACTTGTTCTACCATAAACTCATAATGACCTTGATTTTGTAGTAATTGCAAGAGAGAAGCAATTGTTGCCATAACATTTGCAACTTTGTTCTCTGCCCTTGGTATCTGTTCGAACTTGATCTCCACAAAGTACTTTTTAAGATCATCTATCATTTTCTTATATGGTATGAGTTTTTCATCCTTTGTCTGATACTCATCATTTACTTGATAGATGACAAGTTGTGAGTCTCCATACACTTGTATTTCTGTAATGTTCCATTCAATAGCCACTTTGATGTCAATAATCAATGCCTCATACTCAGCCACATTATTGGTACATGGAAACATTAGTCTATAGGACCTTGGGATGGTGTGTCCTTGGGGTGTAACAAATAGAATTCCCACACTATATCCCCTTTGTGTGTATGATCCATCAAAATAAAGTCTCCATTGTTGTGTGGTAATATTCATAATGTCTGCATCCAGAAATTCAATTTTCATTGGATGATTATCCTGTAATGGAGCTTCAACTAATTGATTAGCTATCACATGTCCTTTGATGGCTTTTTAGTCTACATATTGGATGTCAAACTCATTTAAGATCATAACCCATTTTGCTAGTCTCCCATTTAGAGTGGCTTTGTTGAGTAGATATTTTAATGGATCTATTTTTGCGATGAGTCTGACTGTATGAGTCAACATGTAGTGTTGCAATTGTTGGGTTGTGAATCCCACCGCCAAACTAGCTTTTTCTATGAATGTGTAATTTATTTCATAACCATTGAGAGTCCTGTTGATGTAGTAAATATCTTGTTCCTTTCCCTCAGAATCTTCTTGTGCTAATAGAGCTCCTAAAGAAATGTCAGTTATTGCAATATATAGTAACAATGGTCTTTCTACTACAGGTGGCATGAGTATGGGAGGCGACATCAAATATTGCTTTATCTAGTTAAAAGTTGTTTTGTGGTCATGATCCCACTTGAATGAGACATTCTTATGAAGTAGATGATTGAATGGATAGCTTTTGTTCGCCAATTGGGAGATAAATCTCCTAATGGATTGTAGCCTGCCTTGTAGAGACTGTAATTGATTGATATTTTTAGGTGGTGGCATCTCCACTATTGCTTTGACCTTAGCTGGATCCACTTCCATTCCTTTTTCTGACACTATATATCCAAGGAGCTTTGCTGATGTTACCCCAAACACACATTTCTTAGGGTTCAATCTGACATTGAAATTTTCTAGTCTAGTAAATATTTTTTCGAGGATCTCCAGATGTCCTTCTTTGGTGTATGACTTTTCTAAGATTTCATCCACATAATCTTCCATGAAATTATGCATCATGTCATGAAAAATGGTGGTCATTTCCCGTTGATATGTTGCACCTACATTTTTCAACCCAAAGGGCATGACATTCCAACAAAATGTACCCCAAGGACAAGTAAATGTTTTCTTTTCCTAATCTTCAGGTGCTATCTTTATTTGGTTGTACCCTGACAAACCATCCATTAATGACAACATGGCATGGCCTGCTGTTAGATCCACAATGATGTCAATGCTTGGTAGAGGAAAATCATCTTTTAGGTAGGCCTTGTTTAGATATCTGAAATCTGCACATATCCTGATGCTATTATTTGGTTTAGATACTAACACAATATTTGAGATCCACTCTGCATAATCGATAGACCTTATAAATAATGCATCCAACAATTTCTTCAGCTCAACTTTTACCATTAGGGCAATGTGGGGATGCATTTTTCTCAATTTTTGCTTTACTGGTTTGATTCTGGATGGTAGAGACAAATGATGCATCAAGAGATTTGGATCTAATCCTAGCATATCAGAATAAGACCAAGAAAAATTGATGTCGCTCTTCAAAGAATTTTGTGAATGCAAGATTCTCCTGTTCTGTCATAGACATTGCTAGATGTAGAATCTTTGTCTTTTCTATTGTTCCAAGATTTATGGACTGTGTAGGCTCCACTAGTACTTGTGATTTTTCATGGTATTTCTCTAGAAGGGTGTCAAATCTTCCCTCTTTCAATGCCTCAGAAAGGTTTTCACTGTTAGATACGTTCTTTATTTTTTCTTTTCCAAAATCTAATGTTGCCTGAGAAAGGTTTTCACCATTAGATCCTTTTTTTTGTTGTCATTTTTGTAACTGGAAGATTTGGCACCCTCCTGATTTGAAGTGTTGGTATGAGTGTTATGGGTAGAACTTGTATCGTGTTCGTCACTGCAAAGAAAATTTATGATGGCCTCACCATTTGAAAAGACTGGTATATTAATAAGTTTTTTTGGTTCCCAGTCAATAAGTTCGAGATGGATCAAGGGTAATAAATCATCAGTTTGAGTAAGGTCGACAGTTGTAAGTGTTCCATTAGCCAAGTGGTCAAAGTTGTTAGTGGGAAGGTCGAGGTCTATGATATTACCTTCCTTATGATGTTGATTTGGTTGTCGAATGTGTTTATGTTTGGAATCATGTTTAGGGATACAGTGTCATTGATGTTAATGCTATCTGTTTGATTATCAATGACATTATTTTTCTCAACCTCAGAGATGCAAAGAATGGTGGTGTCATAGATATAGTTTACACTTTTTCCTTTACCATTTGAAGAAGATTCTCCTTTTTCATAAATGGGTAAAGGATTTGTAAACGTAGTGTGATCGTTGTTTGTTGGAGGTCCTTCGACAAACACCTTCTTTGCTTTAATTAAGTCTTGTATTAGATGTTTTAATTGCATACAGTCATTTATTTTATGTCCTTTATTTTTGTGAAAGTTACAATAATTAGCATCATTCCACCAAGATGGTTTCACTTTCGGCTCCCAATTTCTTGCTTCTAGTAGAGTAATAAGTCTATTTGCAATAAGCTCTCTCATTGTTGATTCCAAAGTTTGTTCTAATGGTGTAAATCTCTATCAATTGGATTGTCTTTGATACAGTGGTGGTCGAGAGTCTCCATTATTTGGATTATTGCTTTGAGTGGTACCTTTATTGTTGTTTTGGTTGTCATTTTGATTTGTTTTCATAGTTGTTGTCATTAAATTGAATACTAGTTTTGTATTTTGTGTGTCAGTTGTAGCATCGTTGTTTCCAGTATTTTTGTTTTTCTGCCAAAATTTAGGCTTGTCATTGTTTCTATAGTGATTTGAGGAATTTATGTTGTTTGATGTGTCATTGCAATGTTTAATCACTCCTCTTTTGACTAAGGCTTCTTCAATTTTAAGCCCATTTTCAATCACCTTTTCAAATGTCGGAGGACATTACAGTTCCAGTCTATAACTCATGTCATCATTTAAGTTGTCAATAAATAATTCAATCTTTTCCTCTTCAGGTATAGATTGAGGATATCTAGTGAACAACTTTCGCCAACATTGTATGAATGATAGGAATGTCTCTCCCTTCTTTTGTTTCATGTTTTATAGATCTTTTATGGTTACGTCATGTTGAATGTTGAAGGAGAATTGTGTGATAAATCTGTTGACCAATTCTTCAAAGGATCGAATCTCCAGTTGTAATTTGGAGAACCATTCCATATAGTGTGCTCCTAAACTTCTCGGAAACAACCTCATTAGGTAAGTGTCTTCCTGTGTAACTCTAAACATATTTTTCTAAATTCCCTTACATGGTCAATTGGATCTGTTTTGCTGTTGTATTTGTCATCTTTGGGAAATTCACAATATCTTGGAAATGGTATCATGTCTACACACAAATGAAAAGGGTAAGGAAAAATGTCCTGTAATTAGTACCTCTTCATGGTTCCCTTTTGCATGTCTTGAAGTTGTTGTTGCAAGTTTTGCATTTGACATGTTAAAGCAACCATGACTTGATTAGTGTTTTGTGTGTTGTTTGGTTCAGTTTCAGCTGCTTTAGGTGTTTCCTTCAGTTGATTGATGTCAAAATCTTTTGGAAGTTTGGCACCTAGCTCAGCTAGCATAAGAAGATATTTTTCCATATCCTGTTCTAAAACCTTTTCCATGAATTTGTGGAAATTTGGATCCTGTTGTGTTGTGTTGACATCTTCTTGGGTTATTTCATTTGGATCAGTTTGTTTGAATCTATGAAAAGGGTTTTCTTCAGCCATGCCATTTGGTGTTTCAATTTCCTTTTCTCTAAGTTTTTGTCTTTGTAACCTTGTCAAAATTGGCATATAAATGTTTGTTTTCCACACTAAACTTTGATCTTCTGTGTTTGGATAAGTGTCAAATGGATTTTAACAAAGGTAACTAGGATGATATATCCTATTGTTGAGACTAAGTTTAAAAATCTGATTATTATGTTTCGTTTCATGATGGTAGGATTATAATATCCTGATGAAGAAACTTAACCTAATAACCAATATTTTGTGTTTGATTTGTGGACACTTCAAAGTTTGCAAGATCTAGGTTTAATTTGAAAAGGTTTGATTTGTATGATCCTATTTGTTTCAAGTTTAAGACACTGTTGAGATTGTGGAAATTTTTTTTGTCTAATAAAAACTTGAGTTTTTGATGTCTAGAATCTAACAGATGTTTCTAACAGCTCTTATTTTCTTGTCCTGTGGGTGTGCTATTACAAAGGGTAGAAGCACTAAACCAAACATTGTATGTGCTAAGGATATGGTAAAAGCATTGTTAAACAAGGTAGATGCGCTAAAAAAAACTGTGTAAGCACTAAAGTTTCTAGTTTTATTTTTTTCACACTGATGAATGTTTATGAAAGGCGGTAGATGCGCTGAAACGGACTGTGTAAGCACTAAAATAGACTGTGGATGCGCTAATAGATAGCGTGTATGCGCTAAGATAGACCGTAGATGAGCTAAAGTATCTGGTATTTTCTGACATTAATGGATGTTTATGACAAACTGTAGATGTGCTATTATAGTGGGAAGAAGCACTAAAATAGATTGTGGATGCGCTATTTTGAAACTTATTAGTGTTTGTCTGGTTTTTCTCTTCTCAATGAAAGGACTAATTTTTGGACAAAATCTGGGGTATTTTGACAGGGTATTCTTGCTAGTAAATTTTTTATTTTGATAACAAGCCTAATGTTTTGAAATGTTTCCTCTATTGTATGAACTGGTTTTTCCTATTGGAAGACTCTATCTTTGGTTGTGGAATGGAAGATGGACGAATAGGTTGACTATGATTATGTTTCTGTGAAAGAGCTCTTCTTTGAAAGTAGGCTTGTGAATATAAGGGCTCTAAGGCATAACCATCTATGTATCCCCTAGAAAAATCATGAAACCTATGGATAAAATTTCTATGTTGAAGTAGGACTTTCCTACTTTGATACAAGAATTTTCTTCTTTCCAATAGTTTCTTGTGACTAAGTTGTTTTTTTGGTTTTCTGACTCTTTTTGCAAGGGATTTCTTGACAAAGTTTGTGGATTTCCAATCCCTAATCATAAGTTTTCATTGGATGGTTTTTCAACTTTTTGTGTTATTTTTTGGATGATCTTTATCTGATTTAATGATTTGAAGACACAACAAGAAATTGTAGAACATGTGTTTTTAAGTCCTAGAATCTAAATAGTAAGTGTATGTTCAAGGATCAACAAATCCTTCTTGATTTTCATAGGTTTTTGACAAAGAAATACACTTCAGACAGACTCACTCTTAAGGACAAAAAGGTTGTTATACTCAAACAACCCACATCTTAAAATTGCATTGACTCACACAACCGTGTCACCCCCTCGAGGGTGCCCATGTTTTTGTCTTTTCTAGGCGCGTACTCAAGGTTAGATTTCTTGATCCCTTGAGCAAATTATCCTTGGAAATTATATGGTGAGTGTCTTGGGGGTAGATTCTTCCCTTCCTCGACACTATTGAGTATTAAAATGTTCAGAAACTGACAAGTTGGATACTACACTATGGTTCGTAGATAGGGTTTCCATTCGGAGCGGCAAATGATAAACTCCCTCAAGAGACCTCCTAATCTCTAGAACAAATATTTTGGGGATGGTTATCTTGCACACTTCCAGTAAATGAGGGTTTCCCAGATTTACTTTTATTTTATAGTGGGTTGGAAAACCTAGCTTTGGTTGTCCCCACTCAGGTCGTTCCCGTAGGGTGGGTACTTTTTCCCACTACGACAAGCCTTCTAAAGGATTTAATAAAGTAGGAAATGCATGAAAATAAAGGATGAGTCTAGAATTTTGATCACCTAGTTAAGGGGAGAGCATATGCCTATCACCACACAATCACAGTAATCATTTGTTCAATTCTTAAAGCCCAAATGACAATTTTCTATCTATGTGAAGATATTGCTTCATAGTGAAGATATTGCTTCACAAAAGAGATGGTGTTTATTTTAACTGAGAAAACAAATATGTGATGACTACCTTAGGATTGATATGTTTTAAATCAAGTGACTATCCTAGGATTGGTTCATTTTAGTCCAACTGAAAAAATGAAGTTACTAGTCGCAGTCGTGTCAGATCCAGACAATAGTTTATAGAAGCACTATAACAGAGGTCAGAAGTGCTACAACAATGCTCAGATGCACTGTAGAAATAGTTGTAAGTGCTGCAAAATTTGGAAAATGCATTATAGAATTCGTCAGATACGCTAAAATAGATTTGAACATGAATTGTCTGTCTATACTGAAAGATTTTAGTCGAAGTGCTAGAATAGTCTTCATAAGTGCTATAGTTTTTGTCGAAAGCGCTAAAATAGTCAGAAGCACTATAGTTTGTGTTAGATGCGCTACAAAATCTTTTGATCGCACTAAAAGAAAACACGCCTATATCCTATATGAAAACTTTTCAAAAAAATTGTTAAAAACATGGGGTTATGGCCCCATGGTGGGCGCCAAAATGCAAGTGTGGAATAAGTAACTAAAAACACTTCTTAATGAAACATTATATCAAGATTTAACAACAACTAACTAATTTAAAAGCACAAAAATCTTGAAAGTGTATCATTATTTCCTATCTCCAAAGATTTATTAAATCATAGAGGGCTCTCAGATTTGGTAAGCACTGTGACTGTTAAAATGCCTATCTAGAGAATGGAGTGATGCTAAATGTAATGATCTACTTCTATATGGTGATTTCTAAATGATATTGATGCTACTGTAGTCTACTACAGTAAAACTATGATGCAACCATGATTATGATTCTATAGATGTTATTATTGCTAAATGATGCTATTGTTATTGCTATGATTGCTTGATTGCCTGATTGCTATTCCTGCAAAGTAGGTTTGCACAAAGAAGAGATCCATTTCCTATATTTGAAGGATATATATATAGATTTCCCAGCAGCACATTTGCAGAGGGTAGCAAAACAAAGGCTCGGATTTGATCTAGAGAATTTGAGTGGTGAGAGATGAAGAACCTTTAGTTGATCATGGGAATGGTTTCTCCCCATGAAAAAATATGGCTAGATGATAGGAAGAATCAGAGGAAGGAAATTGGAGAGGATTGCCTGCAAGTTTGTCTCCAAAGCTTTCCCATGAATGCAAGTTGAATTAATTAGATATTTCATATCCAATTTTATTGGTGAGTGAATAGAGGAAATTTCCCTTTATGCCTTTATTTGAATAATTTATGATTTTATTCAAATTAGTAAAAGAGGATAAATAATTTAATAAAACAAACTATAAAATTTGTTTCTTAAATTAATATAGAAGGGATATGATAATTAAACAACAAAGTATTTAATCTTGTTTAATTAATTAAGATTGAATGATGTGATAATTAAATAACACAAACTACTGAAGTTGTATATTTAATTAAAATTGAAGAATAGAAGAATTAGAATTTGAACTATTTAAATAAATATTTCTATTTATTTAATAGTAGATGAAATTAATTATGATAATTAAATAAAACAAAGTGAAACTCGTTTATTTAATTAAGACAAAAATAATAGAATAAAGATTGAAGAATTTAAGATGAACTATATAAATAAATACTTCTATTTATTTAATAGTAGATGAAATAAAGGTTAATTAATCAAATAAATCATATTTAATTAGTTATATTCTCTAGACCATTTTTAGGTGTATACACCTTGTCCTCAAGGATTCCCCTAAAACCAATTTTGAGGTGAATTGTGGATATCATTTGTAAATCTTTTGCACCCATGAACATAGGACGAAAAATTAGGCTAGGTTGCTTTTTGAATTTTTTGAAAATTCCTTCTAGAAAAAAAGTTATGGAGTTTGGGGAATTTTGACCTGCCATGGATTTCTGAAAATTCTAGCTACCTCAGATTTTTCCTGGGAGAATTCTAGCTACCTTGGATTTTTCCTAGGAGAATTCTAGCTACCTTGGATTTTCCTTGGGAGAATCCTAGCTATTTTGAATTTCCCCTGGGAGAATTCTAGCTACCTTGGATTTTCCTTGGGAGAATTCTAGGTACCTCGAATTTTCCTTGAGCATTAAACCTGGGAGAATTCAAGGTACCTCGGATTTCCCTAAGGATTAAACATGGGAAAATACAGGCTAACTTGGATTGAACATGGGAAAATCAAAGCTACCTCAGATTTTCCAGACAACTAAACTTGGGAAAATCCTAGCCTTGGAGGATTTTCCTGAAATCCACGACAGATCAAAATTTCCATTTTTTAAGAAATCCAAGACCCCTCAAAAATCCCAAAAATTTCCAAATTTTTTTTCCCCAAAATGCAATTTTTCTTGAAATTTTAAAATGTTCCCGAAAATGAAAAATTCTTGAAATGATTTTTTTTTTCAAAAAATTAAAAATTCTCAAAAATGGAAAGTTTTCTTAAAAGGCAAAAATTTTCAGGTTTAATTTGTATGTTTTATGGATTGGATTTGTAACATGTGAGATACTAATGATGATATATGTTTTTTAGGATTAAATAAATCAAAAGGGGGACTTGCATATGGATTCATGCCAAGAGGAAAATCTGGAAGAGTTCAAGTCAAATATTAAATGTGGGACCTGCATAAGAATTCATGCCACAACTTTTCTACAATTGAAGGATATATTTTAAACTTGAGAAGACATGTGATGCTACTTTTTTTCTCCAATCAAAATTTTCATCAAAGTCAAGATGGTAGAATATTGTTTTCTCATTGCTCAAAGATGTGGTTGAATTTTCCCATTGGATGATGATGTATATCTAGATTTGTAAAACTCTATGAAACCTCTTGATGCTTCTAGAAGTGTAATCTATGCCATTGGAATGATTTAATCCTGCCCATTGAAATTGTAATTGTATACACCTAAAAACGGTCATCACCTATAATTAATTAAATGCTAGCTATTTGATTAATATTCCAACTACATATAAATAAATGCTCAATTTATTTATATTGTTCATTTTCTAAATTCTCCAAATCTAAAACATATTCTTCTAAATTAATTAAATAAACAAGGTTCCCTAAACTTGTTTTATTTAATTAATCTTCACTAAATCCAATTATGAATTAGAGCACATTTCTACAACTTTTTGTGCCACCTCACCAAGGTCACATGAAAATAAATAACTCTATTTTTTAATTAGAATTATCCTCAACTCATTTCAAAAGGCACATGGCTCATTTCCTCCCACACTTCCACTAATTTTGGAGCACATGACTTATTCTTCCCACACTTCCACCCACTTTTGGAGCACATGATTTATTCTTTCCACACTTCCATCAATTTTGGAAGCACATGGTCTTCTCTTCACACAATTGAATCTTCCATCCAAATAGCATGTTGCCCATTGGTCAAGAGATTCTTCCACACACATGGCATGTTGTCTTTGGTCAAGGGGTCAACATCCTAATTCTCTTCATCTTCACCATCCATTCTTCTTATTCGATCTGGACCGTTGATTATTGCCACCTCACCATATGCTTGGAAAATGCTATAAATACAACCCTTGGGCCTTGTATTTTTCATCCACATTTAATGTAAAGTTATCATGCAGGTTTATCATTGAAGCTTGGAGCATTCTTGGAGTCTTATAGATAGTTTTATATCATATTTTGTATCATTTTTACATCTTAGATAAATATATTGCATCATAGTTGCATTTTATGTCCCATCTTGCATCATAGTTTCATTTTTGATTAGTTCATTTTAAGTTTGCATTTGAGCATATGGAGTATCATGCATAGAATCATATAGATCACTACCATAGTATCCACCTCCACTTGTTCATTTATCATCAACATCATCCTTCACTCATCATAGCCTTCATCATCATTGTTTGCATATAGTTTCATGTAGGCATTAGATTAGCTTGCATGTTGAATACTAATCTGGTTTCTTAAGTGTCATTCTAATAGCCTTTGTGCACATAGAAATCTGAGGGCCAAAAAGGTTAAAAAGAATCATTTAAGAATAGAGGACAATGAGACGTTCTTGGAAGATTTATCTTTATTGCAACTTAGAATAGTTTACTTTGTTTTGAATCTTTCAATATAAATCGTTTCATTAAGGTTTGTGTTGATACTAAATTTGCACATTTAACACACATAGAGTAATGAAAAATATATAAAAGGCCTTTTCCTTCTCATTTGTAAGAGGTTAGAGACCGAGGTTAGATCTTAGAGGTTAGATGGATAGAATTGGAAAGTAGATTTCAAAAATTAGTTGTAGGAGAGGAGAGAGACTGAAAATTGGTATGTAAATTCTAAATAAGTTAATGCAATTGAGCCATTGTTTGGTGAACTTTGTGTTTAACTTCAATTGTTTATGGTTTCTTGTTCTTGATTCTCAATGTTAGATGTTAGATTTCAGCTCTTTCATGATGATGAAAAAATGTGAATGATGTTTGATCGATCTCTTTTCCAAACTTTTAGCAATTTGTTGATTGTAAGTTGTTGTGTAAAGTTAGTCTGGGCCTTATTTTGTGCTAAGTTCAATTGTGGATGCTTGTTTACATTGTGTTAGTAATTGGGTCTGTGAATGAATGTTCATAGTCTAAAAATATTTAGTTTCCTTAGAAGATTGCACCATTTCTATGTAGTTGCAAACTTTTCCTTGATCAAGTAGAGATTGGTTTTATTGGGGATCTATCTATTTGCAGCATTCATCATTGTTGTGATTGATCTTAGGAGTTAGTTTAGAATCTTTCTCAACCCACTATCCCTTTTGATATTTCTTTATATCTAGGTTAGTTTTAGGATTGAAAGCATCACCATATTGTTACATTTGATGAAAATATATTTCCAGCATTGTTCATTTGTAAAGCCCCTTGTGATTACCAACATTTTCACATATTATCACTAAGTTGTTTTATTGCATTGTCAAGACCTGACATTAGAGACCTTAGGGTTATCTCTTGAGGCTTGTTGATAGAGATTTACCTTTCAAGAGAGATAGGATATTACATTTTGTTTGAGTTGTTGTGTAGAAAACACCATCAACAGATTGGTGCTAGGAGGGATAAACGAAGGTGACATAGCTGGAATTTGAATGAGCCTTTATGTTGAAAATCTAAGATATGATAGATCTCTAAATCTAAAAGTACAAATTCTGAGTCAAGATAGAAAAGCATTCTTATGCTTTTCATGATGGGAATAGTCTTTAGATTAATTTTCCTCAACTTTGTGAGTCTTTGAATAAGAGATTGGATCTCTGGAATGGTAAGGGTTTGAATTGCTATGCATTATCAGACCAGTGCAGAATCCACAATACCACTAAGCATAATGAGTTTGAATGCTTAACCTTTTTGGGTAAAATTGAAAGGATTTTGTAAAGGGATATTTTCATGCGTAACCTGCCTGAACCACTAGCCTCTATAGATTTAGAGTTTTTTTATGTTTCTTTAAATGGAAAATACAGTTGAGGGTGAACCACAATAGGAAGAAGAGCTAAGTCAAATCTCCTCTGCTCACGATGAAGATCCACTACAAACTAGATATGATGGGTTTGTGGCAAGATTTTTGAAGGATTGGTCAGGCTTGGGATACAAAGTTTTCCTGGAAGAAATTTTGCTACCAACTTGGTGTAGGATACATGAAGAGGAGCATTCTGAATTCTCTTGTTTTCAATGCTAAATAGCCATAAAGGAGGTGGAAGAACAAGTACAGTTATTGCAACATTTAGGGGATGCACAAAATAAGTCTCTAATAGAAGGATTTCAACAAGTTGTTGATGAATGTCTTGAAGAGCATGAGGGAGCACTTAATGGAGAAGTCAATATTCTAGATGGCCACAATCAAGAATCTGAACCAATTCCAATAGAAGATGAATTCAGGGAGTCTTTTCATTTATCAAATTATGTTTTTCCTCTATCTATTGATGAATTAAGCACTAAAAATTCATAAACTTTATGCATTAATGATGAGATAGCTAATGTGGTTCATATTGATGCGCATGAAAACTTGAATGATGCTAAAAACAATAATATTACAGTCATAATTGATGGGATTGATCACACAGTTGTGGGTGAAAGTGTGCTTGAAGATCATTCTATGATGCTTCCTGATGAACATCTTGTTGAAAAATTTGTTGTATAGGACAATGCTTCTACATTTTCATCATTGATCCCTTGTGAAGAAACAAAAATAGGTGAAATGTTCCATGTTATTTCTGAGTTTGTTCAATTTACATTTCACCTAGGAATGCTTATTGATGACTCTGACTCTATGTTTTGAGTGCGAGAGGGATACTACACCATCAATGGAGATGACCTGACAACATGGATAACATCTCCTCATGATTGAAAGACGATAAACACAACATGTAGTTTGAACAAGCATCACACCAGGTTGTTTCTTTCCTTACTATGAATTCTAAAGCTTATCAATTTGATTATGAGAGTCTGGGGAAGACAACTTGCATATGGGTTGATCATGGTCCTAATGAGTTACCTCAGTTATTGATTATTCCTATTTATGAGGTTGAGTCTAAATGCTACAATGTGGAGATTTATTTTTCTGAATATAAAGACAAATTTCCATTCTTGAGCACTATTACCATTACATTATTGCTTCTTCATGCATTGATGAACCATATGGGGTGGGGACTCAGTTTTCCTTATCTGCTCATGATTTTTTTTTAGTCTTCTTATATATAATTTGATTTGAATAAATGCATCTTGCCCTGATGTTCTTTTGTTTTTGTCTGCTTTTTGTTTTCTTTAGGATAAATAGCTTTAGTTTAGATTGCTTTTCCTTGTTTTTGGTTAGTTTAGGTTTGCTTTGGGTTTTGATTTGGTTGTTTCTTTGCTTCTCCAGCTTGGGTTTCTCTATTTTCTGGTTGGGGAAGTGTCTTTCTTGCACAATAATTATTCATTATCTGGGATTGTTTTGAGTATTTCATTGATGGAATTTAATCATGTGTCTTGAATGGATGGTCGAGATCTTTTGTTAAGTGTCAAGCAGTCTGAATGTTTGATTTAAAGAGGATGGGTCATTGGTTTGATTTGAACTTGAAGTATTATGAAATCTTATATCTTTCATACGTCTTAAGAATATTGAGGTTGCAGTAGGGTCCTTGTGAGGTCTTGTTAGGTGAAAAATCCTAAATTTTTGCTTCAATGCCACTATGATTCACAACCCTAAGTGTGAGTTTTAATGCTTACAAGTTGAAGTAAAAGAGGTTAAAAGAATATCAAAAGAAAGAAAAATAAAATATTGAAAATTAAAAGCAAGAATTCAACTTATCAGGAGGATCTGAATATCTCTACCAGGGCTATGGATGCCTGGCTGATAGTAGAGCTATGTTCAAGAGAATCATCTCAATAACCTCGTCGGGGCTATGGATGCCTAACTGGCAGCGAGAATCTATCCAGGTTGGTTTTGAAGTTAGAATCATTTACGTAGCCTAACTTTACTAAACTTGGTTTTTGCAGTAGCTTATGGAGGGAAATGAACTCACTTGCACACACTTGGTTTTTTAGTTTATGGAAGGTTTGGTCTACCTTTGGTTTTGATTCTTTGATCTTGCATTTTGATTTGTTTACTTAATATGGAGATCAAAACCAAAGATTTTGGGTTCGTGATTCCTATTCATCATCAAAATGCTTTAGAGCATTTCCCCAAAAGAGTTTCCATTTGTTGTGCAATTTTTGCACACACACCCCATCGAAGGTAGGGACCCTCTTTTTTCTTTTGCATCTCTGCATCTTGGCTTGGTCAAATTTTCAGTTTTGCTCTTCTTGGGAGGTTATTTTGGGAATTAATTCTAGACTTGATTTGATGAAGGCAATATTTTGAGGCATCTTGAGGGTCTAGGAGAAATGCACCTATCATGGATTTTGGAAATGAGGATTTTGAAGTGAATTTTTAATGTTATATGTAAATATTTTTTTCACCCATGGATAGAGGACGAAAAATTAGGCGGGGTTTCCTTTTGATTTTTTTGAAAATTCCTTCTAGAAAAAAATTATGGGGTTTAGGATATTTTGACTTGTCATGGATTTCGAAAAATCCTTGCCTTGGTGAATTTTCCCTAAAAAAATCACATTTCGAAAAATCCTTGTCCTCAGGGATTCCCCTAAAACCAAATTTGAGGTGAATTTTGGATATCATTTGTAAATATTTTTTGCACCCATGGATAGAGGACGAAAATTTAGGCTGGGTTGATTTTTTAATTTTTTAAAAATTCCTTCTAGAAAAAAAGTTATGGAGTTTGGGGAATTTTGACCTGCCATGGATTTCGAAAAATTCTAGCTACCTCAAATTTTCCCTGGGAGAATTCTAGCTACCTTGAATTTTCCTTGGGAGAATTCTATCTACCTTGGATTTCCCCTAGGAGAATTCTAGGTACCTTGGATTTTCCCTGAGGATTAAACTTGGGATAATTTGAGGTACCTCAGATTTTCCCTGAGGATTAAACATGGGAAAATCCAAGCTACCTCAGATTTTCCAAAGAACTAAACCTGGGAAAATCCTAGCCCTGGCGAATTATCCCGAAATCCATGATCGATCAAAATTCCTGAAATTTCCATTTTTCAAAAAATCCAAGACCCCTCAAAAATCTCGAAAATTTCCAAAAATCTAATAAATGATGCCTTATTGAAATGAATTTTTTTTCGAAAAATAAAAATTCCTAAAAATGGAAAATTTTCTTAAAAGGCCAAAATTTTTAGGTTTAATTTGGATATTTTATAGATTGGATTTTTAACATGTGAGCTACTAATGATGATATCTATTTTTCAAGATTAAATAAATCAAAAGGGGGACTTGCATATGGATTCGTGCTAAGAGAAAAATTTGGAAGAGTTCAACTCAAATACTAAATGTAGGGCCTGCATAAGAATTCATGCCAGAAGGATATATTTTAAACATGAGAAGACATGTGATGTAATCAAAATTTTCATCAAAGTCAAGATGGCAGAATATTGTTTTCTCATTGCTCAAAGATGTGGTTGAATTTTCCCATTGGATGATGATGTATCAAAATTTGTAAAACTCTATGTAACCTCTTAATGCTTCTAGAAGTGTAATCTATGCCATTGGATTGATTTAATACTGGCAATTGAAATTGTAATGAAAAATCTATAAAATGCCTTTTACTTCTCATTTGTAAGAGGTTAGAGACTGGGGTTGTATTTTAGAGGTTAGAAGTCCAGAATTGGCAAGTAGATTTCAAAAATTTGCTATAGGAGAGGAGAGAGATTGGAAATTGTTATGTAAATTTTGGAGAAGTTAATGCAATTGGGTCATTGTTTGGTGAATTTTGTGTTTAATTTCAACATTTTATGGTTTCTTGTTCTTGATTCTCAATGTTAGATGTTAGATTTCAACTCTTTCATGATAATGACGAAATGTGAATGATGTTTGATCGATCTCTTGTCCATACTTTTAGCAATTTGTTGATTGTAAGTTGCTATGTAAAGTTAGTCTGGGCCTTATTTTGTGCTAATTTCAACTGTAGATGCTTGTTTGCATTGGGCTAGTATTGGGTATGTGAATGAATGTTCATAGTCTGAAAATCTTCAGGTTCCTTAGAAGATTGCGCCGTTTTTGTGTAGTTGTAGGATTTTCCTTGATCAAGCATAGATTGTTTTTATTAGGGATCCATCCATTTGTAGCATTCATCATTGTTGTGACTGATCTTAGGAGTTACTTTAGAATCTCTCTCAACCCCTTATCCCTTTTGATCTTTCTTTATATCTGGGTTAGTTTTAGGATTGAAAGCATCACCATATTATTACATCTGATGAAAATATACTTCCAACATTGTTCATTTGTAAGGCCCCTTGTGATTACCAACATTTTTACATATTATCACTGAGTTGTTTTATTGCATTGTCAAGACCTGGAATTAGAGACCTTGGGGTTATCTCTTGAGGCTTGCTAATAGAGATTTACTTTTCAAGAGAGATAGGATATTACATTCTATCTGAGTTGTTGCTATGCAAAAACCACCATCAACAATGTTAAATGACCCCCCATGATGTTAAAATTTTATGTGCTCCTTGAGGCATGAATGGAAAAATAGTCTATAGATTTAGCATAACACAACTTGTCGATTCATGAACTTAAGCAATTTTACATGGCAATCTAGAATAACACAACTTGTTTTTCGGTAAAGCCATGTGTTTCATGAGTAAAATAGCATTATGTAGCTTGATAGCCTTGTGGAACCCATCATATTGCATAGGCACCTAGTATAATGTAGTTTGCTAGCCAGTGGATCTATGTAGCTCATAAGTGACCTAGCATAATGTATCTTGCTAGTCCTTATGAGAGCACCACTTTGTCTAACACCATATTCAAGCAATGAAATTTGGTATTTGAGAAAAAATTAAGATTGAGGTCTCTTTACCTTATTGAATTGAATCCTTTTAGCATACTAACCTTGTTTTTTTGTTTTATTATGTTCTTTTTGTCCTTGTGTCTTCATTGTGTTTGCATCATTTAGTGTTTACATTATGTCTTGTTTTTATATTATGTTATCTATCATGTCTTCATTATGTACGCTTCATGTTTGTCATAATGTATTACACTTTATGTGTGTGTTCCTTTGTATTTAGATTGTTGTGCCATAAAATATTGAGCTTAGGGGCTATGACATCTCCTAGATTTAATGTTTTCCTATCTAATCAATGTTTAGATAAAAGAACCCTTCTTGGATTATCCTTAATTTAGTATGAACATGAACATAAGTTCATACTCTCACTAAATGGGGGCTAAATGTAATGTCATAAATTGCCACCCTTGATAGTTTCACACTAGGTTTAGCTCCCCTCTATGTGCTTGGACCCATTTGTCCTTTAAAATTTCCTTTTTATGATCATATTTAGAAAATTAGAGTTAAATTAGGAAATCATTTAATATTTATTTAATGACTCAAAAATCCCAAAAATAGGTCTAGATTAGGGTGCTAGCACCCTTTTCCAACCTATTTTGGCCCCAATTCAAATATGCTTGTGTCAAAATTTTAACATTTAGAAGTTTGAATTTACTTGTTGATTGTTAGTAATTGATCTTGCAGGAAATTAAAGAAGTGCATATAAATACAATTATTTTTCACCATTTCAAATACTAATGAATACTAAGGCAATTGAGATCATAATTGAGCATCATAAAACATAGTCAAGAGTAGAATTAGTAGGATTATTGCAACATTATTTTAGTCAAGCGTCATGTTAGCAATGTATCAGGTTTTCATGGGAATTTATTCATGTTTCATGTCCATTTATTTTGTGAGCACTAACACTTGCAAGAATTCAAATAAAACATCCAATTATCCTTGAAGGTGATGATTAAAATGACTTCCATCCATCAAGGAATACAAATCTGAGTAGTAACTTGCAACACTTGTCAATTTATCATTCCTTTATCCATTTGACTTTGCTCGATTGAGGGTACACACTCTTTTACATCATTATAGCCATTGTGGAGGTGAAAACACCAAAACAAGGTTTGGATTAGGAAAGCCCCTATATGAAACAACCCTTTATCTCCTGTCTTGTGTGTAGGTTACAAATCTAAAGTAAAATTAGAAGAGGATTGAAGACCTAATTGCTCAATCAAGCATTCAAGCCTTATATATCACCAAATTGGGGAAAGTGGAATTAATTAGATACAAATGAAGTTTTGACACTAAGTACAGAAGGAAGAGCCCACAAACAAGGACCAACTAATATATGAATTGTATTTCTAAAGGTTTTCATTTTGAGGTTTAGGGAACCAACACCCCTATCCAACTAATTTAAGCTCATATTTCTATATCAGGTTCCGTTGTGTCTACACTTTGTTGCTTTGTACTCTATTTCTAGTTTTTATTTTGTATTTACCTTTAATATAATTAGTTTTATACACTTTCATAGTTGACCTATTTGCACATTTGCATCTGAAAATTTATTCAATTAATCAATCCCCCAAAGAAAGAACCAAAACCTTGATCCACCATTCTGGATCTTCCACTGAGGTCAATAGCCAAATGGGTATTTGTTATCATTTTTGGTTCCTTCCATTGTGATATAGGAGAAGGTGTGATTTAGACCCTATGTCCCCTTTTCCTACATCATAAATATATCACCCCCATAATGAAGAAGATCCAATGCTGATGAAGATAACCTAAACATAAAAGATGATCCAATGTCTACAAGAAACAAATCTTCCCTTAGGAAGAAAAAAATACATAGGTTGATGAAGAGGCCACTCCATGTCCAAATAAAAGGAGTAAGGATAAAGTCTCAACATGTATGTCTCTAAAAATTGATTAGGAGTCTCCTAGCTTGAATAAGCCACAACATAATCATGGTCAAACTCAACCTAGAAACATGACAAATCAAGGGAATGAGAAAACTCATGAATGCCAATCTCCAAAGACAAAGAAAACGGGATAAAAATTATGCTTAAAATGTCATCAAAGAGGAGAGAAACCCCCTTAAATGTGTCCTCCAAATTTGTAGTATGAGACTTCACAAATAGGTTAGAAATCTTGTCAAATATTTAACCTACAAACCAAGCTATGAAAAGCTATGATCATCTTGCTGAATAGAAGCATTGGTAGCTGAAGAAGCAAGAGATGGAAGAGTAGGAATATTAGCACTAGTATCTAGAATTCCAAGGTTTAGATGACAAAACTTATCATAAACATGATTCACATTTGATGAATGAGTGCGAATAGCAGTCAAAGGAACATTATCATCATCAAAATAAAAATGGGAAAATGAATACAAATGAGATGAATGATCAACCATCCCAATAGCAATGATATCTCTAGTCTCCAAGTCCCTTGTGTATACTCTATAAAGAGTTAAATATACTATTTTACCATGTCCACAATGGGTGATTTGATAAAAATAAAGGAGATTAGATGACAAGGAAGGAACAAAAATTACATCATTAAAAGTTCCTTCTCCCATGTCAATAGAACCATTCCTACATACCTTCATATATGTGTTGTTACCCATGAAAATATTAGGTGAATTACAAGGCTCAAAAGAAGAGAACATTCCCATAGATGATGCCATATGATGAGAATTCCTTGAATAAAAAAGTAATCTTTTAGATTTAGGACTTGTAGAGGTGAAGAGTTCTTGTCCTTTCATTTTGTGTAGTCTAGTTGTGCTCTTGCATTCCCCGAATGAGATGATAAAGATAATATGGATTGAGATGCAAAAGAAGAAGAATAAGAAACTGATGAGGGAAATAAAATGTTGTTCTTCTGAAAGTGTATTATTTCATCAATCTTCTTATCATAATATAAATTCTCAGCATGTTCTAGCCTTTTTCAATATACAAATTTCAATTTCTTCTTTTTAGATGATTCCTCTTTAGAAGAGGGAGTGGAATCAAGAGTGCTTTATAAAAGTGAATCCTTACCTTTCTCATTAGACTTGGGCTCCTTATTATACTTCTTACCTTTTCCATTTGAAGCCTTTAGATCTTTTGCAAGAAGAAAATGAGATTTGGAAGACTTCAATATGCCCATGTGTGCCAACTTGGCTTGTTCCCTTGTAAATTGAGCTAAAAATGAATCAAGAGAAGACATTTTGTGTGCATTTCCTAAGGCATCCATAGTAGCATAAAATGTAGAAAAAAACACTGAGTAATAAAGACCAAGCTTAGTGTTGGTTAACATATTTGCAACTTACTTAAAATATAAACATTTACTCTATTTCCCAAATTAGATGCAATTCAATTTCCAACAATCGAGTTAAGAAATAGTTCCTCTCTAAATTTTATGAGGTGTACAACTCCCTCTTTTGATAATTGATAAAAAAATAAGAATATAATTTTAAATCACTACAAAAAAATAGGAAATTAGCAACTAAAATAGCATCGAATTTTAGTGCATTTGAGTTCATGAATTGGGCACTTCTATTGGCGCAAAACTCAACGCAAATTGGTATGTTCACTTCGTGGTGCAGGAGCACCTAGTTGCCTCTCATAGGAAAATTTTGTCTAAATTGAATGATCATTTGTAAATTCATGTAAAAGGTCATATGAAGACCTATTTCATTGTATTTAAGGTCCAAATTAGGTCACTAGGGGGTTGTTGAAGCTAAATTTGCAAAAAATGTTGTTGAGTTGTCAAAAATACATATGCAAGAATGTAAAAGTGTACAAAAAGACAAAATACAAAGGAGGTGAAGAGTCACCTTGTTGGAAAAGGTAGTTAATTAGTTGAAGTTGAAGGGAAAGTCAGTATACATGTTACAAACATCTATATAAAGCCTTTGTAAGGCGAGAAAGTGGAGATTGGTTGTATTCTTGAAGAGCTTACATTAAATAAACTTCCTTGTTTCAAATTTCTGTGTTTTCCTTACTGTTATTCACCAATTTATTAGGCTTGTACATAGAAATAGCCTTAGTACTTCTGTGGTTGTGACATTATAGAGTTCTAGCAATCATTTAAATCCATTTGGGAGAAATTTGAGTGGTTAAGGTTTTTGTTTGAGTGCATTCTTGAAATTCGGTCTGTGAACCCAGTTAAGGGTTTGGGAGTCTTCTAAAGATAGAATTTACCATCCCACCAATGGTAGAGTTTGAAAGATTCTACCCATGCTCTAAGATTCATCACCAAGCCTTTGTCAAAGGCCTTTCTTCATACTCTAACCTGTAGGCACTGTTATCTCATGGAAAACTCAGAAATTTATTGGAGTAGCAACTATACTTCATCTTCTCACCTTCCCTACACTTAGTCACAAACACAAAACATTCAAGAACCATAAAAAAATCCATCCCACCAATGGTAGGGTTAAGATATTGGTGGGATGTATTTTTTTAGGGTGTTTTTTATGGTTCTTGAATGTTTTGTGTTTGTGACTAAGTGCAGGGAAGGTGAGAAAATGAAGTATAGTTGTTGCTCCAATAAATTTCCGAGTTTTCCATGAGATAACAGTGCCTACAGGTCAGAGTATGAAGAAAGGCCTTTGATAAAGGCTTGGTGATGAATCTTAGAGCACGGGTAGAATCTTTCAAATATGTTTCAAGGAATGGCAAGGTGGTAGAAGGTTTGTATGGTGTAATTTCATTAAACCCCTATTTTGTGAATCCTTAAAAGGCATATAATGAGGGTTTTAAAGTTTAATACATAAATGATTGGTTCTCTGGGAATAAATGTTGGAATTGGTAGTTTGAAGGCATGTACAAAGACTTTTTTGGGTTAAGGATAGCTTTGGAGGAATTTAAAGAGTACTTGCTTTGTTAAAATGGGCTAATTGGGGCTTCAAGGATAGCAGTGGTGTATTGAATCTTATGTTTTTCCTGAAACAAGTGCTATCTTTGTTTGAGTATGTTGAAATAGGTCAAAATGGGCCCCAAGATACGCTTTTGGTCTATGGTGATTCAAAGAGGTTTTAGTGAAGTACCCATTTTTGTTGACTTGGTATGCTACAAGGGCTTTGGAACTGAGATGGTAAGAATATGTAATTATGCAAATACTGAGATGAAAGTGATTTATTTTGTGTTGAAACTATCTAATAGGTGTTGATAAATGTGGCCAAGTGTTTGGGAAAAGGTTTAGATGATAACCTAAAAGTTTGATGGTTTGAGCTTCTTGAACCCTAAGTGAAAGAAAGGTGTTTGACTGCTACAAAATACAAATCTAGGAAAACAGAGATATAAATGCTTGATTTTGTGTTGTGACTGTCTAAAGGATGATCTTAAGGGTGTAATGAGGAATTGGTAACTGGTTTGTAGTATGAATGAATGAATTGATGTTATTTTTCCTTGTAAACACAAGTTGGGACAAAGAGGAATATGTTGCAAATTGAGTATTGGTTTGGTACATAAATTTTACAACGGGGTTTTGATTTGGTTTTGATCATTTGATGATGGATCTGATAAAGGTTAACTAACAAGTTGATGATTGTTGTAAGATAAAGTGAAACTAAAGTGGTCTTTGATGGAATAGGTGGTGTCTTTGTGAATAATGAAAGAATGGATTGTTTTAGTGAATATAATTAGGATTTTGATTTGATTATGTCAAACTGATGATGCCTAAGATGTATTCAGGTTCAAGAATAGATTATGGTCATTTTACCTTAAAGAAGTAATTTGGAATGAATACTAATGTGGTGTAGTTAAAAAAATTGATTGACTAGTGAGTGATGAATGGTTTTGTTTTCTTAATCAGGTTATGTGATGAATTTGAGTCTGAAAAAAGTGTAGAATACTGATTTGTGGAATGGATGAATGATAACCTATGGAATGGCTAAGAGAAATTAAGGATTTTTATTGAGTTGATAAGTGAAATTGATGAAAAATTTATTGGATTTGTTGCTTGTTCAATTTGATCTTCTCCAAAAAGTGATTGGGACAGAAGTTCCCTGATGATTAAGTGTTTTGATATGATACTCTACATCACTTTGGTGCCAGATTTAGCATCAAATTTAGCACCAGATTTAGTACCAGATTTAGCGCCAAGTTTTGTTGCTTCCAGTTTGGCTTCTGATTTTGATTCTGGTTTTGCTTCTTGTGTTGCTTCCACATTTGCTTCCAGTTTTTCTTCTGGTTTTGCTTCGAGGTTTTCTTCCGGTTTTGCTTCTAGTTTTGCTTCAAGTTTTTCTTCTAGGTTTGCTTCCGATTTTGCTTCCAATTTTGCTTCTAGTTTTGCTTCCAATTTTGCTTCCAATTTTACTTCTAGTTTTGCTTCTATTATTACTTCTTTGTTTGCTACCTGAATTGCTTTTGTTTTTGCTTCCTAGATAACGCCAATTTTTGCTTCCAAGATTGCTTTTGGTTTGGTTCTAGTTTGGCTTCCATTGTTCCTTCATTTTTTGCTTCTAAAAATGCTTCTTGTCTTGCTTCCATTTATTAATTTAATATGTTTTATTTCAATTCAATTATTTAAATTTATCATGCCTCTTAAATAACTCATATGATTATAGAGTAAGTAAATGAAATAATATGTTTCATTTGAATTTAATTAATTAAATATATCATGCCTCTTAAATAAATCATATGATTATAGTGTAAGTAATTTAATTATTTAAATTATATGATTAAATAACAAGATAATTATTATAAGATGATCATCATTTATAATTAAAACAAGCGAGTCAAATATTTATATAAGTGATTAAAACAAGTAAGTCAAATATGCCACTAGATTAATAACATGTCAAAATGATACATGTACAAATGATATAAGTAAAAATCATAATTTATATAACTCAAAATGATACAAGTCAAAATGATACATGTCCAAATGATATAAGCCAAAATGATACATGTCAAAATAATACAACTTAATAATATGGTACTGCAGGCTGTGAAAATGATACATATAATAGTAACCATGAAAAGAGGCAGCATAATGATATATCAGCAATGATCCATGATGTAGTCTATATGATCATGAATGCCCCTGACTACTACCAACAATTGCCTCATCATCATCATCACCATCATGATCATCATTTTCGTCATCACCATCATCATCGACCTCAGTGTCTTTTGTATCTGTGTCATCATCATGCTCTTCCATGTGATTTGTACCAAAACCAACATATTTTGGATCTATATCATGAGGATCATCTTGAAATTTTGGAAGACCCGTGTTCTGCAAAAAAAAATAATTAAAATGAAAAGTTATTATTTATTTCATGCAATAATTTATTTTTCTATTATATATCTAATATTACAACATTGTAAACAAAACCATAATCATATTACATCATATCAAAGTGCACATACCGTAATAAAATTTCAAAAAAATTACAACTAATATGTCATTCCAATGATGTAAAACATGTAGCAATTCTAATAAACATTTGTAAAATATGCCAACATTTGGTGGAAGAGGAAGAAAGATGATTGGAACTCTGGAGGTCCACCATAATGGATTTTGGTATTCAACCATGAGAA
This sequence comes from Sequoia sempervirens, assembly GCA_007258455.2. Lineage (NCBI taxonomy): Eukaryota > Viridiplantae > Streptophyta > Pinopsida > Cupressales > Cupressaceae > Sequoia > Sequoia sempervirens. The sequence continues at coordinate 25,492,314 of VDFB02056351.1, forward strand.
CAAAAGAGAGATCTGATATCATGTATCAAAACATTAAGCATGCATTCTTCTAGCCAGCGGAGAAGGGGATGATTACTTTGCTTCATTTTCATTTGCATAACCATATCATGATGTGAACCAAGAAGACCAAGGATGTCCAGTTTTATGTGGAGGTAATGGATGTGGTCCAAACTTTAGGAGGGGCAAGAAGGTCAATGTATGATCTTGATGAAATTGAGGAAGAACAACAAGAGATGGATAGGAAAAATAAAATCAATGCAGAGTTTCAAGGATTTTTCAAGAGAGTAACAGAGCTATGGGAGCAGTGTCATCTAAAATATTTTGAACTATAGTTTGATATACCATTTAGAGAGCTTGGTTTTCATGGAGTTCCTTTCAATGCATCTGATTTTATTGTTCCTATGGTAAACTGTTTGGTAGAGTTGGTGGAATTACCTTTCTTAGTAATTACTATTAGTGAGATTGAGATTGTTAACCTTGAGAGAGTAGGACTTGGGAAAAAGGAATTTGATATGGCTATTTTTTTCATCCTATACAACCATTGCAAGAAAAGTTAAGCTAGCATCAAATAACCAACAATTTTGAAAATAACATGAAAACTTTTAGTTGTTGCTATGTCAGGAACAAAAGAAAAGGAAACAATGTTCCTTCTAGTGGCTTGATGATTGCAAATGAGGATTCATTTAATTTCAGTGGAGTAAAATGAAAATTAAAAGTAGTTGATTCATATAATATACGCACATTAAATAGTTTATGGTGCAAAATTATTTCTGATGCCTTCTATAGCTAAATGCTACACTCATTTCAGGCATCAAGAAAATGCATCCCACCTAGAGTTTGTGACATTGTTTTTTCCCTAGAATCCTTTTCAAAATCATCACCCTCAGCCTAATTTAGGATAAAACATCAATAATGAGAAAATTAACAAAAAATCAAAAGTGAATAATACATAATCTATGTTGTAAAGTTAAAAATTCTTACAAAAATACATATAAAACTCAAAACATTTTCCATTTGTTATGTAAAGTTTAGTCAAATCAACCAAAGAAAGAAACATATATCTTATTACTATTTAAATCAAAAGAAGATATCTAATACGCAATTCAAAACATCAACATATGAGCTAATTTTTTAAAGTACCTGTTCTCCTTCAAGTATCAATTCCTTGATAAACTCAATTTGGTCCTCAAATACATACCTGTGACAAGTTTCAAAGGAATCTATCATGAGAATCTAACCATGACTATATGTAACAATCTAAAACATTCATAATCAGAGACAAGTGCTTTAGAAATTCTACTACACATTGATGTATTCTTCATGTTGAAATGAGTGTTTAGAGCTATGATAACCACATTCATGTCTTGAGGGAATCTCACTCTCTAAGGAAGAAGTCAAAGTTCCTTGGAGCAACAATAGCATTCAACAGTGACCATATGGTGTCTACGTTTAAATAATTTAGAATGGTCAAGCTCACTGAAATGCACCTTGTGATCGGAAAGAAACAGACCATAACTCCCTATAAAATAGGAAATTGGCAAAGAAAGGGAAAACAATCCCTTGCAAACTAATTACAAATTAGTAGCCTGAGAAGCTTCTTACAGGGTTACGCAAGAATCAAATCAAGAAGCTCGGAAGACATGCATAAATTTGATCATAAAAGTAATGCCATGGTAACTATTTGGCTCTACAACATAAGAAAGTTGTTTGAAAAGCTTTCTCAGCTAGATAATATTCACGAGTTCCAAAATTAGAAATCTAATACAAAATTGTTCACTTGACCTTGAAGTTTCAATTAGTATGCTTATAGGATTTTATGTTGTAACAATATATTCCAGTGGCATATGAAGTGCATGGTGAAGCATATTGTTGAACTGAATCCTCCAGTACATTATTTATACAAGGATAATTTTCATTCCCCCAGTGGATGGCCTAAGCAATGTGTTATGAAACATACCATCTATCTAATACCTAAGATTGCCTCTTTGTAATGCTTCTATAACACTATTCAATTATTGGGGAATAATATAGAGGTCAATGAAATTGTGGAAAGAGAACAAAAATTCATTTATGATAACAAGAAAAATCAAATTACAGTTACATACATCAAAAGGAAATAGAACCATGTTATTTTCATAATTTTGAACCATATCATTGGTGCAGGGCACCATGTAACTTCATGCCTCCATGGGAAAATTTTGTAAAATTTGAGTCTTCATCATATTGTGATTGTAAAAAGGTCATTTTTGGACCATTTTAAATGCAGTTGAGTCATTAATAGGTTTCTAGGAGGTTTATAAGTCAAAATGCAAAAGTTGTCATTTGTAGCAAAAAAATGCAAAATACAAAAAAGTGGAATGTGAAGTCATTTTGTAAAGGGGAGGTTGTTGGTCGATTGTAACTGAAGGAACAATTAGATAACTGTTATAGACACCTTTAAAGAGCCTTGTGAAGGCATGGAAGAAGAGAGTAAATTGTATCTTGAATAAATTTTGAATAAAAGTACCTTGTTTTGCAGATTTTAACATTTTCTTGTTGTTCTCAGGCGTGGTACTGGTTCGCACAATAATATCAGCTTTATTTTTGGTTGGTTTTCATATATATTTGAATTATCTTTCAAATAAATATAGTTTGAGTTAATTTTGTTGAGTTTTAATCTTTTTAGAGTCTTTTTTCTGAGGGCAGTCTAGAAACCTCTCATTTTAAGGGTTTGAGAGTAAAATAAAAGCATAAATCACCATTCCATCGATGTAGACCTCCATAAATCAGTGGAATTAGTTATTTTATGTTGTTTTTAAATGTTGGTTGTGTTTGCAAGTGCAGGGGTAGTCAAGTTACAGGAGTTCTATTGCTGCCCTAGTGATTTTTCATCAATTTTGAGCATGAAGGCATAGCTACAAGTTGGGATTTTCTACAAATGAAATGTTAAAGGATTGGAGATGGTTTGGATAGAATTTTAAGATCTATTATAAGGTGTTTGAAGTGTTTTCAAAGTGGTTTGTGGTTTTGAGAAGTTATTTCCAATAAACCCTCTTGCATATGAGCCAAAATTAGGCCTCTAGGACAATAGGACAGTCATTTTTTGAGGGTTTCTTTCTAAAACAACCCCATTCTATTTCTTGATATGTTTAAGAAGGCTGAAATGGGTTCTTTAATTTTTTATTTTTTTTTGGACATTCAATTTGGTTTAAAAAATACACCCGATTTTGTCTATGTGGAACACTACAGGCAATTTGTTTTCTTGAGTATGGATAATGCAATAATGAAAGTACCAGTGTTATAAGAGTATTTTTTTGGATTAATCCTATCAATTATATGATATTTAAGGTGTGGTAAAGGTTCAATAAGATTTTGGTGTCTTAAAACCTCTTTTTGGTGTATATGTAGCTTGGAAAACCATGTTTCATTAAAGTAAATTTGTGAATGTTGAGCATGAAGGCATAGCTACAAGTTAGGATTTGCTAAAAATGCAATGTTAAAGGGTTGGAGATGGTTTGTATAGAATGTGAAGACCTATTATAAGGTGTTTGAAGAATTTCCAAAGTGGTTTGTGGTTTGTAGCATTTATTTCCAATAAACCCTCTTGCATATGAGCCAAAATTAGGCCTTTAGGACAGCGAGACAATCATTTTTTGAGGGTTTCTTTTCAAAACAACTTCATTCTATTTTTTGATATGTTTAATAAGACTAAAATGGGTTCTTGAAAATGTATTTTTTTTTTAGAGATTCAATCTGGTTTAAAAGATACACCCAATTTTGTCTATGTAGAACACTACAAGCAATTTGTTTTCTTGAGTATGAATAATGCAATAATGAAAGAACCAGTGTTATAAGATTTTTTTTTGGCTTACTCGTATAAATTATATGATGTTAAAGGTGTGGTAAAGGTTCAATAAGAGTTTGGTGTCTTAAAACCTCCTTTTGGTGTATTTGGAGCTTGGAAAACCATGTTTCATTAAAGTAAATTTGTGAATGTTAAGCATGAAGGCATAGCTACAAGTTGGGATTTTCTACAAATGCAATGTTAAAGGATTGGAGATGGTTTGGATAGCATGTTCAGACCTATTATAAAGTTTTTGAAGTGTTGACAAAAAGGTTTGTGGTTTGGAGCAATTATTTCCAATAAACCCTCTTGCATATGAGCCAAAATTAGGCCTCTAGGACAACAGGACAATCATTTTTTGAGGGTTTATTTCCACAACAACCTCATTCTATTTTTGTATATTTTTAAGAAGGCTGAAATGGGTTCTTGAAAATGTTTTTTTTTTGGAGATTCAATCTGGTTTAAAAGATACACCCGATTTTGTCTATGTGGAACACTACAAGCAATTTGTCTTCTTAAGTATGAATAATGCAATAATGAAAGAACTAGTGTTCTAAGAGTGTTTTTTTTGGCTTAGCCTTGTCAATTCTATGATGTTTAAGGTTTGGTATAGGTTCAGTAAGAGTTTTGTGTCATAAAACCTCTTTTTGGTGTATTTGGAGCTTGGAAAATCATGTTTCATTAAAGTAAATTTGTGAATGTTTAAGTGATCTTGGAAAAAAAATTGTTTGTATCTTTGAAGACCTTTGAATCCCACCATGCTCTGCATCACTCATCTCTATTTTTTTTTTGTTTAGAGAAAAATGAACATACAAAAAAACAGTGCAATTGTCTTGTGAAGCGGGTTCTGAAAAATGAAAATGTAAAGTGCTTGCAAGAAAGGAGAAGGATATGCAAAATATTACAAACCCATGGTTTAGGGTTTCTGGGTTGAGCCCCAAATGTGGAAGGATTTATTTTTATTTTTGAGAAGTTAAATATCATTCCAAGAGGCTTGCACTCATTTTTCTGAGAGCTCGTATCTGCAATAGGAGTCACGAGTTTTTGAAAAACTCCAGATCAAAGAAAAACCCAAAATGCCATTGAATAGAGCCTACGGACATAATCATGGAGCCATGAAGGAGGCTAAAAAATATAATAAAGAAAATTTTACACTCTATTCTTTTTGGAAATAGAAAAAATATTCTAGAGAGGTCACGACCAAGCTATCACCAGTAAAGAGAAAAAATGCAGAAATAAAAAAATATTTCATTGTTTGATCAAACCAAATATGGAGAGTATGATTTGTTTCATGTCTTTTTCTAGTGAGCTAAGTCCAAAGAAGCTGAGCCAAGATATAAGGGATTCAAAATAAGGATGCATGGTAGAAACAAAACACCCATTCATTTGTATCTATTGAGTCCAAATCAAGCTTGTTTTAATAGAAAATAGAGGTAAGATACAGAGAAATGGCACATAGAAACTTACTCAACTTCTTGTTGTTTGAAGAAATGCGAGCTCCATAAGTGTTTTAATGTCATCCTCAAGAAAAGCAAGGTGTCGATAGAGTAAAGCAAGAGAAAAATGCATGAGAATCCGAGAAGGAATGTCTTTGAAAACACATTCAGATAAGTGGAAACAAATGATGAACCATGAAAGCTTTACCTGATTCGACCTCAACAAAAATTTTTGTGAAGAAAACTATCAAAATCAGTGAGAAAATTGATAGAGACTCCTTCAGAAAGCTCTAGGTTTCAAACCCTAATGATGGTGGCATGTGCAAGGCAAGGGAGCTCGAAAAAACCAAGTGAAAATGAGAGTTGAAAATTAGGGCTTGGGTATTTTGTTCTAACTCATCATGGCGGAAAAAATATTGATGTGAAAAAACTCAAATATGTTTAATCATTGAGTCTTTTAATATTCAAACAAATTTAGAAAACAAAATACATATATTTTATAATAAAAAATTACTATTATCTATTTAATTTATTAATTTGTATGTTCAATTAATAATTAAAAACTATTGATGTTATTTTATATAAAATAAAAATATGAAAAATATCTTTAACAAATATTAATTTTAATTTTAAAATATATATATAAAAATATTAATTTAAATAAAACTAAAATGAATATGAATTAAATATATAATTTAATCATTAAATTATGACTTTAATTATTATAATTTAAAAAAATTGTGTGATTGTGATTGTGATATTACATTAGATTCCTTGCACCCTAAGATTTTTTTTAATTAAAATAGATCTACCTCTTGCATTTCTTCCAAACCATTCATATTATTATTATGAAAAATAAATTCTAAATAATGATTAATACTCAACATATAAATTTTATTCTTATTTATTTATTTTATAATATTTTATAAATTAAAGATTACAATTTTTAATTGAAAAGAAGATAAAAATGCCATTTAATTCAAATGCTATTAACTCTCAAATTTAAAATCATACTATTATCTTCATATTATCCTTTGAAAATAATTTTTTATCCTTTACTCAAAAATTTTAAACATGGGAAAATTTATAGATGATTGAATGCAGAAATGAGGTGTATTATGTCATAAAATGTACAAAAGGGATATAATTGAATTTTTATTCCCTTGTAGTCACACCAAGGGTATAGGGTTGAGGGTCCAATGTATAGGGTAGAGGGTATAGGGGTTGAGGGATTAGGGTTTAAGGGTTGAGGGTTGAGGGATTAAGGTAGAGAGTTTACTTGGGTTTGCTGGGTTTAAGGCTGAGGGTTGGGGGTAGAGGGTAGACAAATGGGTTTAAGGTTTAGGGTCATGGCCCGTGGCTGAGTGGGTTTGTTTGGGGGCTGAGTGTTTAAGGTTGATGGTTTTAGGGGTTGAGGGATTAGGTAGAGATGTAGGGATGGATGGAGAGATGGAAGGAGAGAAGAGGAGGGAGGGATAGAGATATGGTGGAGGGACAAAAGGAGGGGTTGAGAACAGAGCGAGGGGCTGGATGGTATGGAAGGGAGGGACAGGAAGGGAAGGAGTCAAGACCGAGGACAGAGCACGAAGTGCAAGCCTGGAGGCATGGCCGGAAGGACTAGGCTGAGGTCCAAATGTATAGGGTAGAGGGTATAGGGACTGAGGGATTAGGGTTTAAGGGTTGATGGTTTAGTGTTGAGGGATTAGGGTAGAGAGGGATGGATGGATGAAGAAGTGAGATAGAGAGGAGACTAGAAGAGGAGGGAGGGAGGAGGAGGAAGGAAATGGATCCAAATGGAGGGAATGGAGGGCAGGAGGAATGGATGGAAGGAAGGAGGGAATGGTGGTTTAGGGGTTTGGATGTTGGTATAGGTTTGGAGGGCATAAGGGCTGGAAGGACAGCCTGGAGGGTCCAAATGTATAGGCACATGTATACAGGCTGAGGATTAGGGTTTAAGGGTTAAGGAGCCCAAGGGCTGAGGGATCAAGGCTCTGAGGGTTGAGAGTTGAGGGATTTGGGGGTGAGAGTCACTTGGGTTTAAGGGTTTAAGGGCTGAGGGTAGAGGGGTAGAGGATGGTTTAAGGGTTTAGGTTTTATGCAATAGGTTGAGGGTTTAGGGTTTTAGGGGTTGAGTTTTTAAGGGTTTAAGGTTGATGGTTTTAGGGGTTGAGGAATGGATGGAGGGAGTATGGAGGGAGTATGGAGATAGAGAGAAGGGAGAAGAGGGGAGGGAAGGCATATGGGGTTGAGATCTAAATGGTAGGTGGGAGGGTTGGAGAATGGAGCAGTGGAATGGTAGGGGTTGAGGAGCCACTGTGGCCGCAGGGTCAGATGGCCAATGACTGAGGGCATACTTGAAAGGGCAGGCTCAAGGGTACTTGGCTGAAGGACTAGGCTGGCGGGTCCAAATGTATAGGGTATGTGTACAGGGCTGAGGACTAGGCTCAAGGGGTCAGAGGGCACCAGAGTGGGCTGGGAGGGCTCAAGGCCGAGGGACTAGCAGCCTGAATGAGGGATTATGGCAGAGATCTTTAATTTGGCCTAAGGGGTTGGGAGGGCTGATGGTAGAGAGCAGAAGGTGTAAGGGCTTAGGGCTGATGGTTAAGGGCTGAGGGAGTAGAGCATTTTAGGGTAATAGGTTTGAGGGTATATATTGAAGGATTAGGGGTTGAGGGTCCAATGTATAGGGTAGAGGGTATAAGGGTTGACAGTTTAGGGTTTAAGGTTGAGTGTTGAGGGTTGAGGGATCTTTTGATGCAAGTGAAATGTAGGTAAGCAATTGAAGGCCAATGAATATTGGGGAAGGATTTTTTGTTCTAACACCCCTAATCCCTTAACCCTTAATCCCTTCTAGATTAGAACAATTAGGCACTAATCTGATGCTAAATCTGTTGCTAAATCCATTGTTAAACCTAGCACTAAATCTGGCGCTAACCCAACGCTAAACCTGGCTCTAAACTCAACTCTAAATTTGGTGCTAAATCTGGTGCTAAAGTAGGAGCTAATTGGCACCTAATTTAGTGCCTACTTGTTCTGATCGATGCAAAAAATGGTGCCATCCCAATAAATAGTGCCAAATTTTTCCAAAAATTGAAGAAAAATACATTAAAACAGTGGGTGGAAGCAAAAAAATGGAGCAAAAAAAGAAGCTACAGGGATTTGTTGTAGTGAATGGGGGTATGCTTTTAACTAGAAAGTAGGAAAGGTGCAAATTAACTTCAATACTTAAAATATTTTAAGTATCAAGCATAATGAATGAATTTGAGAACATACTAATCACTATCACATAGACTAATTTATCCTTCCACATAAAGTAAATTAAATATATTTTCATTTGGAGATAACATTAAAATTGAAGTAGATTGAATGCAAATAAAGACATTATTCATTCACATTGAAATGAGATAATTTATAGAAATTAACCAAAATGCACAAATTATGATTAATCTCTTTCATTCATTAAATGATCTTCACAATATGCACATAGATGCAAAAAAAATTTGTTCCATGTACATCTTCCAAAAAATGTTTTTAGAGTTTTAGTTACATTAAATTATATATATATATTCAAGCGAGTGTAATCGTTTCTTGAAAATAACTTCCAAAAATGAGTCTTTTGACTTCCATAATATAAAGTTTATATGAAGTAATTAAGCAAATAAAAAGTCATTGCTAAGGTGGAATATTTCCAGTGACTCCTTCAGATGACTAGGCAATTGACATGGCAATTCTATCTTGGTACACATGAAACACCTTCAGAATGGAAGGCATATCACTGTGTTGGGGAATGATTACATTCTTAGCTCTTAATTTCTAAAGAGCCTTATTTTCTCTTTCCTCTTCGATCATTCCCATGTAGGCCTTCTCAAGTCCACTAAACTAAAAAAATGCCAGGTTGATACCACAAAGTCTTCTCATGCTTTCTACATTGAATTGTTGCTTGTCACAAATACTATTAGCCATCCCTTTGAAGATTAATTTTAGTGTCTCCTCATCTTCATCATCAGAGTTCCCTTCTTATCTAAGTTTGAGGCCAATTCCTTGAGGATTTTTTTGAATCTATATTATCATTGCATTACACTCATTTAGTGCATTACCCTATTCCAATATATTCTACATCACAACAAAGAGCTTCCATTCTATGCTCTTCTTCCACATAACACACCCATTGTTAGTAACGTTTGGTAAAATATGCTTACTAACCAGTTTATTTGTTCCCATTTCTATCACCCCTTTAAAATTAGTGTCAATTTTTTCCTAAATTGATTCCTCATTCTTAGTTGAACTAATCTCTCCATCAATTTTAGCTTTCAAAACATAAATATCTTTGTATATATTTTTCATATTAGAAATGAACTTAGTCCACTTAGACAAGATGTCTAAATCACATTATTTAGTATCCTTCCCATAGGCCTTATATCCTTGCATCTTATCCACCATTTCTTTCCCAAAAGAAGATATTGGATCAAATGTGATACTATTTTGACTAATTGGTTGGGGAGAAAAGTCTAAAATAAATTTCAAATGTAATTAGGTAGAATCTTCACTTGATTTTTTATTCATTCTTGCTTTATTTTTCCCTGGTTGTTCTATCTACGAGTCTAGTTGCTATTACCTAGAAATTGTGCATATCTGCATCTCTGGTGGAAGGCCCTAGGTTTACTCTAGTGATATTGAAATCACCAGAAGTGGCTTTGATTTTCTCCTACATCAAGGGATGAGCTACTTCTACATACATATTCTAAAAACCTAGATGGTGTTATAGTGTAGAGCAAGCTTGAAGAGTTTGAAGAATTCTCATATTGTAGAGTTTCAAAGTTTGGCCCTGGTGTGTAGACAAGAGGTTAGTCGTTGCTGCTATACATTTCTAAATTATTCATTAAATCCTATTGAATGTGATGGATATACCTCGAGTAGATAATTCAGAGACCAAAACCATTACTTAGGCAAAACCCCGTTAAAACTTTAGAACTTGACCCCTTGGGTGTATCTTCAGATATTCCTCTTGGTGTTATTCTGATCGAAGATGTTGGGATATACATTCATAATGAATTGGATGAACCTACCTATGGAAAATCTAACATATTGTGGCTTGAGGAATTAACTAGAAGTTATCTTACCCTAAAACTGGAATATAATGCACTTACAAACATGAAATTGGATATGTGGAATCAATTTACGGACTTTAGCAACAAAGGAAGATGTATTAGACTGGCTCCTAGCAGATTTCATGATCAGTTTGTATGGTTGGAAAAATCTCATATGATATCCAGAGAAGTAATTAGAGATGTTATTTGCTTATCATCCTCCGGACTGACCCCTTAATGCAATTTTGATAAAGGAAAAGGATTAATGAAGAATACATGTATTGGAATCATTAACCTGACAGTTCAGTATGCAAGTTTGGTTATCTCACACCTAATTTTTGGTTACAACAATGTCTCTACCATTGTGGTTGACCTTGCATTGGATATGGTTGAAAACATGAAAAAATATGATCTTTTTGAGTTGCTCCAACAACTGTTGGAAAATTTGAAAGATATCAAGAAGAAGAAATGTACATTCAGGTGGTCCAGGAGCACCAATCAAAGTTCATTTGAATATATTTTATTTTGAATGGAAATAGGTTGTCTTAGGATTTTTAGTCACTTGATGTCTTAATAAGGTCAAAAAAGGATCATTAGATTGTGTCAAGTAGTTCAATTTTGTAAGGGAATCCAAAATTTGTCAAAATGATGCATAAATGGAATAATATGTAAATGAGGGTCAATGGAGGGTTTAAGTGTCTTGTGTCATATTTTTTGATAAATAAGGTCATATATGATCATCAAATAGTGTTTTGAGTCATTTTTTATGTGCTTGGAAGGTTTAGGGGTTGAAAAGTGACAAAAGTTGTCAAAATTGTAATTACAAAAAAATGCCAAATTCAGGGATACCAACAGTCATATGGAAATTGAAGGGTAGTTAGGTGGTTTGGAGGGAAGGTAAATGTAATGAATGTTTAAAAATGACTCCTCCACTGATATGGAAGGTTGTTGAGAAGTTTTGGAAAGAGATTCTATCAATAAAACCCCTGTTTTATTCATTTTTTTGTATTTTCCTCTATCAAACTGTATTACTAGCACTTTGTATGAATTTATATAGTAATATTTTACTCCAAATAATTTTTGGACATTGTGGTGGATGTGTTACCTATGTTTTGAATTTGTTTTGAGTCCTTGAAATAGGTTTTTGAAGCACTTTATCTCCAATTTTCTCTGACAGGTCGATATACCTTGTTACAAGGTTTTGAAGTCTTAAAGCATGGAATGAGCCCATTCCATCACTGTAATTGTTGTGAATATGTGGAATGGGCATAGGAGAGTAGTTTAGGATGGTAGGACGTTAAGTAGAGTCTGTATGGTGAGATTGGGGGTAAGTAAGTATGACTGTCCTGGGAAAATTGATGAAATTGTATGAGAAAAAGAGGGTTTTGTGTGTGAGATTGACAAAATAGTGAGAGAAGAGGCCAAGTGAAGGAATTGTGAGTTTTTACAGACACACACAAGTGTGTTGTAGGTAGTTATAATATTGCAAGTGGTTGGGAAAATATAATTCTCGTAAACCCTACCTTAAATGAAGGAAAATGAGGGTTACTTGTATTAGTGGGTAAAAGGGTGTTTGAAGTTATAAAACCTAATGAGTTTGAGGTTTTGTCATTTGTCCTTGTGTGAACCCCAATCCTAGTACCTACAAAACAATAAGAACAAACACATTAGATGATGAAATGCAAGCGAGAACAAGGATTCCCCATGAAATCCATTTACAAAGCTTAAATTAGGAAAAGAGATGAAGAACACAATAAGAAAACAATAAAATAGAGATTGAATCCTAATTAAACTAGCAAACTCATGATCCTATGAGAGAATTGGTGCTAATTTGATGTGAAAATTGGCCCTTTCCCAATTCCTATGATGCAATTTTGATGAATGTTGATGAATGATCCACTTTGATGAAGGATGGTGAGTGTTCCAATGGAAAAATCTGCATAACCTAGCTAAGATTCAATGATAATGGATATAATTTGCTAAATATTTGAGCATAGTAAGTTTAGTCAAATTGTGGATGATAAAATGAGGAATGAAGCCTCTTATTTATAGAATGCCAAGATGGATGAATGTCCAAAATAGAGCAATGTGGGACTAACATTCATCCAATGGCAAGATGCCACTTGTCAACCTATGAGTGGATGGAGGATGTACAAGTTTTGAAGATTGTGCCAATAAATGCCTATTTTTGAATTTTGAATTTGTTGAAATGACATGCAAGAGGGAAGAGAGAATGCATTGAATCCCACTTGGCTCAAGGCAAAGGACATGTAAGAGAGAGTAAATGCCTTGTTGGATGTACATGTCAACTTGGATTTTGAATTCAAACTTGGAGAATATTCCCAAAAGATGCCTTGTTGAGGAAAATAGAGATTTAATAAATCAGTTAAATCTATTTTCATGTGCAAGTGCTAAAAACTAGAGGATGGGACATGAGAGGAGATTAAATTAATCAAAGTTAATTAATTTAATGAATGGGATTAAATGATGTGACCTATTTGACTTAAACTTGTGGATTTATTTAAATCAAATATGAGAGGAATGTGATAAGAGATTAATTAAATAAAGATTCATGATTTATTTAATTAAAAGGCATGATTGTTAAATTAAACTAAATAGGTTTTAATTTATTTAATTTAATAGATAGACTATAAGAGATTTAATCAAATAAAATTAATTATTTAATTAAATCAGATAATTAGATCAAAATGGTTAATTTAATTATCGAGAAGAGGTGACTTAATTAGATAACTGCTTTATTCAATTAAGAGAGTAATATTGATGAATTTAATTAGATAAAAGTATTTGATTAAATGGTTAGACCGAAGGATGATTCGAGATGAAACAATGTTAGTGGTCAGGATCAAATGCACAATGTCAATCAGTACATTTTACATGTCTACAGTCCTAAAGGTCTGAGCAGTTTTCCACAATTGGATGCAAGTTTTTAGGGTACCTAATTTGTAAAGTAGGCCTAATTGGAGGTCTAATCAGCGTTGTTATAGTCCAAAAGATCCCATGATGTTTTTGACATATGCTGAAGTTGGCTTTGATGGGTGTCTAGAAATGGTAAGGGCTTGAGTGGGTGAAAGGTCTTTGATAAGAAAGGTTGGTAAAAGTGGGTCTACAGACCTAGTTGGAAAGGCAGAGTGATACTAAAGAGGTGACCTGTGAAGGATTTGTGATTCTTTTGTTGTTTGTTTTAACTTGTTTTGTGTTGTATTAGGAGAATACATCCTATCCCTGCATCAGTTGGTATTAGAGCACGAGGAGTAGGTTTTTGGAAGATTGAAAATTTTTGATTGAAGAAAAGGAAGAAAGAAATTGAATAGTCAAATTGACAAGATGCCTCTAAAGAAGGATAATGTAGTGAGAAAGATGCAAGAGATGGAAGGAAATATGGAAAGGGAGATAAGAAAGATGCAAGAACTTCAAAAGATATTTGGAGCAAGGTTGGAAGATGTTGAGATAGGACAAAAGAGAGGAGTGGTTGTGACTGAAGATAGTGAAATTGAAGATGAAGAGGATGAAGACTTTGAAGCTATTGAAGAAGAGTTAGATGCTGAAGAACAGAAGATGGTAAGGCTTTTGAAGGTTGTAAAAGACAACAAACATAAGGTAAAGGTTGAATTACCAATGTATGATGGCACTTTAGATGAAGCCTCTTTGTTAGATTGGATTTCTGCTTTAGATAATTTCTTTGAATGTGAAGAAGTTTCTGATGATGAAAAGGTGAAGATAGAAAAGACTAAATTGAAGGGGAATGCTTTAGTTTGGTGGGATTTTGAACAGGCTGAGAGGAGAAGAAGAGGTAATTCAAATATTTCTTCATGGGATAGGATGGTAGCTAAGTTAAAGGGAATTTTTTTTCCAAAAGATTATACCATTCAAATGTCAAAGAGACTTCAAGATTTAAAGCAAAGGGAGATGAATGTAAATACTTACACCAATGAGTTTTATAAATTGAGTATAAGGGCTGGACATGTACTTGATGATGTGGAAAAAGTAGCCAAGTACCTTAGTGGTTTGAGATTTAATATCCAAGATGAAATAAGTATGCATAATTCAAAAACCATTGAAGAATGTTATCAACTGGAAATAAGGGAAAAAGAAAAGGTCAAAAGGAAACAAGAAAAATCAACAAGAGGAAGGGGCAGCACTTCAAGAGGTAGAGGCACATTTAATTCTTCAAGACAAAGCAATGATAGTCAAGGTGATGCACCGAAAGGACAAGAATCATTTTCAAATTTCAGAGGTGGATTTAGGGGATCAAGAGGTAGATTTGGAGGTAGGAATCCTAACATGTTTGCAGGAAGGTGTTATAAATGTAATGAGTATGGTCACCTTGCTTGGAAATGTCCTAAAAATCTTGGTGCTTCATCAAGTAGTGGAGAAAAGAGGAATGAAAGAAGAGCTTAGATTGTACAAGAGGATGAATGTGAGAGTTCAAGTTCAAATACTCTATGTGTTGCACCTGAAGTTGGAGAAATTCTTATGGTAAGGGGAACTTTGTTTCAAGAATTCGAGGAAGAAATGACCCAAAGAAGGAAATTATTCAAAAAAACTTGAAAATGCAAAGGTAAGGTGTGTAAAATTGTGATTGATTTAGGGTCTACAGATAATCTTGTTTCTTGTGAAATGTTTGACAAGTTGCAGCTAGAAAGGATCCCTCTTGAAAATCCATATCATGCTTCATGGGTGAGTGATGAACAAACAATTTTTGTTAAGGAGCAAGCATTAGTTGAATTTCAAATTGGTGCATATAGGGATCAAGTACTTTGTGATATCTTACCTATGAGTTGTTTCCATTTAATCCTTGGTAGACCATGACAATTTGATAGGCACTCTATTTATGATTGAAGGGAAAACACTTATAAGGTTTTGAAGGATTGCATCAATTTTATCTTAACTCTATTGTAGTAGGGTGGAAAAGAAATAAACAAGGTAGCTAACATTATTAACTTTGGCAATAAAGAGTTTGAAAAATGTGTAGGTGATGAACAAGGAGGAAGGAAGATAGTAGCAACCATTTCAAACTTAGGAAATGACAAGATGGTGAAAGAGCAAATTACCACAGTCATGGAAAACAATGCAGAAGGTAAGAAAAAGATGTATAAGTTTGATTTTGAAAAAAGAAAATAGTGAAAAGATAGAGAGTAAATTGGGAAGGCAAGATGGAATAGAGGTTGGGGCAGTGTTTTGTCCCATAGTTGTTGAACACGTTGTAGGGAAATCAAGAGTGGAAAGTACAGAGATTAAGAAGTTTGTCAGGGTAGAAAATAAAGAGAAAGAATGTCTAAGTACAAAAGAATATGGAAGGGAGATAGTGAGTCAACAACAAGAGGATGGTTCCAAGTATGAAGGTAGAGGTAAGGGAAAATTAAATGAACTTAAGATTGAGAAGAGAGTATATGCAGATGAAAAGGAAAGTAACAGGATAGACAAAGGAAGTGGAAGAGGCAAGAGATATGCCACAGGATAGCCAATGCAAAAGAGGATAAGGTTAAGTGATGGACAGTATGATTTCAAAGAGAGAGTTACAAGATAACATTGGATACTTCAAAGGAAGAGAAAGAGGGAAAGAGAATACCAAGGAGGTGAAGAACAAAGGTGGAGCAGTCTAAAGTTTGTTTCCAAGGGACTTGGAAAGAATTCAAAGGTGATTGCATGGTGCAGGAGCACCCATCAAAGTTCATTTGAATATGTTTGATTTTGAATGGAAATAGTTTTTCTTAGGATTTTTAGTCACTTGATGTGTTAATAAGGTCAAAAAAGGATCATTATATTGTGTCATGTAGTTCAATTTTGTAAGGGAATCCAAAAATTGTCAAAATGATGCATAAATGGCATAATATGTAAATGAGGGTCAATGGAGGGTTTAAGTGTCTTGAGTCATATTTTTTGATAAATAGGGTCATATATGATCATCAAATAGTGTTTTGAATCATTTTTTATGTGCTTAGAAGGTTTAGGGATTGAAAAGTGACAAAAGTTGTCAAAATTGTAATTGCAAAAAGATGCCAAATTTAGGGATACCAACAATCATATGGAAGTTGAAGGGTAGTTAGGTGGTTTGGAGGGAAGGTAAATGTAATAAATGTATAAACATGACTCCTCCACCAATGTGGAAGGTTGTTGAGTAGTTTTGGAAGGAGATTCTATCAATAAAAACCCCTGTTTTATTCATTTTTTTGTATTTTCCTCTATCAAACTGTATTACCAACACTTTGTACGAATTTATACAGTAATATTTTACTCCAAATAATTTGTGGACATTATGGAGGATGTGTTACCTATGTTTTGAATTTTTTGAGTCCTTGAAATAGGTTTTTGAAGCACTTTATCTCCAATTTTCTCTGACACGTCATTATACCTTGTTACAAGGTTTTGAAGTCTTAAAGCATGGAATGAGCCCATTCCACCACTATAATTGTTGTGACTATGTGGAATGGGAATAGGAGATTATTTTAGGATGGTAGGAGGTTAATTAGAGTCTGTATGTTTAGATTGGGGCTAAGTAAGTATGACTGTCCTGGGAAAATTAATGAAATTATATGAGAAAAAGAGGGTTTTGTGTGTGAGATTGACAAAATAGTGAGAGAAGAGGCCAAGTGAAGGAATTGTGAGTATTAACAGACACAAACAATTGTGTTGGAGGAAGTTATAAGATTGCAAGTGGTTGGGAATATAGACTTCTAGTAAACCCTACCTTAAATGAAGGAAAATGAGGGTTACTTGTATTAGTGGGTAAAAGGGTGTTTGAAGTTCTAAAACCTAATAAGTTTGAGGTTTTTTCATCTATCCTAAAGGTCTGAGGGGTTTTTCACAATTGGATGCAAGTTTTTAGGGTACCTACTTTGTAAAATAGGCCTAATTGGAGGTTTGATCAATGTTGTTTCAAGGATTAGAGAGGGAAAGTCAGAAAGATCTCATAGTGGTCTTGACATATGTTGAAGTTGGCTTTGATGGGTGTCTAGAAATGGTAAGGCATTGAGTGGGTGAAAGTTCTTTGAGAAGAAAGGTTGGTAAAAGTGGGTTTGGAGACCTAGTTGGCAAGGTAGAGTGATATTGAAGAGGTGACTTGTGAAGGATTTGTGATTATTTTGTTGTTTATTTTAACTTGTTTTGTAATGTATTAGGAGAAGACATCCTATCCCTACATCATTGGGTATGGTACATTTATATTATGTCTAATCTTCTATTTTATGAGAGAAGTTCATGGTATTGGAGAAGTTAGTTGAGTAAATATCAGATCAGTTGCTCATTAAATAAGAGAGATAATGAGAAACATTGGAGATTTAGATGCACAAGGATATTTCCTTGTTGCATTCTTTGAAAAATTCCAGAGAAGAATGAACATAAATGAACAAAAGAAGAATCCCAAGAATTAGTCACAAAATACAAGGATGATATAAAATTCTTGGTAACCACTAATAGCTACATTATCAAGGTAGTTGAACTGAGAGGCACATGGATTCCTGAGCTAGGATATGAGATTGAAAAGGATTATGCTGTTGGTTGTATTGAAATGTTGATTAACAACCCTCAAAATCCCAACAGACCTAGATTTGGAACTTAAACTAAAGTAGCTAAGGAAATTCTTGAAAAGTCTGAATTGATCTTCAGTAAATCAATGTCTTCCTTTGGAGAAAAGAGAAAAGTTATCGAGGCCCATGCATTAGTTTCTCAATTTGAGATAGCTCTAAGGAGACTTAAGTAGCTTTCCAGAATGACTCATCTTCAAATAGTTCCTAGAGTGGTCACCAGTTCCTCATAATCCACTATGCAAAGCACAAATTCATTGACTGATGGATTCAAACAATTGAAGAGGCAAGCAGTAAGTGACATGATCACTTGGATCGAAGATAAAGAGTTATTGGAAATTGTGGATAAGTGAAAATCTACACACAAAATTATACATGAAAGAATCAAAGAGGTCAAAAGTTTATTATCATTTAGTTGGACATGGTCTGACACAATTCAAAGATTCAAGGATGTTGATAACAGAATTGAGACATAGATTAAGTATGCATATAGCACCTTTAATCCTGATCTTGATTGGGATGATCAAACTTGGCACGATTTAAAAAAGCTACATGAAGAATTTGCATCACATAAGGAGAAAGGTGAAATGATTGAACAATATAGGCAGCTCAAAGATTTAATAAAGATCAAATCCACTTTGATCTACTATGCTCTTTCTCTGGCTGGCAGAAATTTGAACTCGAGTGTTACTCCCGGTACCTGGTTGAAGGAAAAGGCATCCTGGTTAATATCAATTATCTATGTAGAGCATTTTTCAGAGGCAAAAAGGCTCTGGGATGAAGGAAAATCCTCTTGGATAGGTGTTCTTAGCAAACTTCAAGGAACAATAGCCTCCAGTTAATCACTCACAGCTATTGTTTTCAATATACTCCTCAAGGGGAGTATGTAGGTATGTCATTTGATATATTTTTATCCTTTTCCATTGATGTCAAAGCGGGAGAGGAAGATGTGAAAAGAGGAGGATGTGGAAATTCTTTTTTTTTGAAAAGTTTTGTGAAAGGTCTTTGGGGGAGAAAATTGAAAAGTTGAGAGGAAGAATTTTTTGATGATGGTTTTCACATCATGTGTTGCCATCAATGAAAAAGGGGGAGATTATTGGAAATTGGAAGGTTATCATTGATGTAAATAGAGTAAATTAGAAGGTTGTAATTGATGCACATAGTTCTATAATTGTTCACTTCAATAATAATGTTTTGGGCTATGATTACTCTAGTATTGGAAATCTATTGATATAGTATCCTAATTTGGATTATATTATTTTGTAAGATTTTCTTAGAAGATGATATTATGTTTTGTCTTGACATTAGTTTCATTCATTGACAAGATTTTAGTTGTTTTGGTTATATGGTTGGAGAGATACAGTTACTAGTAGTTTTGGAAAACATTGTTCTACTCATACACTAGCTCTGTATGTTGATTTTTTGGTCTGAATTCTATATCAGAAATGGATATCAGTATAGGAATTTGTACATAGACTTGTGACTAAAAGATGCATCCTACATTGAAGTTTTGTGATGATATGTGAAGGCATACAAAAGATATGAATAACAATGTTATGCTCTAAAGTCTACAGTAAGGTTCTCTACAATACATATGTGGGAGATTTTGCATTTTCTCATATTTTGTTATCATACCTTGCGGAGTTGAAGATAAGCTGTTCAATACCGTCTAAAGGAGAATTCGATGTGTTAACAAGTTTTTGTGTTACACACACAATGAATTGCATATGCTTTTGAAGTTTTGATGTTTTAGGTCTAGCTTTGGCCGACATAATTATGTATTGATGCTAAGGAGTTTAAATATGTGTTGTGAATGATAAAGGAATCTATCTTAGGTTCATGCTGACTAATTATATGAAAATAAGAATATGTTTTTGAGGAAAATACTGACACAATTTATTTTTGGTTTGATATGGGGTTAATCCAAATAAGCCAACCTATTTGGTGTACTTGATGACATATGGTATATATATGTGAACAGTTTTGTGTTAGATGAGAGGAGAGTAGTGAAGAAGAAGAGTGAAGAGGATTGCTATATAATGAAAAATGTGTGAAGTTATATAAGTGAGTAGATGGATGTGTTGCATAAACTTGCATAGAAGTGTTTTAGATACCGTACTTCATCATAATTGAACTCTAGTACAAGGAAGGTGCATTTTAACTCAGTTCATCTCTTGGCAGTGATCCATACTCTATTTTGTAAACTATCTTAGGTTGTGAGCCTTCAAGGACAATGCATCCTAGTAGTGTGCCATTGTAATAGTCTATATCCAGATATATTATATTGTGAGCTAACCCTCACTGTGGTTTTTCCCATTTTGGGTTTTCCATGTAAAAATAATGGTGTTCATGTGCATTGTTGTGTTGTCTTGATTCCATGCTTTCACTTGTTATTACTATTAGAATTTTTCTATGGTTTGGATGGATATTATGTGAATGTTTAATGGAATAATGATTCACCCTCCTCTCAGTATTCCACAGATTCAACAAAGAAGATTCAGGGGAAGAAGGGGTGCTTACCTATGAAGGGGAATAGGATATATTAACTGCTTCTTCTTCATCCACAACCTATTTCTCCTTGTATTTTTTTGTTTTATTTGGGGCATCTTTTGTATAGGTATTTTTTGGCAACCCTTTCTTGAGAGGTTCTTCATCGCTACCTCCTTCTCCTCTTGGTATCATTTGTTGAGAAAAAAATGATTGTATATTTTAATGATGAAAGTATTTGACTGCTCTCTCCTTGATGCTAGGTATCTTGAGACTTAAGGGGAGGGGCATTCTGCTTCTCCACAATATTTCTTGCCACCTAATTCTAAATTCTCCTAAGAACCACTATATCCTTTGCTTCAATAGTCTCAACCTCCTTGATACTCCAATCTATAGAAACGATTGGCTGATTTTGTATGTGATTGATAAAGATAGGATCTAATGAATTGGATTCATCATCATCTAGACCTTGGATATCCAAATCTAATATGAATTTAACTATTTGTATTAGATTTAGCCTCATCCAAATTCTTCTACAGACCTCATTCATCAGCACAATCTTCTCAATAATCTTCTAAATTTAGGACATGATAGAAATTGGGACCCAATTGCAAGTTATTCTTAAGAAAATTATTTATTTCAAAAGGGGACCTTCTTTCATAGAATTTCATTGAATATCTTACTAAGGCTCTTTCAATATTAAGAGAATCAAACATGTAATTGTAGGATTAATGTCTGAGTCTAATAGGGAACTGGATACCTACCTTTTTTCTTTCTTAACAAATTTGGTTTACTTCTGCAACCTTCCTACATACTTCAATTAGGAAAAATTCATCCTCGACCTATTTGGGTAGCTTGTAAGAAATCCCATCAAAACCCCCAATTCTGATATAAGTAAATTTTTGAAATTATATAGAATAACTACCATTAGTGTCAACTAATTGCACAACTTTAGGAGAGATCCTCAAAGCTATGTCTCCTTGGATTTCTCTAACCATCTTCATGGTGAATGTGCCATTTACTTGCCTAAAATTTTTGTAACTCCTCTCTAGAACTAAATCTTATCATAATAGTCATGAATTTGAACATATTGTTCTTGAACTTCAATTGGTCTTAGACCACGCCATAGTCTTGTGCAAGCAATAGTATAGAACAAATAAGAAAACATGTAGAAAGACCTATTAAGTGGGAAATTAATGATCATTGAATGCATTTGATCACATATGAGCTGAGCCCAATCTAAATACTATTTTCCATGAATGACTATTTGAATGAAGAAATACATCCAATATTCAAAATTATGGGATATTTCATTACCCTTCAACATATGTAGGAGCACAATTATGTCAAAAATTTCATCCGCAAAGTGGGTTCTTTGTAACTTCTTGGGAAATTGGTATTTTCCCTTTTTAGGCATAAAAACCATTCATGAGCAATGGTATTCTTGTATTGCCCTTTCTTTTCTTGGAAAAGCTGGTAGGAGGAAGTGAAACTAAATTCTACACATGCCTCTCCCTCTAGTATTTTCAAGAATGAAGTGAAAGTGTCTCTATTGATCTTTACCACCAACCAGT
Source organism: Sequoia sempervirens (assembly GCA_007258455.2). NCBI lineage: Eukaryota > Viridiplantae > Streptophyta > Pinopsida > Cupressales > Cupressaceae > Sequoia > Sequoia sempervirens. Next base: position 25,514,265 of record VDFB02056351.1, read on the forward strand.
TGTCACTTGTTCTAATTTCTCTAGCCTGAGGATCATAATGGTTAAATGTATTCTAACACCAAGTCAGTACATTGCATTGCTACTAAAAAATTTGTAACTTATAGAAATCCACTATCAATTAAATGTTGGGTAATGAGAGGCCTATCATCTTTCCCAATTATCTCTGAATATTCATCTAGGTTAATATACCCTAATTTTCTAGTCCAATTTCTGGCATTATACTTGATAAACCTGATAAATATTTATAACCCAAATATTTAAACTTCATGACAAATGGACACTTGATGAGTATAGATGCAATTAGTGCCAGGAAATAACTAAATTAACTTATAAAAGTTTCCCAAATAGTATCAAACTCTTGTAAGTTATCTAAAATTCATCTAGATTGTTGTTGAATGAATTTGAAGCTTAAGCAAAGAGACACTATACCTCATAATTACACTTTGATATTGTAAAATTTGTTGCCCAAATTTCTCTATAATTTTTCCCTTCCATATCTCATAGAGTTTGTCTCTAAGTGTTTATTGAAATGAGCTCCAAGCAAAAAAATTAATTCCCATATAAATTCCCATAATTAATGCTTGAAAGTGATAGGTAGTCATTAATACTGCTCTTAATAATTGGCACATGTAAGCTTTCCAATATTGCACCAAGTACTAACATTTTTAAAATTTGAAATAGAATGACTATAATAGTTGTTTGAGGAATTGGTTGGTTTTGACAACCTCATTTGGGATCCATAGAGGTTTCAAAACCTTTCCATAAAGCAAAGAATTTTCAAAAATTTCTCCAAAGAGTTCAACTTTACCAATATGAACGATGTCAACAATATTAATGGTTTCGACAACCTCGTCAAAGATCTACAGAGGTTTCAAACCTTTATAGAGTTCTAAAATTCCCATGATGCAATCAAGATGAGGGGTTTTTTCAAACAACCCATCCAGGTAGCCATAACACAAAAGGAATTCACATTCCATAATTCCAAGCATGTGCAATTAAAAAATCCAATGAAAAATATTTCCAACTTCTTTAAGCAACACATTGGGAAAATTCGATGTTCGTTAAAAATCCATTAAACTTCTAGAAATATTCTCAACAACTTGTGACTAGTCACTTTTGAAAATTAATTTGAGCCTACAAATGAGATCCTCTTTCTCTAAAAACTTGTACAATGGAATCTCCCATATTCATCTACAGGAAAACAAAAGATTCAATTTTTTCTTACCAACAATACCATGATATCTTTCAAGCCAAAATTTCAGAAAATCCCTTTTTACACACAATATAATATGAACTCTAAAATCATTAATTCAAGAAAAGAGTCTGCAAAAAAAATGAGATTCAATGGCTCCAACAATAGCCAAAACAATCAAACCCTGCAACAACAACAAACATATTCTGGAAAAACTCCAAGCCAATCCATAAACTCCTACAAGCAAGATTGTATAAAACATAAAAAATCAGCTACAAATACACAAACCCATCACTTTTTGACCATCACTGCTTCCCCATCCATATGAATCTTTAAAAAAAAAATATATGCATCTCCTTTCCAACTTTCTGGGACATTTTGAATTTTTTGATTTTGTTACCATATGAGAAATTTATGCCCTTTTTTTTTTCTTTTTTAGACTGGGTCTCACAATTACAACCAATACAATCTTCATCTCCCAAAAATGCCATTCAAACCTCTTCCTCCTCCATTTTGGACATGGGATTCATGCATTCAACCCCTTAATTGTTCTTTCATGATAATTTTCCAATATTTTTCTTAATTAACATCCATTATTTCATTCTTGCACCTCCACTACCTCAAGCACTTACACCCAACAGATTCCAACACGCAAAATAATTTGATATTGAAGGAGGGTGAGGAGAGAATAATTTAAAAATAAATCATGCCTGCAAGACCATAACCAAAGCCAAAATTCAAAAGAGAATTATATATATATATATATATATATATATATATATATATATTTGTGTGTAGGATTTCCTATGCATTTGGATGCTCCTACATCAAACATCTTGGGTAAGAGAAATGATCTATTAGTGGGAACTCATGAAGATTTGAAGATCACGTGTTTGTTCGTCAACCATCTTTCTTCTCCCCATTAAATTTATTTGGTTGGACCATATTTTATATTTCCATTCCATTTTAGCATTCTCAACACCTATATATAAATTGACATTAGCAAATTCATAGAAATCAATGAATTCCATTTGTATTTCTTTCTTACCTTTTCTTCCTTCATCCTCCTCTTCTTCTATGTCAATAAAATTCATCATACCTCACTGGTTTTTATCTAGAAACCTGTTATTATTGTTCCTAACCATCTTTCCCATTTATCTTTCTTTCACCATTTCATCACAATACAAATCATTTTTAACATCAACATCACTAAATTTTGCAAAATCATCAAATACTCTTATTTTCTCCTCTTCCCCTATTAGTGTTGTTGGCAACACAAGGGCATACAACTGAGAAGGGGGGGGGATGAATCAGTTGTCACAGAAATTTAAACTTATTAAACTTATTCAACTTATTCTCAAATCTAATTAAGAACCATGAAAGCATAAATCATCAACACATTAGAAACACACTTAACACGAATATTTTTACGTGGAAACCCTGTTAGGGGGAAAACTGCGGTGGAGGTTAGTCCACAAGATTATACCTTGTTAAAAGTATAAAGAAGAAAATGGGGAATCCACATGCATTTAGGCACACTACCTAGAGCTTATTGCCCAAAGGAAGACACACTGTCTTACAGAAACATTCAGATTACATCCAAAAAATTTTGAACTGAGAAAATAACATCTACTAATTCCTGATTACAGTTATGGTTAAACACATGAACAATTCTTCACACTTTGCTCACTCTTCTTCACACTCTACTTCTTCCTTCAAATGATTAGGAAATTATTCACACATCTCATACCTTCAAATGGAATAAACAATCACTTATATATATCTGTAACAAGAGATTACATTGCTATATGTCGGCTTCAACAAAACACGTTACAATCATCCTATCGGCCATGAACATGAAAAACATGAATACGCAAAAGAAAATCACCAATTGCGAGCACAATGATTGATGTGGATCAATAAAATTGATAGATCGCGATCTAGAAACATCCACATGCATTATGAATCACCACATAAGCATCCACAACAACTGAACTTACTAGAATCATATCATCTTCTTTTAGGAACACCAACTGAAGCAACAAAAAAACTGTCAAAACACAGATACTGATAGCTCGATCAAATATTCATGCGGATCTCCAAAACTTAACATGGATAAACTAGATATACTTGACAAAAAACCCTTTGATCCACAACCTCTGATCATCAATATACTAAGCTAGGCAATAGTATGTTGGCTAAACTAAACTTCACTACATCACTGATGATGGAACTTCAAATTTTTACTCCTTATGTACCACTGATGCCCTGCCTTATGTTATTGGTCTTTCATGGTATCAAAATTTCCCTAGGGTTGGGGGTTTTAGCTTTATGTTCATGTAAAACCCTTGTGTTTATCTTACACCTTGATTGGGATATTTTTTGTTGTTACCTTTTTGAAGGGTTTTAAAATGACTTATGTCCTATCGTTTCGTTTAGACTGAGTCCCTTTGGTCTTAATATTTTATTTCCTCCATAGGGTTTTATTTTCCTAAGTCTTGGTTGGCCCCGTGTTTCATCATTTAAAAACAACTTATGTCATTGTTTACCATCTGCCTAGTGATGTCCCCTTGTCCTTTTAATAAATGTTTTATTTTGCAGAAGGATAAAAATTCGCACGACTGTTGATCAACTGTTGTTTGATCTCTATCATTCCCCGCCATCCTATGATGACCCCACCACAATGCTTTGGTTGATTGTGATATCACAGGTGGGTGCCACATGTCCCATTTGGTGAGGCCAAAGGGGATAAGTTTGAGTAACCGTCGATCAAATATTTTCAAATCTCAACGGTTTCCCGCCATCGTGTGATCGAGATTTACAATATTTTTATTGATCAAGATATCATAGGTGGGCGCCAGGTGTCTCATCTACTGAGGGAGTAAGGGAAGCACCTTGGTGAATTAATCTGGTCTTAATACATTAGACAACAGATTAGTAAAGTATTCTTAAGATGCACATGATTTAAATCAACAAGTATTTTATAATCTTAACGGGAAAGCTACTCTATAGTTAATGATAAGGCTGGCGACTGTGTTGAAGGAACAAGATCACCGATGCTCAAGATCTACAGTTGCCCGCCATCGCATGATCAAAAGTTGCATGGTCTCTAATGATTGAGATATCGTGGGTGACCACCATGTGGATTTCCTTGGCAGCGTATGGTATGGTGGGACCTTTATTGCCATGTGTGAAATTGTATCAACTTGTTTTGAAGTTGGTCATTCAATGATTTGATCTAACTCAAGGATCGACGGCTAGAATTTAAATCTACATCAAATATTGTTGGAGTTGTTCGTGCAGTGCGTAGGTGACCTTTAATGGCAGATGAGACACTTGCTGGCATGATTTGATTGAAATAAAATCAATTCTCTTGCTTTATTTGTATCACAAGACATTCAATTATTTTGTGAAGCAGTCTCAGAGCCAAAAGTGAAATTGCAAGTCTTTGTAGCCAGAATTTGGGATCCTGCAAGCACAAAGCCATGAGTTAATTTATGTGTTTCCTAGTTACTCTGCACTTGAATTTGGGAAAATGCTTGTTGTACTTATCATAGGACTTGTTGATAAACGTTAGGGCTATAGTTTATTTAAATTGTGAGATATTGCAGTGTGTTTTTCTATAATTTCATATCCTTGGTTAGTCCTATCTAATTGAAGTGTGAAGTTATAAAGAGGCCCTAGTTTGTCCAAGATGGCACTGCCAAAGAAACATTCTGGTTAAATTGAATTTTTAAGAAGAAACATGTACGATGATTTCCTAGATCAATTTCCCTTGTCAACGAATGATAGAAATAAGGGATTGGTTCTGATGTGATGGAAAATCCTGGGGGAAGGGTTAGTATATAATTTATCCAACATAGCCAATGCTAGGCTTCCTCTCACAGGATTGGAAATGTTTAGATTATGGTATGGACAGAGGAATTTTCCTCACCCCTTTTCAAATAGCTGGATGTATAATTTGGGGAAGCCGGTGGCGCCAAATGTGTTCACTGATTTAGACTTGTTTAGAGCAATGGCCACAAGATATGACCCTGTCACATGAGTAATCAGGGATAATGATGGAAGGGTTTTGTAAGAATTAACAGAGATGAAATCCAACAGGTTTTTGACCTGAGTGAATAGAGTGAATATTTGGTTCCTATTGATCTTGAGGAAATGAAGCAGGAATATGCAAAGTCGAAGTTTCTTTTCAGAGCTAGGTTGCTTCCACCTCATCTGGCTAGGGTAGGAGGTTCAAGATTTCATATTAGCCCTAGTGACCAAGAACCTTTCAGATTAAACTATTTTGCAAATCATTTCTTGGCCACTTTTTATTCATTATGCCATATTTTGGGTTTTAGTCCTGGTACGGTGATGCCCATTGCATACATTTTCATGGGGGTGCAAATACAACCCCCTAACTTCTCTGTGACTTATGACTTTGCTTCTTTCTTGGCTGAGAGGATTCACGAAGGGCTATCAAAGTTGTAGAAAATGATACCGGCACACAATTCTTTTGGTATTCTATGTTGATGTATATGTTCTTGTGCAAGAATGCTAACTTTTTCTCTCAGAAGATGGAATTGAGGCAATCGGTTGATGGAGAAAGATTTCCAGCATAGTTATGGACTGCAGATTTATCTTACAAGAAGGAAAGGACCAGTTATGTGCAATTTGATAATTGCTTTACTTTGAGATTGAGGGCTAGACTGATAGTAAATATACCCAGGATCCCTAAGGAATTGCATGATTTCCTTAGACCAAAGGGGAGGAAGCCAAAACTGAAAGTCTGCCATAACTGGGGTGACATTATTCCATACCCAGTCAGCACCGTTTTAAAGGTATATGGTTTTCAAGGAGTCCCCCATATACTGTCGTACAATGTGCCGCCAAGAGTGGGGTTTGCAGAAGTTATGTGAAAAATAGGTTGTATTCATGAGGACAACCTCACTGGGAGGGGTAAGGGAACATTTTTCCTAGATTATACAGTGGTGTATGATTTTTCCTTTTCAAAAGGAGGCTGGGTGTATTTTGAGAAATTATTTGATGATTAGCATTTGAGGTGTGGTCCAAAGTGGCAGCATGATCCTGAGGGTTTCTTTTCCCTTTTCAAATAAAGAATAAAGGCTGGCAAGTTTTTGCATGAGTTCAACTTTCTTGAGGACCTGATTAGAAACAAATTTTATCTAAATAGGTAGGAGTTGAACAAGGAGAAATGGATAGATTATGATAAGCTATTATATATTGTGCACAAAATGGACCCAAAGTATGATCCATTGTTGGAGTTCAGTCCATACCATAAGAAGATTGATTTTCTAATGGGGAACTTCAAGGAAATTATGGGCACCTTGAGGACCAAAAAGATAAATTTGGAATTGAGTCTGGGTGTACAAGAACAAGGTGCCAAACCAATTGAAACATGGCCAACATATCAGCCTACAGGAACAAGGCCCATTTACAAGAGGAAAAAGGATGACAACATTGAGGAAGAAGAAGTAGAGAGAAAAGGAAAGAAAATAATGAAATTTCCATTACAGCCAGACCCAAAATTCAAAGTGCTTGGGGCAATTAAAATCATTGATTTAGAATCATCACCACCATCTGAGCCAAGCCCTAAGAGGCAAAGAATTGATCAATCACAGGAGGATTTGATGGATGAAATTGTTGTTACTGATCATGACATGTAGGTTGGTATGGCTTCCCCTGCTAGGCTAGCTGAATTGGTTTTATCTGATTTGGATATGAAAGGAAGATGTGTACAAGATGCAAGGATGGAAGCATGTAAGGAGTTTCTAGATGACAATGCATTTGTAAAGACTCCTGTGTTCTTGCAATTGGCATGGAAGATGAAGTTTGAAGAATATCAAGATAAATGTAAGAAGAGTTCTAAGAGAACTAAGACCTAAAAGGTCAAACCAGGAAAATGATGAGGAAGTGAAAATTGAATTAATGGAAGAATTCAGGAGCATCACTCCTGAGGAAGGAAGAAAACTGGTGAGTCAGGTTGGTGTAATGATTTTTCCTGAATGGTACATTGCAGATGCAGTAGCCTTTAATGCTATTTTGAAGTCCAAGCATCCCTTGCAAGACTCTGAAGAAGAGGTCAAGGAAGCACTGCAAGACTCAGATTTTAGTGAAGAGTATGAAAACTTGGCAATTTGGGCATTGGCCCCACAAGGGAGAAAGCCAGATGTTTATGATATCAATCCAAATTTCAGAGGAGGATTAATAATAAAGAGAGCTTCAGAGACCTCAACCACCACGGCCACTAATTTGACTGTGAATGTGGTCAAATTGGCCCAAAAGACTGCTAAAAGGGATGAGGGAAAAATGAGGAGCCTAATGGAGAAGTACAACCTTTTGATTGAGGAATACAAGATTCAGCAAAAGAATGTTGAGCTACAGAATGAGGTGGAAAGGTTAAGGTATAAATAGATTGGGGAGACATCAAGTGCTCTAGGGACCAGGGTCTCCCAATCAAAATCCTTCCTTCACCCCTTCTTTAGAGGAAATTGATGAAGAAATATAATGCTCTATGGATCCTACAAAGAAGCAGCTCATGCACAAAATTGATGAATTACAGACATCTTTGAAGGTAAGTGAGGAAGGATCTCTTTCAAAGAAAAAGGAGATTGTTACTATTGTCTTGAGACATTTAAATGAGAGGGTTGATAATAGATTTCCATCTATACATTCTTTATATTCTTTATTATTAGATGCAATAAAGAATATTGATAGGGATCAGGAGGTAGTGATACCATCGATTGAAAATTGGATCCCTAGGGCCAATGATTTAGATGTGATGTATAAGGCCTCAAGGTTTGATACAAACAATAGGCCCCAATCATTAAGGCCTACTCAAGTACTAGTTAAATGATTGCAAGGTTTTCAGACCCTACCAGATGATTTGAGTAGGAAGATCAGGGAATTGGTGAAGAATTTTAATGATTGGGGGAACACATTGTTACCTGATATGATTGATGAGCAGAGGAAAATTAGGTCACTCTAGAAATGGTAGGATCAATCAAGTGAGGTCATCAATGATCAAATTAAATTAATTTGTGATGACTCAGATTATGATTTGTTGGTGAGATGTATGGATAAAATCATTAGTTCCAGCTCATTTTTGGAGTCTTTTGAAAGGGATGCAAATCAGGTAGTGGTAAAAGATACACCTTATAGTACGAAGGTGAGTGAGGTGGTTAATTTTGACTGGCCAACTGATGAAGAATACCAAAAATGGGTAACTAAATATTTGACTGAGGAAGAGTAAAAAGAATGAGCTGCTAACGCGTGGTAGATTATATATTTTCGTTACACCGGTTTCCAATCTTGCTTTGGTGGTAGTCTTGGTACGGGATTCTTGTGGTTTTTTGTTGCTGCATCATTTTCTCAGTAGGCATGATGAACAAGAATATTCTCCAGGGTGATTGTTGATGTAACAATTTTTGGAATATCACCAGGTGCTCCAATTGGCTGGTGACATGTGTACTTTCTGGCCCGATGCTTGTTTGCTCCTTCATTTTCTATAAGAAGGATTTCAAGGCCAGAAGTACGAGTTAGAAAGTTAGATAATTTTGGGTCGAGTCTAGGTGAAGTTGCAGAGCAAATTGTAAAGTTTGATGGTTTTAGAGAAAAATGCAATTTAGGTTTTGAGTAATTCTATAACAGGTCTTGAATTCATGGGGATTTTATGTTATATAACAATACTAGCATTCGAGTTGAAATGATAAATTCAAACTCATGTCTCTCCACTGTATATGCATATCTGAATTTTGAATAAGATGATTAAGGGTTGTTTCATTCATCTCACTGTTGTGGTGTGTATGGTCCTTATTTTAGCTTTAATTCAAGGAAATAATTAAAATGCTTGAATAGGATTATAGGTGGATATGTTATGCATAAGGATTTGATAAGTAGTATTGGGTTAGAATGCATGTTGATGAAATTGTAATGAAATATTTCCAAGGATCTTATATGTTATGTGTTAAATCTGTCATAAACCCTTAGATGCTTATGAATTTGACTCCTGCAATGGATATATGGCACTCATCTAAGTTGTACTTATTCGCATGATTCATTATTTGTTTTTCTTTTCCTGTAGCTTGCTACAAATTGAAAATCAATGACTATCGTATACTATGGATTGTGTTGTAGTTATCTCATGCTCTAGATGGTTGATACTATTGATGAACAACCAATTCTATTCGATATTATCCTATCGTGTTGAGCTATAAAGTGAGATTATTTTTTATTGTTAATTTTGTTTATAATAATGGTATAGAGTTGTAAAAACATTAAGGGATCACCCTCTCGGGTCTTGCAGAGCCCGAAGTGGAGGCTTCTTTAAAGTCCTCATGGCGACTCTACTAGGGAGCTAATTTTAATATTTCTTGTCAGTGTGTCAGTTGTCCATTTTGCATAGAGTTTTCATAGTGTTTATGTGATTAGAAGTTTGAGCCTATAATTCTGTGTTAGGATTGTCCACTTCTTCTATTTTCATAAGCGTTAAGAGTTATGTTGTAAAGCACTTTTGTGTGTTGTTAGTACGAGGTTCCAAAGGTTTTTATATTCTGCCACGTGTCTTTAGGTATTTGGTATTCCCAAGAAAATTGGGTGGTGACTTTGAAGTCTTTGCACTAGTGTGCATTTTATTTTGAAAGGTTTATTATAAGTGGAATGAACTTTTGGACTAGTACGAAGAATGAAGAACACCAGGTCATTCATGAAGAATCATCCAGAACAAAAATTGGAAGGTGAACTTCCCAAAATGAAGAAGGACTAGATAAAGAAAAGACCCGAATCTGGTAATGTTGCTCCCACATCACATAACCTTGTACACCAAGGTACAAATAATCCTTTATACCCTATCCCTGAGAATCTTGAAGAGGTGTCTAGAAATTCATATTCAGACAGTTGTGGATTTTCTGATTCATTATTTAATACACTGGTTCAAGAAGATGTGACATGGAAAAATAAAGGGTCTCCTAGTGTCAAATATGCTAAAAAGAGAAGAAGTAGGAGTAGAAGTCGAAGCCATCACAGAGAATGCACCAATGATGTGCCTCTTCCTGCTGAAAATGATGTAAACCCTTTATTGTCTGAACATGTACTGGAAGGGGTCAATTTAATAGATCTAGGTGATACATCAAGTTTTGATATGACTTTGCCTGACCCTGACGATGTTTTTGGACACATTGATTCTTTGAAGTGGGAAATCCAAGAGCAAGCTGAGCTCAAGATGAAAAGAGAAAACGTAAGGGAAGCAGAGTTGAGGAATGTTGTGATTGAAAGGGATAGGTTGATGAGATAGTTGGCAACAATGAAGTTTTTGAACCAAGAAGAACCTAAACCAAGTGTTGAGGGTCTAGTTGTATAGAATGTTGTTAATAAGGAAACAAAGCCTGTGTCTAAAGAAAACCCAGTAGGCCACATTGATGTCCAATTTAGACCTGTTGACCCAAAACCCTCAAATCATGTTAAGTCTCAACCAAGTAATACAAACCTTAAGCCTGTCTTGGATAAGGGAAAGAAAAAGGTTGAGGGGATTAAAATAAATGAGAAGGTGACTCCCCATTTCACTCAACAAGATCTCCCACCACATGTGCCATTTCAAATAGAGTCTGCCTTAGAAAAGGCTAGGAAGGAGAGTGAGGCTTTGGCAGAAGAGTTGGAGAGAACAAAGATTGAGGCTGCAAATGAAGAAATGAAGAGGAAAATAAGTTTCCTAAAGATATCAAGCATGGATGAGGTGACACAAGCTGCAAGCTCATCACATCACCAAGATGCCTTAAAGGACGGTCCTAAAATTAATCCAGACCCCATCATAAATAATTTTGGTCTGAAGACTCATGCAACTAGGTTTGCAAATCCAAATTAGGATGGTCCTAGGGTACAAGATTTAGGGTCTGGTGTTGATTCTTAGAAGAATGAAGGATTATTTCAATGACGACCTATACAGTTGGAAAGGTATAGGCCATTGTTCTTTGATGGTATTCTTGGTTATCCAAATTCCATCCCCGCTAACTTGAGAGAAAAGATGAGTAAGTTTTCTAGCAATAATGTTGTGACAACAGAGGAACACTTGAAATCTTTTATGGATATGCTAAATGATTATCGGGTAGAACATGAAGATGTTGTAATTAAATTGTTTGTACAATCTCTAGTAGAAGATGCGAGGGATTGGTATAGAGGTCTACCTAATGCTAGTAATCATTCATGGGATGAGTTTGAAAAGTGTTTCAAGGAGCAGTATGGTGATAAAACTAATGCTAGTTTCATGTTAAATGAATTTAATAACATCAAGAAGTCATTAAATGAGCCTCTGACAGAGTTTAATTTAAGGTTTCAGAAAGCAATGTATAAGTTGTTTCAGGTTTTGAGGCTTGATGAAAATGTTTGTTTAACTACATATTTCAATGCTTTTGATGCTAAAATGGCATATATCCTTAGAGATAAGGACCCTTGGACTATGAGGGATGCATTTAGGGTGGCTATAAATATTGAGAGTAATAGAAGAGCTTCTAGGAAGTATGGTAGAATAGAAGAACCTACATTTTTAAAAAATCCTAAGAATAAGACTAAGAAGGTTCCGACTACAAAGCCTAAAGATGATGAAAAGTGGGAAAAGGTTTACAGTACTTTGAAATACATAAAGAAAATTGTTTCCAAGCAAGAGAAGGGTATAGGAAATGATAGGCCACTCAAATTGCAAAATTATCCTTATAATACAAATTAGAAAGATGGAAAACCAATTTTTCCTGGCCAGAAGCCTAAAAATGATCAGAATATGCCAGACCCCTTGCAAAAACATTCAGTGAATCTAGTAGCAGATAGACCATGGTGTGAAGTGTGTGAACATCCACATGATCAAAATTATTGTGGTGTTGCTCAGTTGCTTGTTGCTGAGGAAGTAGAAAAGGATGTTCATGATCAAACATTGGAATATGAGCAGGATGATGTAGATGTTTGTATGGATAGATCATACATTAATGAGGTAGAATGTTCCTCTAATGATGACATACAAGAAGCTGATGTGGATAATCAGAGGCAAAGAAGTGAGATGTACAATCAATAGGTTTTTTTTGATGAGGAAGGTGATTTTGATCATAATGCTTGCAATATGGAGCAGGCTGAAGGTTCAGTGTCCTTAAGGAGACCATCAGAAGAAGAGATTGCAAAACTAACTGAGGAAATGGCTGCTCAAATGAGAAGTTCACTTGAACTAAGAAATAGAACTGTGGGTGATGAATAGAGTAAACCTGTTGCCTGTTTATTAAAGAACAAAAGGACAAAAACAAAGGTATTAAGGTTGACAACAAAAAGGATGCTATAAAAGTCAAAGAGGCTAAGAATGATAAGGTCTGGACAAAAAGAACAAAACCCCAAATCCTCAAGAAGATGTGACTTCGTCACTAGTGAAGACCAAGGTGATTACAAAGTTAGTTGAACTTGTTACAGAGGATAAGAAGCAAAAGAAGCTAGGAGGAAGTAATCAACCTGAGAAAGGGGAAAATGATGAAGGTATGATGTCTAATCTGCCTAAATATACACTTGTGGATATGTTTCACGTGCTTTCTCAAGTTAAAGTAATTGTACCTCTATTAGAAATGATGAGAATAAATGAACACAAAGAAAAGACAATAGCCTTGATCACAGATGTTGCTAGTAATAAGACTAAACAAGGAAGTGGTAAAGAAGTGAAGGATAAAGAGAAAGAAAAGGAAGTGGAGGGAATTGTGTTGCAAATTCCTCCTATATATTTAGGAAATTCTATTAACGTGTGCCTTGAAAATATAAACCATTTTTTCTTAAGTGTTGATATAAATGGGAAAACTTTAAGGAACTGTATGATAGATTCAAGGGCATCAAATAATGTTATGCTAGTCAAAATAATGGAGGAAATGGGCTTGACAGTAGATACTGATCAAGGTAAATGTTATTGTATGGATTCAAGAGAAGTTCCAGTTATTGGAACTATCAGAGCATTGCCTTATAAATTGACTCAGTACCCTGACAAGGATTTAGTCATGACTGTATTAGTCGCAAATATGCCACCTCATTTTGGAATGCTTTTGTCAAGAAAATGAAGTGCATCAATGAGGGTAACATGCAATGCAATTTTTCATTTGCTACTTTCTACATTGATGGTAAGGATGTCAAAATTGAAAGAGAATCAAAAGCACCTCATATGATTGAGCATGGCCCAATTGAGAATATGACATGTTTTATTGATAGTGGTATAAATGAATTTAGGGTTGAGGAATTTCCTAGCAATTGCGATAAGCCTACTGCATTGATTGATACAAAAATAAAAAAAATTGTCAGAATCTGATGACTTGAGGACTATGTATTTTGACGGTGCAAGTTCAAAGGAAGGTTCTGGTGTAGGTGTTTTGTTATGATCACCAAGTGGAAAGAAATTTAGGTTCTCTTTTACTCTGTTATTTGAATGCACAAATAATGTGGTAGATTATGAAGCCTTGTTATTGGGGTTGCGATTGGCTGGAAAACATGGGATCAAGAAGCTCAAGGCAATTGGGGATTCTGAGCTTGTGGTTTCCCAAGTTAGATCCAAGTATGTATTAAAGAACAAGAGGTTGAAAAAGTATAGGAATGTTATTTGGGATGAATTGGAAAGCTTTGATGAATTTTTCATAGGATGGATGGAGAGAGGTCAAAATAAAGTGGCAGATTTATTAGCCAATATTGCAGTAAAACTAGATGATATGACTTATGCTGGAATTTCAAAGGTTGAGGTGCAAACCAGGCCATTTGTCCCTGATAACATAAAAAAATTGGTAAGTTTTTGATAATGATGATGATATATTAAGATTTTTGAATTGTGTGGGTGAATATGAAAATCAAGAAATTGACTTTGGAGCTTTTGTTGAAAATGTTGATGGTAAGGATACTATATTTGGAAATGAGGTCAGTCAGTTAAAGACAAACACAATTCCCAAGGGTCTAGTTATATTAGAAAGAGTGTTTGATAATCAAGACAAGACAAAGGCTAATCACACTATTTCCCATCCTAATGACTTGGAAGAGATAAATCTTGGAACAGAAGCATCCCCAAAGAAGGTGTATATTGGAAAGAAAATGTCACCAAAAGTGAAAAGGATGCTAATTGATTTATTAAGGAAGTTTACGCATGTGTTCGCATGGTTCTATGATGATCTTAAGGCATACAGGGAGGATCATTTCCAACATGAGATTCATTTTCCTAATGATGCCAAGCCATTTAGACAAAATCAAAGGCCTATTAATCCCACTTTGGCCACCAAAATGCATGAAGAATTAATGAAACTAAGGGATACAGGAATCATCAAGCCAATCAGACATTCATCTTGGGTATCAAACTTGGTACCAGTAAGGAAGAAAAATGGAAACATCAGGTTATGTGTAGATTTCAAAAATTTGAATGTGTCTTCATTAAAAGAAAATTATCCTTTACCCAATATGGAAGCCATGTTGCAAAGGGTGAAAGGTTGTGAATTGATGTTTATGATGGATGGTTTCTCTCGTTACAACCAACTCATGGTCAAAGAGTTAGATCAGTTTAAGACAACTTTCACTACACCATGGGGAACATATGTCTATGTAAGAATGTCATTTGGTCTAACAAATGCAGGGGCTACTTTTCAAAGAGCCATGGATGTGGCATTCTCAGATTTCATTAACTTGTTTTTGGTGATCTACCAAGATGACTTGACAACATATTCTAAAAAGGAAGAGGATCATTGTGAGCACCTGGAGAAGATATTCATTAGAGCTCTGGAGTATGGTATTTCTTTGAATCCAAAGAAATGTGTGTTTGGAGTACTAGAGGGAAAATTATTGGGACATATTGTTTCCAAGGATGGAGTAAAAACTGATCCAGAGAGTGTAATTGTAATAGATAAAGTTCCACAACCCCGAAATGTCAAAGGAATGCAATCTTTCTTTGAACAAATAAATTTCTTAAGGATATTTGTGACAAATTTTGTTGAGACAGTTCACCCTATTTCCAAAATGCTCAAGAAAGGAACCAAGGTTGAATGGGATGAGGAGTCTATACAAGATTTCCAAGCCATTAAGCAAGCAATAAAGGAGGCTCCTGTGTTAAGAACCCCTGATTTTTCTAAACCTTTACAGATTTTTTCATTTTCTTCTTTCCACACAATTGCAGTTGTGTTGTTGCAAAAGAATGCAGAAGGTCTTGAACAACCTGTAACCTTTTTCAACATATCTTTACAAGCTGCAAAACTTAAGTATGATATAAATGAAAAATAGGCATATGCACTGGTAAAATCAGTAAAAGCTTTTAGGCCTTATTTGATGGGAGCTACTGTAATTGCCTATGTGCCTAGTGCTGTTGTTAAGGACATTTTCTCACAACAAGAAGTGTCAGGAAGAAGGTGTAGGTGGATAAATAGGATCCAAGAATTCAATATTGAGGTCCAGATTACTAAAATGGCGAGAGGACAAGGATTGGACAAGCTCATGGCCCAAAGTAATCTAGAAGCAAATCAGATAAATTTGCTAGAAGAGGAAAATAGATCACACATATTTGATATGGAGCATTCTAAATGGTATAAAGATGTGATATATTATTTGCAAAAAATGAAATGTCCTGACAACTTGAGTGAAAATGAGAAAAGAAAATTGAAGTTACATGCTATCAAATATGTTATCATAGATGGAAAGCTCTGGTGGAGAAATGGAGAAGGTGTCATGTTGAAGTATGTTGACCAAGATCAAGCACAAGAACTTTTGAGTGAGATGCATGGTGGTGTTTTTGGAGGGAATTATATGGCTAAAACAACTGCACATAAGATAATGAGGGCTAGATTTCGGTGGCCTACAATTTTTAAGGATGCACACCAACTAGTGAAGACATGTGATGCTTGTCAACGTTTCTCTAGTAACTTAAATTTTTCTGGTAATTTTCTTCTAAAACCAGTTATAGTACAAGCTCCATTCCAGTAGTGGGGTATTGATTTTGTAGGAGAGATAGCATGTAAGTCTACTGGAGCCACTCGTGGATATTGGTGGCTACTGATTATTTCACCAAGTGGGTGGAAGCAATTCCAACAAAGAAGGCCACTAGTAAAGTGGTAATTGACTTCCTGATGAGCAACATATTGACTAGATTTGGATGTCCAAAAAGGATTGTGTCAGACAATGCAATGTGTTTTAGATCTGAGGAATACATAGAATTTTTTGAGAATCATGGCATCCAAATTCTTATTCATCACCATAGCACCCACAGGGAAATGGACAAGCAGAATCAAGCAATAAAAGCTTGATGAAGATCATTAAAAGAATCCTAGATTAGAATAAAAGGGCTTGGAATTCTAAGCTAAGATTGGCAGTCTGGGTAGATAGGGTAACTGTGAAGAATGCAATAGGTTGTGCCCCATTTGACTTGGTTTATGGGATAAATACCAGGTTGCCCCAAAATAATTTAATGGAAATGTATAAGATTTTCCAGATGTATAATAATGAAATTCATGATGAGATGCAATTGAGAGTGGAAGTTCTTATAGAATTAGATGAAACCAAGAGGGAAGCTCAAAAGAGAAATGCAAAATTGCAGTTGCAAATAAAGAATTTGCAAGAAAAAAGGGCTACTGCAAGGATTTTCAAAGATGAAGATTTGGTTTTAATGTGGAATGCCAGATTAGAGGATAAAGGGAAACATGGGAAATTTGATGCAATCTGGTTGGGTCCATTTTTTATTAATGGTAAGTCGGGTGAAGATTCCTACTTCCTCCAAAATATGACGGGGGATATTCTTGAACTGCCAGTTCATGGACAATTCTTGAAGTTATACTTCATTTGAAGTATTCTTTTCCATGAACAACAGTTTAGGTTTGTATATTTTGTATATATTTTGTACATAGTTCGGGTTGTTTTGTCCAAACAATCCCTTTTTAGTCATCTCTGCATCTTGGTCTGCTCCACCTGAGATTCTGAATTCTTGCTTCATTCTAGTGGAATGAACGTCCCTAGGTGGAGCCATTGATGGAACTTAAAATTTTCGCTCCTTGTGTTCCACTCATGCCCTGCCTTATGTTACTGGTCTTTCATGGTGTCAGAATTTCCCTAGGGTTGGGGGTTTTAGCTTTATTTTCATGTAAAACCCTTGTGTTTATTTTATGCCTTGGTTGGGATCTTTTTTGCTGTTACCTTTTTGAAGGGTTTTAAAATGACTTATGTCCTATCGTTTCATTTAGATTGAGTCCCTTTGGTCTTAATATTTTATTTCCTCTACAGGGTTTTATTTTCCTAAGTCTTGGTTGGCCCCGTGTTTCATCATTTAAAAACAACTTATGTCGTTTACCATCTACCTAGTGATGACCCCTTGTCCTTTTAATAAATGTTTTATTTTGCAGAGGGATAAAATTCGTGTGACCGTTGATCAACTGTCGTTTGATCTCTGCCTTTACCGGCCATCCCATGATGACCCCACCACACTGCTTTGGTTGATTGTGATATCATGGGTGAGCACCACGTGTCCCATTTGGTGAGGCTAAAGGGGATAAGTTTGAGTGACCGTTGATCAAATATTGTCAGATCTCAACGGTTGCCCATCATTGTGTGATCGAGAATTACAAGGTTTTTATTGATCGCGATATCACAGGTGGGCGCCATGTGTCTCATCTACCGAGGGAGTAAGGGAAGCACCTTGGTGAATTAATCTGGTCTTAATACATTAGACGACAGATTACTGAAGTATTCTTAAGATGCACATGATTTAAATCAATGGGTATGTTATAATCTTGATGAGAAAGCTACTCGGCAGTTAATGATAAGGCTGACAACTGTGTTGAAGGAATAAGATCACCGATGCTCAAGATCTACAATTTCCCACCATCGCCTGATCAGAAGTTGCAAGGTCTTTACTGATTGCAATATTGTGGGCAACCACCACGTGGATTTCCTTGGTAGCATATGGTATGGTGGGCCCTTTATTGCCATGTTGGCAATTGTGTCAGCTTGTTTTGAAGGCGGTCGTTCGATGATTTGATCTAACTAAAGGATCAACGACTAGAATTTAAATCTGCATCAAATATGGTTGGAGCCATTTGTGCAGCGCACGGGTGAGCTTTAATGGCAGATGAGACACTTGTTGGCATGATTTGATCAAAATAAAATCAATTCTCTTGCTTTATTTGTATCACAAGACATTCAATTATTTTGTGAAGCAGTCTCAGAGCCAAAAGCAAAATTGTGAGTCTTTGTAGCCAGAATTTGGGATTCCTGCAAGCACAAAGCTGTGAGTTAATTTATGTGTTTCCTGGTTACTCTACACTTGAATTTGGGAAAGGACTTTTTGTAATTATCATAGGACTTGTTGATAAACGTTAGGGCTATAGTTTCTTTAAATTGTGAGAAATTGCAATGTGTTGTTCTATAATTTCATATCCTTGGTTAGTCCTAGCTAATTGAAGTGTGAAGTTATAAAGAGGCCCTAGTTTGTCCAAGATGGCACCGCCAAAGCAACATTTTGGCCCAATTGACTTTTTAAGAAGAAACTTGTATGATGATTTACTGGATCAATTTCCCTTGTCAACAAATGATAGAAAGAAGGGATTGGTTTTGATGCGACGGAAAATCCTGGGGGAAGGGTTAGTATATAATTGCTCCAACATAGCCGATGCTAGGCTTCCTCTCACAGGATTGGAAATGTTCAGACTGTGGTATGGATAGAGGAATTTTCCTCACCCCCTTTCACATGGCTGGATGTATGATTTGGGGAAGCTGGTCATGCCAAATGTGTTCCCTAATTTAGACTTGTTTAGAGCAGTGGCTGCAAGATATGACCATGTCACATGAGTAATCAGTGATAATGATGGAAGGGTTTTGTTAAGCATTAATAGAGATGAAATCCAATAGGTTTTTGACCTGAGTGAATAGAGTGAATATTTGGTTCCTATTGATCTTGAGGAAATGAAGCAGTAATATGCAAAGTCATAGATTCTTTTCAGAGCTAAGTTGCTTCCACCTCATCTGGCTAGGGTAGGAGGTTCAAGATTTCATATTAGCCCCAGTGACCAAGATCCTTTCAGACTAAACTATTTTGCAAATCATTTCTTGGCCAATTTTTATTCATTATGCCATATTTTGGGTTCAGTCCTGGTACGGTGATGCCCATTGCATACATGTTCATGGGGGTGCAAATACAACACCCTAACTTCCCTGTAACTTATGACTCTACTTCTTTCTTGGTTGAGAGGATTCATGAAGGGCTGTCAAAGTTGTAGAAAAATGATACCGACACACAATTCTTTTGGTATTCTATGTTGATGTATATGTTCTTGTGCAAGAATGCTGACTTTTTCTCTCAAAATATGGAATTGAAGCAATCAGTTGATGGAGAAATATTGCCAGTATACTTATGGATTGCAGATTTATCTTGCAATAAGGAAAGCACCAGTTATGTGCAATTTGATAATTGCTTTGCTTCAATATTGAGGGTTAGACTGATGGTAAATGTACCCAGGATCCCTAAGGAATTGCAAGATTTCCTCAGACCAAAGGGGAGGAAGCCAAAATTGAAAGTCTGCCATAACTAGGGTGACATTATCCCATACCCAGTCAACACTATTTTAAGGGTATTTGGTTTTCAAGGAGCCCCCCATATATTGTCGTACAATGTGCCACCAAGAGTGGGGTTTGCAGAAGTTATGTGGCAAATAGGTTGTATCCATGAAGACAACCTCACTGGGAGGGGTAAGGGAACATTTTTCCCAGATTATACAGTGGTGTCTAATTTTGCATTTTCAAAAGGACGTTGGGTGCATTTTGAGAAATTATTTGATGATTACCATTTCAAGTGTGGTCCAAAGTGACAGCATGATCCTGAGGGTTTCTTTTCCCTTTTCAGACAAAGAATAAAGGCTGGCAAGTAAGTGCATGAGTTCAACTTTCCTGAGGACCTGATTAGAAATGAATTTGATCTAAATAGGCAGGAGTTGAACAAGGAGAAATTGATAGATTATGATAAGCTATTAGATATTGTGCACAAAATGGACCCAACGTATGATCCACTGTTGAAGTTCAGCCCATACCATAAGAAAATTTATTTTCTAATGGGGAACTTCAAGGAAATTATGGGCACCTTGAGGACCAAAAAGATAAATTTGGAATTGAGTCTGGGTGTACAAGAACAAGGTGCCAGACCAATTGAAACAAGGCCAACATATTAGCCTATAGGAAGAAGGCCCATTTACAGGAGGAAAAAGGATGATAATAGTGATGAAGAAGAAGTGGACCAAAAAGCAAAGTAAATAATGAAATTTCCTTTATAGCTAGGCCCAAAATTCAAAGTTCCTAGGAAATTAAAATCATTGATTTAGAATTATCACCAGAAGATAGTCTCTCATCACCACCATATGAGCCAATCCCTAAGAGGCAAAGAATTGGTCAACCACGGGAGGATCTGATGGATGAAATTGTTGTTACTGATCATGACATGCAGGTTGGTATGCCTTCCCCTCCTAGGCCATTTGAATTGGTTTTATCCAATTTGGATATGGAAGGAATATGTGTACAAGATGCAAGGATGGAAGCATGTAAGGAGTTTCTAGATGAAAATACATTTGTAAAGACTCGCGTGTTCTTGCAATTGGCATGGAAGATGAAATTTGAAGAATATCAAGATAAATGTAAGAAGAGAAGAGAACTAAGACCTGACAGGTTAGACCAGGAGAATGATGAGGAAGTGAAAATATAATTAATGGAAGAATTCAAGAGCATCACTCCTGAGGAAGGAAGAAAACTGGTGAGTCAAGTTGGTGTAATGATTCTACTTGAATGGGACATTGTAGATGCAGTAGCCTTTAATGCTATTTTGAAGTCCAAGCATCCCTTACAAGACTCCGAAGAAGAGGTCAAGGTAGCACTGCAATACTCTGCTTTCAGTGAAGAGTATGAAAACTTGGAAATTTGGGCATTGGCCCCACAAGGGAGAAAGCCAAATGTTTATGATATCAATCCAAATTTCAGAGGAGGATTAATAATAAAGAGAGCTTCAGAGACCTCAACCACTGAGGCCACTAATTTGACTATGAATGTGGCCAAATTGGCCCAAAAGATTGCTAAAAGGGAGGAGGCCAAAAAGAGGAGCCTAATGGAGAAGTACAACCTTTTGATTAAGGAATACAACAAGATGTAGTAGAAGAATGTTGAGCTGTAGACTAAGGTGGAAAGGTTAAGGTATAAATAGATTGGGGAGACATCAAGTGCTCTGGGGATCAGTATATTTCCTTCCACATTAGGGCCAATGCCTCCTGCTTCTCCAATTGTTTCCACAATAGGGTCTCCCAATCAAAATCCTTCCTTCACCCCTTCTTTAGAGGAAATTGATGATGAAATATAATGCTCTGTGGATCCTACAATTAAGCAGCTCATGCACAAAATTGATGAATTACAAGAATCTTTGAAGGTAAGTGAGGAAGGATCTCTTTCAAAGAAAAAGGAGATTGTTATTGTTGTCTTGAGACATTTAAATGAGAGGGTTGATAATACGTTTCCATCTATACATTCTTTATATTCTTTATTATTAGATGCAATAAAGAATATTGAGAGGGATTAGGAGGTAGTGATACCATTGATTGAAAATTGGATCCCTAGGGCCAGTGATTTAGATGTGATGTATAAGGCCTCAAGGTTTAATACAAAGAATAGGCCCCAATCATTAAGGCCTACTCAAGTATTAGTTAAATCATTGCAAGGTTGTCAGACACTACCAGATGATTTGAGTAGGAAGATCAGGGAATTGGTGAAGAATTTTAATGATTGGGGGAACACATTGTTACCTAATATGATTGATGAGCAGGGGAAAATTAGGTCACTCCAGTAATGGAAGGATCAAGCAAGTGAGGTCATCAATGGTCAAATTAAATTAATTTGTGATGAATCAGATTATAATTTGTTGGTGAGCTGTATGGATAAAATCATTAGTACTAGCTCATTTTTGGAGTCTTTTGAAAGAGATACAAATCAAGTAGTGGTAAAATACACACCTTGTAGTACCAAGGTAGCTTAGATATTGCAGTTACAATGGTTTCCAATCTTGCTTTGGTGGCAGTCTTGGCACGAGATTCTTATGGTTTTTTGTTGCTGCATCATTTCAGCGGACACGATGAACAAATATATTCTCTAGGGTGATTGTTGTTGTAATGATTTTTGGAATATCACTAGGCATTCCAATTGGCTGGTGACATGTGTACTTTCTAGCATGATGCTTGTTTTCTCCTTGTTTTTCTATAAGAAGGATTTCAAGTCCAAAAGTATGAGTTAGCAAGTTAGATAATTTTGGCTCGAGTTTAGGTGAAGTTGTAGAGAAAATTGTAAAGCTTGATGGTTTTAGAGAAAAATGCAATTTAGGTTTTGAGTCATTCTGTAACAGGTCTTGAATTCATGGGGACTTAATGTTGTATAGCAGTACTAGCATTCAAGTTGAAATGATAAATTGAAACTCATGTCTCTCCATTGTATATGCATATTTGAATTTTGAATAAGATGAATAAGGGTTGTTTCATTCATCTCACTGTTGTGGTGTGTATGATCCTTATTTTAGCTTTAATTCAAGGAATTAATTAAATTTTTTGAATGGGATTATAGGCGGATATGTTCTGTATAAGGATTTGATAAGTAGTATTGGGTTAGAGTGCATGTTGATGAAATTGTAATGAAATATTGTCAAGGATCTTATATGTTATGTGTTAAATCTGTCATAAACCCTTAGATGCTTATGAATTTGACTCCTGCAATGGATATATGGCATTGATCTAAGTTGTACTTATTCGTATGATTCATTATTTGTTTTTCTTTTCCTATAGCTTGCTACAAATTGTAAATCAATGACTATATTATACTGTGGATTGTGTTGTAGTTATCTCATGCTCCAGATAGTTGATATTATTGATGAACAACCAATTCTATTTGATATTATCCTATCGTGTTGAGCTATTAAGTGAGATTATCTGTTATTGTTAATGTTGTTTATAATAATTGTGCATAGGTTGTAAACACATTAAGGGATCACCCTCATGGGTCTTGCAAAGCCCGAAGTGTAGGAGGATTTTTTAAAGTCCTCTTCATTTGGTCCAGGTCCTTCAAGTTGCCCTTGATTGGAATTGGAAATTCCATAGGTAGATTAGAAGACCAACCTGGTTAGTAGTAAAAAAAAACCAACAACTGACAACTTGCAACTTATTTCATTACAATTTTCTCAATATCCTCGACATATACAACTTCCAATGTCTTTGAGGCCAATAGTGTTGAAATTAATGACCACATATCAGAAAAATACAACAATTCCCCCCTTTTGCATTTGATGGCAACACATGATGTGAAAAACACCATCAACGCAACTTTCTCTTAGCACTTTCTCCCCCTTAGGTTTTGACTCTTTTCTCCTCAACTCTTTTACATGACTCTTCTCCCTACCAAGTTTTTCACATGACTCTTCTCCCCCTTTGACATCAATGACAAAGCAACATCGAACAATATAACAAAGATAATGTGTATCTTTCACACAAGCTTTGAACCACATTTCTGAACATCTAACTACTCTCCCTGAGTAGTAGCCACCACAACATCAATCTGGATCAAGATATGACTATGAAATGCATAGACTGATGCAAGTCAATACATCTTAGTTCTGATTAGGAGGGGTAACCACCCCTAGCTTCCCTATAAGATACACAAAAGTATCTTTAGGAAAAAGCTTGGTAAAGATATCTGCAATATGTTCCTTAGTAGGCACATACTCCAATCTGACTTCCTTTTCACTCACCTTCTCTCTCAAAAAGTGAAACTTGATAGATATATGCTTGGTCTTTGAATGCAACACCAAATTATTGGAAATGTTAATTGCACTTGAATTATCATAGAATATAGCAATAGGTTCATCATACACAACTCTGATATCTTTCAACATCTGCTTCATCCACAATAATTGAGTACAATTGTTAGCAAAAATAATGTATTTTGCCTCTATAATAGATAAAGAAATGGCATTTTGCTTATTACTTAACCATGAAATCAACTTCTTTCCCAAGGAAAATGCACCACCACTAGTACTTTTTCTTTCATTCACATCTCCTGTCCAATCAACATCTATAAAAGCACTCAAAGTAAGGTCATATTCTCTAGGATACCATAAGCCAAAATCAACTGTTCGCTTCAAGTATTTGAAAATCCTCTTCACAGCTATCACATGAGATTCCTTAGGATCGGCTTGAAATCTTGCAACAATGCATACAAAATTCATGATATCAGGTTTAGTTTGAGTCAAGTAAAGCAATCCAACAATCATCAATCTGTATCTAGTTTGATTTTCCTTAGGTGAATCATCATCTTGTGTCAACTTACATCCAATCACCATAGGTGTACCGACTGGCTTTGAATCTTCCATACCAAACTTCTTTAGAAATTATTTCACATACTCAGACTGAGATATAAAGATCAATTTATCTAGCTGAGTAATTTGAAATCCCAAAAATAATTTCATCTCTCCAATCATAGACATCTCAAACTCACTTTGCATCTCATCAACAAACTTCACGCACAAACTATCATCTCCTCCAAAAATGATTTCATCAACAAAGACTTCAAGAATCAAATCTTTATCATGATCAATCTTGAAATACAAATTACTATCAGTAGTACCTTTATTAAATCCAATATTCAACAAATACTTGTCCAATCTGGCATACCATGCCCTTGGGGCTTTCTTGAGTCCATACAAATCTTTCTTCAACCGAAAAACCATATCTCCCTGATCAGTCAATTGAAATCCACCAGGTTGCTCAACATACACTTCTTCTTCCAATTCATCATTTAGAAATGTTGACTTGACATCCATCTAATAAACCTTGAAGTTTTTATAAGCAACATAAGCAAGAAACTATCTCACAACTTCAATCCTAGCAACAGGGGAAAATTTTTCTTCAAAGTTAATTCCTTCCATATGAGAATATCCTTTACACACCAGTCTTGCTTTGTTTCTAACAATTTCACCTTGTTCATTCAGTTTATTTTGAAAGACCCATTTAATTCCAATTACATTTTTCTCCTTAGGTCTAGGAACAAGAATCAATGTATCATTCTTCTGAATCTATAGTAGTTCTTCTTTCATTGCTTCCATCCAATTTTCATCTTTGCATGCTTCGTTGGAATTATTAGGCTTAGTCTTTGAAATCAAACAGTATTCTTTTGTAATTCTTCTCCTAGTTTGAACACCTTTGTTATTATCACCAATAATTTGACCTTCTGAATGATTTAGTCTAACATACCTTGGAGTCTTAGGATGTTCTTGAACTTCAGGCTCTTGTGATCTCACTTCTCCACTTTCACTAGTTCCTTCCTCTTGATTTTCTTGATTCATTGGAATGATTTGAACTTGATTTGAAGTCTAAACTTTCTTTCCTGTATTTGAACTATCATATTGATCATCAAAATCATATCCATAGGTTCTGGATGGTCTAACTATGTCTTCATCAACCTTGATATTAGCACTTTCAACTACTTTCCTCAATCTCTTATTGTAGCACTGATAGGCCTTACTTTTAGTAGAATAACCAAGAAAAATTCCTTCATCACTTCTAGCATCAAACTTTCCTATATGTTCATCTCTTTTGATATATCATTTACTCCAAAAGATTTTGAAGTATCTAACAGTAGGCTTATGACCATACCATAGCTCATAAGGAGTCTTATCGGTATCACCTTTGACTTGTACCCAATTTAGAGTGTAAACAATAGTACTCACAGCTTCTCTCCAGTAGATATGAGGAACATTTCCTTCCAACATCATATTTCTAGCAGCTTCTTCAATTGTCCTATTATTTCTTTCCACAACTCCATTTTGCTAAGGGGCCCACGGTGCAGATAATTGTCTCTTTATCGCATGCTCTTCAAAAAAAGAATTAAATTCACAAGAAGTGAATTCACCACCTCTATCTGATCTTAGACATTTAATCTTCAAACCTATATCTATCTCAACCACAGCCTTAAAATCCTTGAATTTCTCTAGAGCTTCAGATTTTTCCCTTAAGAAAGTAACCCACATCATTCTAGAATAATCATCAATAAGTAACATGAAATACTTGTAACCTTGTAAACTTGTGACTCTAGAAGGACCACACAAGTCAGTATGCATAAGCTCCAACACTTCATTTGAACAATGTTTTTTTCTCCAAAATGAAACTCTAGTTTGCTTCCCTAACTGACATTCCTTGCATATGGAATTAGTAGGTTTTATCAACTTAGGAAGATCTCTCACAGCCTGAGTAGAACTTATCTTGGTAATGTTGTCAAAGTTAACATGACACATTCTCCTATGCCACAACCAAATTTCATCAACTTGAGCAATCAAACATGTTAGTGTAATTAATTAATTATTACACTTGCATAACTTTACTTAGGTAATATTTTAATTCCTAGGTTAATTATTCTCATCCTTATCTTATTGAGCTATCTTGTTGCTCAAGATAAGATTAAGGTTATGCATACTTTTCTTTTATAAAGAAAATCATCTCATGTAATTATGAATTCTTGAATAATATTATTTGCACATCTTTTTGCAATAGCTTTTTTTTTTTCTGGTTTTCTCTTCTGTGGAAGGTTCTTTGGTTTGTATGTCTAATCTTGGTTTCTAACATGGTATCAGAGCCTCAATTTACAGCCCCTTCTCAACTTTTTTGGAGAAATACATTGCAGAGAATGTTTGGGGTTCCTCGAGGGTTTCATTCCTTAAGCATATTTATGAAGTGTCTTGGATCAGATCAGGGTTTTCCATTGGATTTAGAGTGCTAGAAAAAGTTAGGATTGAATTTTATTTCATTGATTTTACTCATCATTGAAGAAATCTGTGAGGGTTTCAAGCTCAATGATTTTTCTGAGATAACTAGGGGTTGCCTAATTTTTTGGGCATTTTAGGCCAAAACGGACCTCGCTGTTGGATTTGTAGAGCCCAAAAACCCCTATTTTCATATAAAATTTGTCCATTTTGGACACAGTCGATTGGGGAGGCAAAACAATTTTTCTTGAGGGTCGTACGACCCTAGGGCACGGTTCACGAGGCTCATAAATTGAGAAAAATTCAAAAAATATCAAAAAGATCCTTTGGTTTTTTGCACAGCTAGTTATTTTGGATCATGTCACCCTCGCACCACCCGGTGACCACTGGGATGCCACCCCCACCTACGGTCTCTGCCCACATGCCCCCGGACTCTAGCACTACCTGTAGAAGCCCTCAGTCTTGTTGATGACCAAGAGCCCCAAGATCCAGCCCACGCCACCCGAAGCACTTGCCCAAGGTCACATTGGGTACCAATCCCCACAGTTCTAGCCCCCGTGGGCTTTATGCTTCCACTCGCAGTCCTATGGGTGACCGGGAGCTCCAGGATCAGCTCCCGGCGGTTTGTTTCTACCCCCTTTGAGTGTGCGGTCACATGGAGGACCGAGGGCCAACGCCTGAGGGCTAATATTTTGCCTTTGATTAGCCTTGGAAGGGTCTCTTTACAAGCCTTTTTTTCTTTTTGGCATAACTTGGGCATATAGTGTCAAAATCGGCCAAATGAGATATCGTCGAAAAGTTGGTTCGACGAACTTTGCAATGGTATAGGTTTGGTTTTTTGGTTTTTCTTTTTTGATGTCTTTTTCAGCCTCAGAAGTCATATGTTGTTTTCACTCTGAGAGACATATCTTTTGACTTGCTTATCCTTTTTTCGCCATTATTGCGGTGTTGGAAAGATGGTTCAGTCCTCTACAAAAATCCGAGGTCTATTTTTATTTTCTATTTATGCATGTTAGAATTATATCCTTTTACAATCATTGGGTTATTGTAATAAATGAACTGATATAAAGTTCCATCAGGGGGGTTTCTTGCAGAATAATCTGATTAGAGTGTAGTTGCACTTTGATCTTCATCTTGTTTTGATGACAACTCACATGGGTTATATCTAGTTTCTTAGTTTCTTTTGGCCACATCTTGTCTTAGCTTGACACATATCAGATTCATATCAGTTCACACTTTAGATTAAGAGTTTATGGTTATTGATCCACATTGGTTCAAATCCTTCTTAGTTTGAGGGCCATATTTTTATGATGTTCCAGAGTCTTTATGGTACTTGTTCCCATGGAAGAGTTTTAGTCTCAATTTGGCATCGACATCGAGATACATGGTTTCCAAATTATGTCATCATATCATCTACTGTTGCTTCATAGATTCCAAGGTTGTTCCAGTTTGTGAGTTTTCTATTGTTTTGTGGCATTGGGTCTGATGTCGCATTATTATGATTTCGCTTTGGTTTCTTGTAGATAGAAGTATCTTTCCTTGCTTTCTGGATTTCGGTTCTAGTGTTACTCCACATTGTTCTTCCAATGCTTCTTTGTAGTAGTCATCTCATTGTAGGGGGGTTTTGTCCCACTGGGTTTTCCTTCTCAACCTCATTATTGCATTTGTACATGGGTACCTAATCAGGCCTTGTTGCCAGGAACCATTCATGCTTTCTTGCATTCATCTTAGTTTTAGGTGCATACCTTTTTTTAGTCTCCCTAAGTTGCATTTATGGGGGGTGTTAGTGTAATTAATTAATTATTACACTTGCATAACTTTACTTAGGTAATATTTTAATTCCCAGGTTAAGTATTCTCATCCTTATCTTGTTGAGCTATCTTGTTGCTCAAGATAATATTAGGGTTATGCATACTTTGATTTTATAAATAAAATCATCTCATGTAATTATGAATTCCTTAATAATATTATTTGCACATCTTTTTGCAATAGATTTGCTTTTTCTGATTTTCTCTTATGTGGAAGGTTTTTTGGTTTGCATGTCTAATATTGGTTTTTAACAAAATAAATTTTACCAGTAGAATTCAGGTGAAAGATATTACCTTTTGTTTTTGTACCAGAATCAATCACATTTCTAGAACTCCCCAATATTCTACAATTTTCATTCTTGAATTGAAGATTGTATCCCTTGTCAACCATTTTTCTGACACTTAAGAGATTATGCTTCAAACCTTCCACATATAGGACATCATCAATAATGCTTACCATCAAAATAAATTGATCCTCTGCCATAGATTACACAAACTTTAACATCATGAAATATTACAATACCACCATCATACTTTTCCAAGCTCAAAAATTTACTTTTATCACCTGTCATGTGATGAGAGCATCCACTGTCAATCACCCATTCATCTTTTTCTTCAACTTTTGTAGCTAAGGATTTCGCCACATTTGTGCAACTAGTAGATTTAGTAGGTGCAAGATCATTTTCCTTCATAGCAATAAATACCCATTCGTCCTCACTTACATTCCCTTTATCAGATTCATCAACTGTCACACCTTCATCAACAGCATGATAACACTTTCTTTGAAATATAGGCTTGTTAGTTCTTGGCTTAAGAACTCTTTCCGGACATCTTGATGCAAAATGACCTATCTTATTGAAAGAAAAACATTTAATAGGAAATTTCCCTTTATACTTACCTTGTCCTCTGGATTCTCTTTTGACAATAAGTGCTTCAAGCTCATCTAGTTTTCTCTCTTCTTCTTCAATCTCTCTCATTTCCTCCTCATACTTGAAAATTTTTCTAGAAGAAATTTCACCCAAATCATATCTCTGCTTATCCTTTCCAAAGATAGTAGCCTTGAATGCAAATTCTGTCTTAGGAAGAGAGTCACCAAATTCACTCAACTCAATAGCAGTAAGCTTACCAATCAACATATCTCTAGTTACATTTGTCATAGTTCAGATCTCCTCAATAGCGGCATCTTTGGCTTTGTATGTAGTAGGCAAGGATCTAAGCACTTTAGCAACAATCTCTGATTCCTCCAATGTTCCACCATCACATCTGTTACTACACACAAGTTCATTCACTCTTTGCATAAAAGAAGTAATGTTTTCGTCATCACCCATTCTCAACATTTCATATTTCCCTTTCAAACTTTGTAGCTTAGCAATCTTAAAATGTGCATCAACTTCATACAAAGTTTCTAATTTTTTCCATGTCTCATAAGAAATCTTCAGATCCATCACATTTTTCATCTTAGAATCAGTCAGAGCACTCAACAATGCTTCCTTAGCCCTGATATTGTACTTAACATCCTTAATCTCAGCAATAGTAGAAGGACCATTTTGTGGTATAACATACCTACCTTGTAATTTTCCAGTAGGGTTCACCAATGCATCTCAGATGACACTCCATTCGAGTCTTCCATAGAGAGTAGTTAGTTCCATCAAATCTTAGACTATCCTTCTTGTATGTTGCCATCCCGGATCACCTCAAGCTATTAAACTTCTTACGAGGAACCTGCTCTGATACCAATTGTTGGAAACACAAGGGCAGAGAACTAAGAGGGGGGGTGAATCAGTTGTCATAGAAATTTAAAATTATTAAAATTATAAACTTATTCTTAGATCTGATTAATAACCATGAAAGCATAAATCATCAACACATCAGAAATACACATAACACCAAGATTTTTATGTGGAAACCCTATTAGGGGAAAAACCGCGGAGGTTAGTCCACAAGATTATACCCTGTTAAAAGTATAAAGAAGAAAATGGGGAATGCACATGCATTTAGGCACATTTCCTAGAGCTCACTACTTAGGTACAACAAGGCTTACTACCCAAAGGAAGACAGATTATCTTACAAAAATATTCATATTACATCTGCAAGATTTTGAACTGAGAAAATAGCATCTGCTAATGCCCGATTATAGTTCCAGTTAAGTACATAAACACTTCTTCACACTTTGCTTCTTCCTTCAAATGATTAGGATATTATTCACACATATCATACCTTCAAATGGAATAAACAATCGCTTATATATATCTGCAACCAGAGATTACATCACTACATGTCGACTTCAACAAAATATAAAACATATACAAACTGTCGGCTCAATCCATAAAAAATATTAATGTGAACCATCCAATGTCAGCCACAACATAGTAAAGACCAAAAACAACATCCTCAAACATGAACCACCTTCAAAAATTATGCCTCAAAGATCTACAATGCGTTACAATCACCCTGTCGGCCATGAATATGCAAAAGAAAATCACCAATCATGAGCACAATGATTCATGTAGATCAACAACACTGATAGAGAACCATCTAAAAACATCCACATGCATTATGAATCACCACAAAAGCATCCGCAACACCTAAACTTACTAGAATCATATCATCTTCTTTCAGGAACACCAACTGAAGCAACAAAAAAACTGTCAAAACAAAGATACTCATAACTTGATCAAATCTTCATGTGGATCTCTGAAACTTAACATGGATAAACTAGATATAATAAAAAAAAAAAACCTTTTGATCTACAACCTCTAATCATGAATATACTAAGCTAGGCAATAGTATGTTGGCTAAACTAGACTTCACTGCATCACTAACAACTTGCAACTTATTTCATTACAATTTTCTCAATATCCTCGACATATATAGCTTCCAATGTCTTTGAGGAAAATAGTGTTGACATCAATGACAACAACATATTAGAAAAATTGAACAAGTGCATCATCAATTTCAATAGTCTTATCTCCATTCATATTAGCCATGTAATTTTCATATGAATCAATTTCATTTTTATCATCAAAGAATTCTAAAAATTGAAACTTTACCTCTTTGTCAACTGCAACTCTCACTTCACCTATTGTCAATACTACCCACTCCCTTTCAACTATTGTGATTTGTAGTAAAATTCCATCTTCTTCTCTATTTTTTGTTGCTCCTTCATTTTCCTTTACCTCTTCTACATTCAAATCAACATTAATAATTTCTTTGCAAAACTCAAAAGAAGAGATAATACCTTTGTTTCTACTGCTACTTCTTTTCCTGTGCATGCAACTTCTTTTTTCTTATCTTTTATGTCTTCAACATGATGCACATCTGTTGCTACCTCTTTCTTTCTCCATTCTTTCTTTGTGCTTGTCTTCATGTCTTCCTTTCTTACAACTACAAATGTGTGGGTTGCTCCCACATGTCTTTCTCTCTTTTTTCTTTGCATCATAGGGATGTAGCATTGTACTTCTACATTATTCTTTTCATTGTCCTCTTTGTTAAACCTCTAATTTTCCTCTTTCTTATCTTCGCTATCCTCTATTATAGTTTCCTTTCTTTCTTCATCTTCTACACACAAATCATTACTTGCAAATTTGTTATGAAACAAACAATGAAACTCAACTTCATCTATTTTTTGATCTTCCTCAATTGTAGCTTGCTTCTTCATTCCCAAGCTTTCCTCAAGGGCATCCAATCTCACTTTTATCCTTTTCAACTCCACAAAAAGCTTATTTTATCTCACCTTTTCCCAATTCTTTTCCCAAAATAACATTCTCACAAGTCTTCTAATGACCCATCTTGTTTTTTCCTTCAAATCCATTTTAGAGACTCATAAGTCCCTCTACAGTTACAATTCCTCCTTGCAACAAACTCACTCTTTCTTATCCTCTACCCAATAGATGGTTTTTGGAAGACACACCTCTCTCTTGTGCACCTTCTACCCAACCTTAACCTCTACTAGAGGATAACATGAGGTAGAATTAGAGGAAGAAACAGACTAACATAATCTCATTTGACAAGTCACAAAACAATCTTTATTTTTTTACTCATTTCAAGAGCATTTCCCTTCACAAAACTCAACACAAACACTCAAACTTGCAAAAATGATTTCCAATCTGTCACCAAATCTCTCACACACCTTGAAGATTGTTCAAAATACATTAGACATCAACCAATTTATAGACCCATACCTTATCATCAACAAAAACAATACAAACTTGAAAACTCCCAAATCAGTTATTAGGCCTCTTAGGCCACACAACAATGTCAACTCAATCCTCCAAGCCCATTTCTCTTTGTAAAATTCATAAAAAGATTCAAATGTACCTGCACCAAGCATATAAACCATTCCCCACTCATTGTTCATATCATTTTATCAAACACTTGTTTTAGACCGTCCCTTCATGACTTCAAAAATAGGACTGTGATATTTTGTCCCAACAGGACAGTCCCCAAACAATTGTCTAAAACCTGTAAAAATTCACCAAAAAAGACTTAAATTGAATTCTCAAGGCTTCTATGTATCCTTTTAAAACAACTTTGCACAATAAAGTCTCAAAAGAGACCAACAAATCTCATGAAACTTCTCTACATACGAAATTACCAGTCCAATTCAATATATTGCAGACCTAGGGCTTATTGATTTTAATGCTTCCACACTCAAAAAAACATAGCCAATGTTTGGAATAGGTTATATTAGGCTTGCATATGCTTAAAAGAATGCCAAAATTCCATTTTCAAAATTATTTCTATAAAACCCAAGGCTTTGCTCCCTTTACTGCCTTGTTTCTAGACTGAGACATAATTTTCAGACAAAAAACTTCAAACTTATTCACTTTATTCTTAATATTCTATTCTAAACCATTTAGAATCCAAAAGAATATCCACCAAGAAATAAATTTACTAAATACCAAGCACTTTCATTGATAAATATAAGAGAAACATGAATTTAAAGGCTCCCTATTACCCTAAATTAGGGTTTACACTGTTTTTACAAAAAATACAATAACTTTTCCAAATCTTCACCAATTTACATGAAAAAAAAGAAAAATGGAAGGCGATTAATCCTATTATCATTTAAACAAAAATAGCCATGCATTTGAGCTCGTACAAATCTGTACAAGGGCTGGAATTAGTGATTTTCTGAAGAAAAATGGTTAAAAAAAGAGAATTTCATTAAACTCATTATTTTGTTCAATCACCCTCAAACTTCTATACATACCAAGAGACTGTTTAAAGGCATACAACATGTATTTTGAACTTACAACTACCTATTGAGGTGCCAAGTTGACCCACGACATGCAGGTAAGATAAAAGTAAAAGTATCTCACCTCTCCTGAAAGAGACAATCAGTAATCAAACTGATCACCTCCCAAGGTCCTTGATGTTGGTTCATAACGCTGCTATTTCATGAAGTGGTCAATATGGCTGTAATATTCAAGGGGCTTGCTGGTTTTGAGCTTTTGGATTGTTGCAAGATCAAACATCTATCTAAACCTACTTTAACCAGAGGTTTTAAAGAAATAGAAAAAGATAGATAAAGGTTTTCAAATTGAAAAGAATGTTGATTCATTCAACTAATCAAACTTGTTACCTTCCAAGGAATTCCTAAACTAGAACTGTAGAATAAAATTAACCTATAATTGATACAAAGTTTCATTCATTCACAATGCAAACTTTAACAGTAGATTGCAAATCATCATTCAAACAAAACATAAGATAAAATTTCATTCCTTGAATGCTTTTCAAATCAAATGATTAACCCAAAATGAATACCATTCTAGAGCATAATATAAAGTAGGTTTAAGTCTGGCTACTCCTACTATCAATGAAACATATAAGCAATATTTACAAATCTAGCAAGGTCACCAGTGTACATAAACCCATGTCTTCAAATTATCTCCATCTATGATAAGAAAATCAGGAAGATACATCACCTCCTCCTCCTGCTGAATTGCAAAAAAAATTTCTAACTTACTTAAAAACCCTAACTTGCTTTTTTAATATACCTTACACCCTTTTCTAACCCTTACAAAAGAGGCGAAATGCCATATTTATAAAACCCGCCAGATGTGTCGGCCTAGTTAAGTTTTACAATAAGTCGGTCACAAAACAAGTCTACCCCAAAAGAATTCAAAACAAAGTCAAACGTGCATTAAATGCATGGGCACTAACCAGATTGGCCCAGGATCTCCCACATAACTCGGACCAAAACGCGTGAAGAAGAGGCAAAGCGAAACAATGAGGAAGCGGGACTTTCGATGCAACTTTGCATTAACTGCTTCCCCCACTTCGCCCATACCTTGTTCTATTCAGGCCTTTGTCATCAAGAATGTCCTCTACAAGCTATCTGCAAGTGGCATAGGTGAAACCCTAGTTCGCCATTCAATAGCATTAATATTATTCTTCAGCTGCCCCATCGTATTGTCCTAGTCTCTCTTGTTGGATCGATATTCATTAATGATTGCATTGTAGGTCGTTGCATCATCTAGCTGGTGCCCAGTTATTGTATCCCATGATAGCCTTAGTCCTTTGTAGTAGGGTGTTCATATTTGCATCTGAAACCTCAAACTAGACTGATGTCATCTTTCCCTCAGGAATCCTACTCTTTTCGTCCAGCTTCACTTTTTTTTCTACTTCAGAGATGGATGATCCCTTTCCGTCCTTTAGCCTCTCTAGCCACCATCATCTTGCTAGACCCAACCTACACTCATCAAACACCAATGTGAGAATCCAAAATTTGAAAAAAAATTCATCCAAGTGTTAGCTTAAAATCATGATAAAACCATTAAATTAGCCATTAAGCATCAACACTGAGAAGTTCAGGATTTCAAGATAACCGGGGAAAACAAGCCTGGGAGGAATTTTGGAAAATTCTGAACTAGGCAGATTCTCCCGATGAGGCACCAATATCAACAATAGATTATCAAAAGGAACACAAGCAACATACAACAGTGAAATTCATCAAGCTAAAGCAAGATATGTTTAAGCATTCATCATTAGATTCATCAATTTTATCCAATTTCTTAAATTCCACAAAGCATAGTAGAGAATTTGAAAAAATCCAGCCAGAAAGGATTTTCACAAAAAGGGTAAATTTCTGAAGTTTGAGAAAATTCTGGGAAAACAGAGGGAAGGAGGAAAAACTAGGAAAATTCGATCGGGCAAGAAAATCCTAAGATCGACAGAAAACCTGAAAATCGACAATCCAACACGAATTCGCTCAAATTGACTGAAGGTGACAAATTTGAGGACCTCGAGTGTGGAACCAACTAAATTTGAACCTTCAACAGATCTTTCTTGAATTCTAGGCCCAATCGAAAGAAAAACAAGACAAGATGGTGATGCCCTAGGCATGAAACCCTAGATTTTAACCATGAATGCACAAGGCAAGCCATGAAGTACCCAAACACATAGCAATTTGAACTCCAAGCAAGACCATAACGTTTTAAATCACAACAAGATTGAACATCTCAACTCAAGAGAACACAAATGATAAATAAAAATGGCATAAAGCTCCAAAATCAACCAAACTCGGAAACTCGACGGCCAGACGGAAATCTGGAAAAATCCAACCCAAGCAGAATTCCGCGAAGGCCAAAAATCTCTGAACTGTAGTGTAAAACAGGTCAAGCCGGACTTTGAGCGCAATCTGAGAAAATCCGATCGAGGCAGACAATTCTGAACTGGCTCAAAAACTCGAACAACAGCATTGAAACCGGAGTTTGAAAGAAATATGGGAAAATTCGGACGGACCGGAAAATCCCGAACCAGGGGAAAAACCCGAACTTCACCCAAAACATAAGATTTTCAATATGCAACTTGGGGAAAACACTTGGGCAAGCAAGATAAACATATTAAGCACATGCCAAGGCAAAGCAAAACCTCAAAATCGAAGGGGACAAAACACAAAGAGCGAAAGAAAAAGAGGGTCCCATTTTAATCAAATTTAAAATGGGGTGGTTATGCAAGGCATAACACTACCTCCAACTGCCTAAAACTAAACTAACCCTACATATTCCATTTGTTGCATTTGTGCAACTTTTACATTATTTTTGCACACATTGACACATTTTAACATTTTCTTAAATGACCTCCTAAAGTACATCAGAAATGACTCAAATAACCTTAATACAATGTAAGAACATCAAATTCCTAAATTTCCACAAGGAGGCATAGTTGAGTAAAGGTGCTCCTACACCATACTCTCGACCAAGAAAAGAATCCAAGTCCACTTGGATTGATGTTGTAAAAAAATTTCAACTCTCTCTATGCTCTGCCTCAAATTGAAATTTCTTTTGACCACCTTCATCTTCACCTTGGGTTTAAAATTTTCCATGAAAATTAGTACTCTGTTATGCTTCCCCCCTGAAATCAAATTCTTCACTTCTTTATACACCTCACTATCATGCTTCTCCCTTTGTCCAAAGCATTAGTAACATAATGAAAGGAAACAATTTTTTTACCATAATACCTCCAATATCAACTCATTCACAATCATCCCTTTAATCAACTCAATGTCCTCAACTTCTGAAATCAGGTTTTTTGTCATATCTTCATGCTTGGAAACATCTAGAACAACTTTTCTTTCTTCATCAATGAATTCCTCTTCAGCATCTTCAAAGGCTTCTTGTTCTTTAATCCTCATTTGTCTTCTTCTCTTCTTTATTATCTTCCTTATAGGCCATGAAACTTTCTTGTTTACCTTCAAGTGCAAACTTTTCATTTCCTCAATCATCTGCTCCATCTTCTTCATGGATTCTTGGAACTCTTTTTTCCAATCTACTTAACTCTTGCTTCAACTCAATAATTTCTCTATCCATCTTTGCTTGTCTCTTTCTCTTCTTTCTCTCTTCTTTTTCCTACAAATTCCTTCTCAAATTTTCCATCTTCAGCAAGCTTCCTCCTTGCTTCACAACTCTCTTCCTCAACTAGGTGTCTCCACTTTTCTCTCCCTAGTCTCTTGGACTTTTTCATTGCATCAACCTACAAACAACCACACACACAACCACAAAAAAATTTACCAGAGCATCTTTAGGCTCTGATACCACTTTGATGTAGAATCAACAGAAGAAACACACTCACACAATCTCATTTGACAAGTCACAAAACAATCTTTGTTATTTTACTCATTTCAAGAGAATTTCCCTTCACAAAACTCAACACAAACACTCAAACTTGGAAAAAGGAGTTCCAATATGTCACAAAATCTCTCACACACCTTGAAGATTCTTCAAAATACATTAGACATCAACAAAAACAATACAAACTTGAAAACTTCCAAATAAGATATTAGGCCTCTTAGGCCATACAACAGTGTCAACTCAATTCTCCAAGCCCATTTCTCTTTGTAAAATTCATAAACAGATTAAATGTACTTGCACCAAGCATATAAACCATTTCCCACTCATTTTTCATATCATTTTATCAAACACCTGTTTCAGACCGTCCCTTCATGACTTCAAAAATAGGACTGTGATATTTTGTCCCAACAGGACAATCCCCATACAATGGTCTCAAACCTTTAAAAATTCACCAAAAAATACTTCAATTGAATTCTCAAGGCTTCTATGCATCCTTTTAAAACAACTTTGTACAATAAAGTCTCAAAAGAAACCAACAAATCTCATGAAACTTCTCTGCATATAGAATTACCACTCCAATTCAATATATTGCAGACCTAGGGATTATTGATTTTAATGCTTCCACACTCAAAAAAACACAGCCAATGTTTGGAATAGGTTATATTAGGCCTACATATGCTTAAAAGAATACCAAAATTCCATTTTCAAAAGTATTTCTATAAAACCCAAGGCTTTACTCCCTTTACTACCCTATTTTTGGATTGAGACTTCAAACTTATTCACTTTATTCTTAATATTCTATTCTAAACCATTTAGAATCTGAAATTATATCCACCAAGCAATAAATTTACCAAATACCAAGCACTTTCATTGATAAATATAAGAGAAACACGAATTTAAAGGCTCCCTATAACCCTAAATCAGGGTTTACACTATTTTTACAAAAATTACAATAACTTTTGCAAATCTTCACCAATTTGCATGAAACAAAAGAAAAATGGAAGGTGATTAATCCTATTATCATTTACACACCATTATCCATGCATTTGAGCCCGTACAGATCCGTACAAGGGTTGGAATCAGTGATTTTTTGAAGAAAAATGGTTAAAAACAGAGAATTTCATTAAACTCATTCTTTTGTTCAATCACCCTCAAACTTCTAAACATACCAAGAGCCTTTTTAAAGGCATACAAAATTTCATTTGAACTTACAACTACCTCCAACCACCTAAAACTAAATTGACCCCACATATTCCATTTGTTGCATTTGTGCAACTTCTACATTGTTTTTGCAATTTTGCACTTTTGTGTTGACAAATTTTGGATACATTAACACATTAACACATTTTCTTAAATGACCTCTAAAATACATGATAAATGACTCAAATAACCTTAATACAATGTAAGAACATAAAATTCCCAAATTTCCACAAGGAGGCATAATCGAGTCAAGGTGCTCCTACACCATAACATCTACAAACTTATTTCAACTCTTCCTACCAATCAACTGCTACAATACGTCCTTGTCAATCTTCCTTCTCTAATACCATTTGATGTAGTTAAGGATGAGGGGTTTTTTCAAACAACCCATCCAAGCATCTATAACACAAAATGTATTCTAATTCCACAATTCCAAGCATTTGCAATTAAAAATCCAATGAAAAATATTTCCAACTTCTTTAAACAATACATTGGGAAAATCCAATGTTTATTAAAAATCCATTAAACTTCTAGAAATATTCTCAACAACTTGTGACTGGCCACTTTTAAAATTAATTTGAGCTTGCAAATGAGCTCCTCTTTCTCTAAAAACTTGTACAATGGGAACTCCCATATTCATCTACAGGAAAACAAAAGATTCAAATTTTTCTTACCAACAATACCATGTTGTCTTTCAAGCCAAAATTTCAGAAAATCCCTTTTTGCACACAACACAATATGAACTCTGAAATCATTAATTCAAGAAAAGATTCTACAAGAAAAATGAAATTCAATGGCTCCAACAATAGCCAAATTAATTAAACCTTGCAACAACAACAAACATCTTCTAGGAAAACTCCAAACCAATGTACAAACTTATATAGGAAAGATTCTAGAAAACATAAAAAATCAACAACAAATCCACAAACCCATCACTTTTTGACCATCATTGCTTTCCCATCTATATGAATATTTAAAAAAAAAAATGAGTTTTATGCGTCTCCTTTCTATTTTTCTAAGACATTTTGAATTTTCTAGTTTCGTTACTATATGAGAAAGTTATACCCTTTTTTTTTAGACTAGGTATCACAGTTATGACCCAAATAATCTTCCTCTCCTAGAAAATTCCATTCAAATCTCGTCCTCCTCCATTCTGGGTGTGGGATTCATGAATTCAACCCCTTAATTTTTCTTTCATGATAATTTTCCAATATTTTCCTTAATTAACATCCATTATCTCATTCTTGCACCTCTAGTGCCTCAAGTTGTTACACCCATAAGATTATAACACTTGCAAAAAAAATTGATATTGAAGGAGCATGAGGAGAGAATAATTTAAAAATAAATCATGCATGCAAGACCACAACCAAAGAAAAAAATAAAAAGAGAATAAAAAAAAAAATGGTGTGTAGGATTGCCTGTGCACTCGGATGCTCCTGCATCAACCCATTTTAGACTTGCTTAATATTTTCTTAATGATACCTTTTGAGAAACAACTCTTACTTTTTGAAGTTGGGAACAATATAACATCAGACAAAGGAAAGTTTTTGAAACTTTGTCAGAGGTCAAAAATATTTTTGAAACCTATCTGAAATTCCAAAACTTCAATATCTTGGACAAAATTCAATCTTTTTTTTTCTCCTCAATGTTTGGTTTGGTTATGAGAACCACTTTTGGCACTGACACAGTTGTGAAAATATTTGAGGAAGTTGAAAAAAAATACTATTGAGCTTAAATGCAAAGATGATAGGATGAAATGAAGTTGTGACAACTAGAGCGGAACTCGACAAGATTTTGAAAACCAAAGAAATAGCCAAAACTTTAAAATAAGGAATTTTTTACAAATGTACATGGTTTTTAGAAAGAGACAAAAAAACTATGGTAACACTTAGCAAGAATAGAAAGAATTAATTGTTCATCATCTTTGGTGACCCCACAATCAGAGAATTGTATTCCAAGAGAATTGAGATTAGAGAGCAATTCTTGGATATATTATTAAAATCTAAAGGATTAACTCATAAGTTCATTCTCCAACTTAAATTTCCTCATTTTATTTGGCTTACCAAAGAGACTATTTAAGGTAGTCCAAACATCATTAGGATTATTACAAGATCCAACATGATATCTAAGATCTAGAGACATGGACAAAATAAGAGTACCAAGGGCTTTATCCCGTCTATAAAACCATTTTCTTATTTTTGTAGCTCATGTGGGTTTTGGATCTATTCCAAGTGTGATTCTTTGCAACTTTAATTTTAACAATAAAATCTTCATTTGTGATTTCCATTCATGATAGTTATATGGTGTTATAAGTACAAGCTTTGGAAAATCCATGATAAAATAAAAAAGTATAATAGAGGAACAAGAAATTACCCCTCACAATACAAGAAAATAACCCCTTTGTGCCAAAGAAAATGCCACTTTTTTGCAAATTTACAAGTTATGCCAAAGTACCAATCTGGCTTCAAACTAAGATTTTGAAATTTTAGAAAAAAATCTAAAAAAAGAGCATGTTTAAAATTAAAGTGCTCCTCAAAACCTTCTTGATGTCACAAGAATCAGGAAAAATAGAGTCCAAAGAAAAAATTTATAAGATTGGAGACTTAAAAACAAGACCTAACTTCAAGCTAGAAAAATAGGCAGCAAATAGAAAAATCTAAAGAAATAACCTGCACTACAATAAAATTGATAGAGCCAAAATTTTGACAATATTTTGTTTGAAAATTTTTACCTCATGGTTTGAAATTTATTACAATTTGAAAAAGTCCCTATTTAGGGCTTATGGGGCCAAATATAGGCATCTAGGGGCTATTCTGTGGTCACCCATGTAACTCTTAGTTCGCTAGGAAAAAATATATATATTTTTCCAAAGTGGCAATGGGCTAGCAATGGTGGTGGTGGCAGGATGTTGAACACCGGGAGTACTGAAAAGGGGGGGTGAATCAATATTCTCTAAAACCACTCAAATATTTAAACATTCATTCCACATAGCATATTCAATTTGTTGTAAGAAAGGAAAGCATGAAAACATCCATCAAAACCACATAACACATAAACACCATTTTTTTATGTGGAAAACCCAAAAAGAGAAAAAAACATGGTGAGGATTAGCTCACAATATATATTATAACCGATTATAAGATATTACAAAAGTGTTCACTATAGGTGGACTCAGTGCCCACAAAAATAAGAAAAGATAGAAGAGAGGGATGACACACAACCAAAATGAACTACTACAAATGCATCTACAACATGTTGGAATACAGTTCCAATAAATCTCAATATACAGAGTCAAACACTTCATATTACTCTACTCTAACACTCTGCTTTGATATGCACTTGCATCACTTTCACGCAATTCACATCCACAATACTTGTGTTTACACACTATTCACTCTATCCAACACCTAAATGATCGTATACTTATATCCATTTCATCCCAACAACAATTAGGTCAGCATAATTAGATGTATCATTCACTTTTTTGTCGACCTCCTCTAGTTTTTCCTTTAAACCATTGGAATATTCTTTAAATTTTTCATACTAGATAGGGAATTATCAATGCTTGCACTAGGTATGCTTTCTTGTAGCACTCTCACTACTTCATCAATAAGTTCTACACTCTTTTGATGATTTTTCAAAATTTCCTTTTGAGTAGGGGCATGGAACACATCACATAATTGTAGTTTGTGCAATGGAGATATTTTATCCATATCTACCTACCCTTGTTGCATTGGAAGTTGTAGTAGCTAGGTAGACACAGCTGACTAAAGCTAGAGTTGCATACTTAACAAGTTCTTCAATGAATCTCTAGAGGTATCAGAAGATTCACAAACCATCTTCACTTTATCTTCTACATCCTTCATTTCCAAAGCCTTTTCCTTGTCACCAATGCTGCTTTCTAATTTTTCTTCATTATTCTTAGCATTATTAGGATTTTCCTCATCCTTCTTTCCCTCATCAACTGATTCTTCTTTGTTATCCAGAGGCATATTTTTCTCTGGGTTGGCTTGTATTTCTTCTTCAACATTCCTTTTTGGATCTGGAGGAGGGGAGTTGTAATCTATAGATGTATCCTCTTTCTATGCCTCTATAACATTTACATCTCTAGTAACATTTTCTCCCATTAGAGGAGTATCACCAATAATATCTTCTTCTGCAACATTTTCTTCCACATCCTTAGGAGTGTCATTCTACAAATTCTCCTCTTCTATTCCATGCTCATGTTGAGCATCTTCTTGTTGTGCTTCCTTTGTCACATTAACTTCCAGAGCTGGTATATCATCATGCATTGCTTCTTCACTTTCCGGAGTTAGACCTAATCTTTGTGCCAAATCTGAAATCTTCTCCATAGTTTCATTCTAGAGCCTCTCAAGATTTTCCTAATCTCTACTCATAAGGGTAGTTATGTTGGATTATGGACAGACACTGAGAGGGGGGGGGGGCGAATCAGTGTCTGATAGACAGACCAAAAAAATTTAAACCTTCTAAACTTTGACAGACTTTTAGTTCAGATAACCTTTCGATTGATAAGAAAGCAAAGTAATCACTTTGAGAGCATTCATGAAAAGTGGTAAACAAAGATAAGACAACATTAACTCAGTCCATTAGACAAGTTATGCCAATATGATTTGTGTGAGATATCTTGCACTTGCAAAAGATG
This sequence comes from Sequoia sempervirens, assembly GCA_007258455.2. Lineage (NCBI taxonomy): Eukaryota > Viridiplantae > Streptophyta > Pinopsida > Cupressales > Cupressaceae > Sequoia > Sequoia sempervirens. The sequence goes on from VDFB02056351.1 coordinate 25,557,982, forward strand.
TGACTGACATAGTTTAACAATCAAAGCATGATGACAAGATAGGTGCAACTCATAATACTATGTAAATGAAGACCAACATCATTGAATCATTTTAAAACCATCAGATTTCAATGCAACTTTATGAGACACTGCAACAACTGTGCAACTAAATGACATATGATAAGCATTGAAACAACAAAGAGCTTTAGTACATCATGAAAAATTGAAACATAACAATCTAGAACTATGAATCAATGAATGAACATGTGATGTGATAGACTAAATGATTTTTATCACAACATGCAAAACATGTTTGGTTAAACAGAGATTTTAAACCATTTTGCAACTTATGACTATGAAAGTACTTGTAACAACAAAATACATTAACAATGTAGAAATAAGAATTGATAATAGACATTAATGCATCTGATAACTTATGAAAATCAGATAGACATGAAAAACAATCACACCAAGACTTATCACATAACACATTATATGTCTTGAGTGGAAAACCCTCTTGGGGAATAAAAACCACTCGAAAAAATCTTTCTCTTCATTTACTTAGAGCACCAATTGTTCACAATTCAGGAGCGCTAACTCCTCACAATTCAGAAACACCAACTCTACTTTTTATGAGCACCAACTCCAGAACTTTTTAGGAGCAACAACTCCACAATTTTTTAGGAGCACCAACTCCACAAAATAACAATTTTTAAACAATTACAGTGTACTATTAAAACCCTAGAAGTGCAAATGCAGTCCTAGAATCTCAACAGTAGACCATGAAGATTTTCAATGAGCACATTGAAGAATGTTGTATGAAAATGACAACATCTTCTCTCATACAATAATCTGAGAATCAAAAAAAATTCAAAGCAATACAATGTCTTATATCTATCAAGATTAATCTTGAAGTCTCATTTGTTTTTTCTTTCAAGTAACTCGAGAAATGCCAGAAATCCATCTTTTAAAGACACTACAAAATAACCTCTAAAAGCAGTTTGTGTAACTGTAAAATCACTCGGGTTAGCACATTAACTTTGAAGTTAAATTTGTTACAGCCCGAGAAACATCTAGAAACCCTAAAGGGTTTTAATCATAATTACCAAAGATAAAGTCCTTATCAATAGTATTTCAGAACCAAAGTTTTACTAAAACAACGGTACATATTAAATAAAAGCCATTCTTAATAACTTCCCTTAACATAATGTCTTAATTCCCATCAGCAACAAAATAGTTTTTGTTCATTACCTGATTCTGGTGAAAGAAAAAATGAAAGTATGCCTTAAAAACCTGATAATCATCTAGCTGAAACTTCCACTGTCGTTTCCTTGTCCAAAAATAGACAGTCATATCTTTTACAAGTTCAAAGTTACTCCATATGTTGGCCAAGCTCATATAGTGAGCTAATTTGCAAAACCATAGCAGGTCAGCTGAGAAAATCTCAACAAATTTTCAGACCACAGAGTACCATGGTAGTTAGGGTTCCATAAAACCTTTTGCTCTAACCAAGATTCAAGTATTTAAAAGTCTTTGCAAAATAAAATGATAATTTCTTAGAATCTGCTACTAAAGACTTTACCCAAAAATACCGACACCATAATATTGAATAATAAGTTATCAATGCCACATGTGCATACATTGTTAATGATGGCTGTCGGTGTCACTTTTCAATGTGATAGACCCAGTCACAAGTTGTTGTTGAAACCACAGTGTCAAACAAAAATGATTCTATCACCACCATTTGATTTTAAACAAAGTCAATTTCTTTTGTCATATAACCTTGATATATTCCATATGCCATGTTAACCAAGATTCATAAAATGGTGATGACCTTGATATTTAAAGCAATGTAAGTCAATAAAAATGTTTCCTGATAACTTGCAAATGAAATGACCTTTGAAATGAAATGAATTTTAGGTTTTAGATCATAGTAATAATACCACCAATGGGATTTTATTCCCATTTTTATTGTTAACAACAAAATACCTTGTGCTCACAAAATCAGTAACAAATGAATATGCCAAGCATGGATTTACCAATCTGTAAAAAATAAAATGAATGTTGATCCTATCAATCATGAATATGAATAACCATCCAATATGCCATATACCAAACAACATGTTTAGAATCATTGTCGTGGATATCACTGCCTTCACATTTTGACATTGATGATCAAAATATCAATACCTCAAAACATATACCCTCAGTTTGTGCATGTCAAAGATATCATAAGTAAACCAACCTCATATGTAAACCAATCTAAAAAATGTGAGCATCAACTAAAGGATCAAACTAAAAACAACCTGTATCCTGTCAAAATGATAAACACTGTCAGCATCATCATGTAACAAAAAAATTGAACAAAGTAAAATCCTGGATCTGCATATCATGTCATCTGCATATCACAAACCATGTGAATTTGCATATCATGCATTCATCAAACTAAGAATCCAAAGAATAGAACCAGCGATGTCATGAACCACATAAAACAGTTTTGGCATCAAGGACAAACTAACACATACACAACTGAAAGCCAACAAGTTACCCATTGCTTTGTTTGGAACTCCTTATTGTACACTTGAGACAATGTGGCTTTATGTTCATTTGAGAGAAGTGCAATAACCTTTTCCAAAGAAAAATATCTTAACTTTGTTTCTTCATTAACATATTCCTATCTTCTAGCATATAGTACATTTCTTAAATTCCTAGGAAATTATTTTTCAATATCCTTCATATTCACTTCAAAAGTAACAATGTATTTTACAATTGCTTCTTCTATATTAGCCTTATTAACATCATGTATTGTAGTATATAGAGTAGTAGTTTTCTTTATTGTCTCATAATCCACAATACCATTAAATAGAGCATCAAATTTCATGGGGCTATGTTGTCTTACTAGAGGGGAAAACTTACCCTTCTTTTTCTTTTCTTCCAATGACTTCTTACTAAATTTTGATTTCTTCTCCCTTATTTGTATCTTATAGCCTTCCTTTTCCTTCTCTATCTCTGCTTCACTATCAATGTCCACAATTCCATTCTTTACTTTCTTTGAACTTGCTTCACCTTGTGAAGCTTCAAAATTTCATTTCTGGACCAATTGTGGTCCTTCTTCTTCTTCATCATCAATTTTCACTCCCAATTATGTCTCTCTTGTTGCTTTTTTTTTTACTCTTCTCTTCATAGGGCCTATTTGTTGTTTTCCCAGAGAGGCCTTTTCTTTCTTAGGCCCTTTTTGTTGCTTAGTTGAAGGTTTTTTATCCTTCACTAGAGCACTTTTAGTCTCTTTTTTTCTCTCCTATGATAGACTTAATCTTGGAGTACTTGGGGGAAACCAGAGGGGTGGTAGTTGTTCTAACAAACCTTCTTCTACTAGATGTTCCTTCTGGTGAGCCAGACATGGCTTTAGCTTTCTCTACTTGTTCCTTTGTTAGGCCATTGCCTTCATAACCTATGCAATCATCTTTTCAACAGTCTTCTTAATTTTATTTTATCTATGATCCATGTGTACTTGCATAGACTTCTCTTCTTATGTGACATATCTCTCTCAAGAAGTGTCTCTAGGTTTGCTCAACATAAGGTTAACCAAACCAATTATTATATTTTCTTCCACTTGATATCCCATTTCTAGGATGCACACAATTCTAGGCTTAACAACCTCCATTATGCAACAATCCTTACCATGAAAATTAATTTCATTCTTGTATTTTTCTACCACACTTTTTAGTATCCTCTCTCTTTCTTGCATCTTTTCTTGAAAATTCTTAAAGAATCCCTATATAGCATTCTTTTGTGCATCAAAATATCCTAATCTCAACAAATGATCTCTTATCTGATGTGCTACAAGCCCATCTTTTAGCCACACTATGTTCCTTGTACCAGGAACCTCATTCAAAAAGTAAAATAGTAAAAAGATTGTCAAAGTATCGAATTTGAAGGGATACTTTGAGTCTTTAGTCTTTTACAGATTCTCCATTAATTGAGCTCTCAATTCACACAAATAATAATCTGCACCCTTCACAACCATCTCATGCTCTATATTAATTATAGTTGTTGATACAAAATTTTCCCTGTTAGTGAAATATAGCTTGTATCCAATCACCATAGAAGCGTACTTAATTGGTGGATTTCTAATATCTTTGATTTTCAAGGCTCTCCTATCATATTTTGCACCAGTTAATTCCATCACTAGTTCATTCTTCACTGATTTGAGCACCAAAGCTAGTTCATTTGAGCATAAACCCATAACAACCCTAATCACTTCTTTGATTATCAAATGTGGTATATTAAACCATCTGAATTTTTCAAGGATTTGGTTCAATGTATACCTAACCCATTCTTTGACATATAATTTTTTGGGAAATTAGTCCAAACATCTAGTTTTTTCTCTGCCAAACCCTCAAATTCTGATTTCAACTCAAACTCATATCTAGTGAGTTCATTATACCACACATCAGCCAACTTTATGTGATTATACTCTTCCAACTTAGCATGAATATATTCCCTTACATATTTTTTGTGCAAAACACCATATGGGATCTATGGAAACACATCGTTGGATCATCCATCATGGATTTGTCAGGATGCCATTTGAATTTAAGGTGGGGACAATCCACTACCTCAACTACTTATGGTGTATACATTTCCAATAATTAAATATACTTTTGAAAGACTTATGGAAAGGTAGAAGTCTGTAAATACCTTTGGATCACTTTTAACTACAGTTTTGTGCACAAGGAATTTTGATCTCCTTCAAACACTTCGCTCCTTATTTGTTCTTCTCTCCTTGAATTCTTGTTTGTAAATGAATTTTTGGTTTAGTGAAATCACTTATAAACCATTTTAGAAATTGACCTAATTCATATTGAATGCTTTAGTAAATAAAGCTAGTCAACCCTAACTACAACACACAGTCACCTTCAAATGCTCTACAAACTTTCACAACTCAATATTTTTCACCAATATTTTCTCCAATAGGTCAATCATAGTGACCCACACCTCATATCCATGTGTTGAAACATCAACACCATTTCTTTGGTAGGGGATAAAATATTTTTTGTAAATGATCCCCATGAGCCAAAGCTCTCAACTTAGTTTCCAAAAGAAACATTTGCACTAGATGTTGGTACATACTCAGGCTTAGTATCACTATATTCCTTCTTTCTCCATATATTTTCCATCTCTTTCTTCATCTCTACTGGATCAACTGTTTTCACCAAATCATTCTTCTTTATCAGATTGTTCTTGCTTCTACAAAATTTGGAAATGTGTCTTGGTCTATTAGAATTGTAACAAGTGACAACATTTTGAACAAGCTTACTTCCACCCACTCTATATCTACATTGATTAGCTTTATGCCCAAATATATTGCATGCATAATAGTACCCATTGAAATATTGAAACCTCATACCATTGATATAGCCATTCATCATTTGACTTCTACATTCACTATCCTTATGACCAAATATTTTGCATGCAAAGCACTAATTGAGGAAAGATTCAACATTTTGATTCATTTTGCTTCCACATTCCATAGCCTTATATCCAAATTTATTGCAAGAATAATAGAAACCATTAAAATATAAGTACCTTTGTGCATTTGTTTGTCTAATTTGTGGTCGTCTTTCCTTTGATTTCATACTTTCTTTCCATTTCTCTTCTTGTCCTCAATTTTCTTTTGTTCATTGTTCTCCTTTTCAACACTTGGTGTCTAATCTACCTTTGAACTTTCTCCTTTCTCAAAACCTAATCCACCTTTGTCTTTATAATTCTTTTTATTTGTAATAATTTCATCAAGCTTTGTATAGATCATCTTGAATTTTTCTTCTTGATTCTATTCTTTTTCCAAATATGATCTCAAGGTCACAAATTCTTCTTCAAGTTTTTAGTATTCTTCAAATTTTCTTCTCATCTTAGCATTCAGGCATTTTCTTCAACTCTTTTTCCTTCTTCAACTTGCACTTTCAGACTGGTAATTATTTCATTTGCTTTCTTCATCTGTTCATTAACCTCCTTATGTATTTCTCTGAATTTCTTGGTTTTCTCTCTCAACTTTTTGATGCATTCATTTGCTTCCTTGACATTTTCCTTCATATCTTTGTTCTCATTTTTAGTCCTTTCCATATCTTCAAGAGATATTCTGAGTTCTCCATTCATGTCAACCATGCAATCTTCTACTATGACTCCAACATCAAGAATTTCTTCTGGAGGAGTAGGATATATTCTAATAGCCATTTGTTCAATCTCCAAGACCTTCCTCAAGTGGTTAAGCTTCTTCCAAGGAATCAAGCTCTAATACCAATTGTTGAACACCTATAATACTAACAGGGTGGGTTAATTAGTATTCTATGAAACCAATTAAGCATTTAAACATTCATTCCATACAACATATTCAATCTGCAGTAAGAAAGGAAAGGATGAAAAAATCTATCAAAACCACACAACACATGAACACCAAATTTTTACGTGAAAACCCAAAAAGAGAAAAACCACGGTGAGGATTAGCTCACAATATATATTATAAATTATTATAAGATATTATAGAAGTGCTCACTATATGTGGACTCACTACCCATATAAATAATAAAAGATAGAAGAGAGCAATGACACACAACTAGAATGAACTATTATAAATGCATCTACATGTTGGAATAGAGTTCCATTGAAGCTCAATATATACAATCAACACACTTCATATTACTCTACTCTAATATGAACTTTTATCAATTTCACACAATTCACATCCACAATATTCGTGTTTACACACTATTCACTCTATCCAACAATGAAATAATCTTCTACTTATATCCATTTCATCCCAACATCAATTAGGTTGGCCTAATTAGATGTATCATGCAAAACATAACTTTTCGGATCCCAAATAATCATACAAACCTCGTGCCTTAATTCAAAAACATGTAACACCTTAAATAGGTTAGCTTAGACCTATAATAGCTCCCTTATAACATATAAATACTTAACTAACCTCCACAATACTCATATCATATTAGGTCGGCACCGTTGGTGACCTAACGTCAAATTCACCAATTGAACAACCACAAATGAACATGCGGGCCTCCAAAATTCATACCACTTGGATCTTAAGTGCACCTAACACTTGTAAAAACTCCCATAAATCCACAAGAAAAGATACCATTCCCTAGTGAAATGCAGACTGATCAAAACATACATTCTACATTGGAAAACACTGTCACTAGTTGACTCGATATTCTATCCTTCATAACTTCTTCACCAGAGGACCAAAAGACATGAAAATATGGATTCAGACTCCTCTAACATTCCACAAAATTTCCTTGGAACCACAGAGCAATATTCTTCAAGGTGGACCAATGCAAACCAAAATACCAAATGTCATATATACTAAAAACACTATTCTAACACTTAGCCAAATTTCCACTTCAACTATCTACACTAGATTAAACCTTCTTGCAATTGAGAACTAGATTAACATGTTTATGCATGCTCATGCTACACAAAATGATCTGCACATCAATCTTCATGGAAAACCACAAATTTGACATCAATGACAACACTGTACTCGCATACAGTACAACTTGTGCTCATACCTCATGCTCATGTTTCCAATAGACATATCAATGAAAAAATATTTAACCTTCCAACAAAAGATACTCATGTCATCTGCTCGATTGCCGTCGGGATTTAAGGTCCCTTCCTCAATCCTTAAGGTGTGGTGTTGGGGATATTCCCAACTACCAAATTTAAGCGTTTAACACCTAACCAAAATTTTAAACCCCAACAATTAAAATATATTTTTTAATAAATTAAATTGTGATCATACTAATATGATAGTACTCATGACTAATGAAATTGACAACCGACGAATGATATGTAGGAGTAGTACAAATTGTGATGTTATACCAACACAACAAAGTATATGTAATAGAATATTTGCTTGATACCTGACCTGTAGACTTGTGACTTGTGTATGGATCATATGAATTGTATGGATTTGTATCGTATAGAAAAAAATGGTGATGGTACAAAAAATTTCCTAATGACCCTAGACTAAGTGTCTAATTTCAATGAATTGACAACTGATCTTTAGGTTTTTGGGATTTTCAGACATGATGGCAAGGTTAGATTTGGCCTAGAGTTCTTTGAAAATTTAGTTACCTCTTGGATCTAGTAATTGAAACCCTACTTGAAAGTATTGCAGATCAAATAAAAAATAAAAATTGACAAAACGAAAGGTAAACTTGACTTTCTTTGACACCTTAGAGTCAATTGTAAGGTTATTGAAATCCCAAAATGCACCCAAAAATATATTCAAACCAAGATGAAACCCTCTATTTGGGAAAAAATCTACAACACTAGAGTTTTGATACCATGTAGGAGTAAATGGTGACTCCCAACACCCCTAGGAACAATTGCTAAACCAAAATATCTTTCACAAGAGAGAAAATGGGAAGAATAGCTTTCTATGATTATGGATGAAAGATTATAAGATTGAATATGAGAGGCCTTATAAAGGGAAGGTAAGAGATAGGAGTAAACATAATTATGACATGTTCCTTCATCTTATATTATGAGGCAACTATTAAATGACCTAGGTAACCAATAAAAGATAATATAGGATAAGATCTTATCTAGACAACTAAGACTTCTAGAAAACATGCCTAGGAGCTAAGTAAACTTAACATGTGAATAAGTCTCCCTTGATAGGATTAGCTAGGTACAAGACATTTTTTCACACCAATAATGTGTGCTTGCAAGTGTAGAGAGGTTCTTTTGACGATATAATGACACATTTGATACACAAAATGGCATATCTGATAGGAAAAATGACACTTAGATATAAAATATAGTGACACTTTTTTTTGATGAATAGGTAGCTATCTATATTAATATAAAGATAAAGTTACATATTCACTAAAAAAGGTGGGTGGTAAGAAGGCACACCCCGAGATTCACATGGGCAGCGCCCAAAAAAACTAAAAAATTAACCAATCACATGGGCCGAGCCCAAAATTCCATGATTACAAAACATATAAAAAGGGAAATTAAGTGGCCAAAGCAATGCCAATAGAGCGAGGGTCTCTGTCATCCATTTTCTTCCCACATACATCAAGGGTTTGGAGTGACATCAGGAGGAGGACCCCAACTGTCATCAACATCTTTTTCCTTCTCTTTATCTTTATCCTCATGTCGGGGCAAGATTGCAAGCACCAAACACAAAAAGCATTTACCAGAGTTTGGCTAACCAAAGCCAGAAGCAAGAGTTTCATAAGAGGTCCACCCATAACCGCCATTGCTGCTCCTTGAAGCACTACCAAAGGGCCACCCCTAGCTATCCTGTGGCGGAGGAGAGCGGGTCTGACGAGAAGGGTGAGAATCCCGCTAAAGAGGAGGTTGAGAGTGGGGACGCGTAGAACCACTCTGTTGTCGGCCCTGAGAAGGTGACCTACTACATGAAGAGGTGGACGAAGCAGGCACCCGAGCAATAGTACACAGGGCATTACCCCAGTGGTCCAATAGCACTTGTAGGTGAGCAACCTCAAGTGCAACTTTATTAGCTTGCACTTGAATCTATAAGAGCACATTAGAACAAATAATAGCTTTAGCATATAATGAAACATTAATATCCATTTGAGAATGAGAAAATATGTAGGCATTTTTGTCTTTCCAGATATTGAAAAAGATTTGCACCCTAAAAGTGTGCCAAAGCTGGGTATACTTAGTAGGAAATCTGGGCGAGTCTCCCAGTAGAATCATATGCCAGGAGAAAGGCTTCGGCCTAAAGGTCTGAAAGAAGTCATAAATCCAAGTCCAAAACTTTCGAGCTCTGGGACAAAACCAAAAAAATGCTTAAAAGTCTCAACTTTCCCACAAAAAGGGCAATGAGGGTCCTAGACCCCCAAGTGAACAAGCCAAGAACCCACAGGAAAGCCTTGGAAAAGAATACACCAAGAAAAGTGGGAAAGTTTTGGCTCAACACTTGTAGACCAAGTGGAAAAAAATATTTTACACCAGGCATGAGTGGGAGATTGAAGAAGCCACCTCTGGTTCAAACTTTGAATCATAGGAAAGTGTGGTGAAAGCCACCTGTAACCAAGCTGAGGCTTGTCATTCCTTAAAGGGGTGTCTAGATACCACTTCCAGTCCTTCCACCAGGGTTTGGTCCCACGAATTCAAACCTTATGAAGTATCCATGTAGCAATAGGATTCACCAGAACATCAAAAGTAGCATGGTCCTAGTTATGAAGCCTATATAGAGCACAAAATTCTTTCCACTGCATGATATGCATTGTGGGTCTATGAAATATTTGTTGCAGGGTCTGGATACCCTTTTTGTGGAATTTGAGTGCCTTAAGCCAAGGTGATTTAGCTAACGGTTGACCATTGTTAGCAAAAAGGGGCGGCCACCAAACATTCTACCGGTTGAGTGAAAACCCATCACGAAAACCAAAGCCAGCCTAGTGAAGCCAGGGCTTAACTGCCTCCCAGGCTCTCCAAATGATTTTATCCACAAACGTCCCCAGAATTTGGACTGGTTCCTCCATGACCAGAAGGGTCTAAAAACCAATCCCATTCCAGGAGGGTCTATGTACAAGAAAGCCTGACTAGATGCAATGTTATATAGTGACACTTTTAAAAGGTACTTCAATAATTTTGATAGGTATAACAATGCATTCCACTATTAATTTAATATATTTGATATTTATTGTTGCACTTTTAATTTTTTCAATTGATTTTGGTTTCCACCTAAATTTTGCATAATTTTGGAAATGTAGCATCATAAATTGTCAACCTTGATAGATTCACACTATGTTTAGCTCCCCCTTATGTGCTTGGACCTAATTATGCTAATAATTTGCCTATTTTATTATCATTTTTAGAAAATTAGGATATAATTGGGAATTAATATTAATTATTTATTTAATGATAATAAAATCCCTAAAATAGGTCTGGTCTAGGGTGCCACCACCCTTGACCAACCTATTTTGTTCCAATTTTTAATATATTTTTTCAATATTTTTTATGTTTGCAAATTCAAATTTATTTGTTGGTTTTTCACAATTAATTTTGTGAGAAATCAAGATTTGCATATAAATATGTCTTTTTCACCATTTGATAATCTATTGAATTTTTGATCAACAAAGCATCCTAAAAAGTAGTTAAGAGAAAAATAAGCATCATTATTACAACATTTGATTAGCCAAGATTCATTTTAGCAATGCATCAAGTTCATAAGTAAGATTTTTCATTTTTTGTGAGTACTAACAATTGCATGACTTCCTATTGAAAAAGAAAATATTCCTTGCATGAGATGTGTATCATGAATTTATTCCATCAAGGAGATCATATCTAAGTGGTAAGTTTAAACACTTGTCATTTATCACTTATTTTTACCCATTTACCTCTACTCAATCAAGGGTAAGTACTCATTAGATCATCATAGCCATTGTGGAGGTAGAAACACCAAAATTGGATTTGAATTAGACAAGCCCCTATATGGTACAAACCTTTCTCTCCTATCTTGTTTGTAGGTGGGAGATTTCAAGTGGATTTAGGAGAATATTGAAGAGCTAGTAGCAAGATCAAACATTCAAGCCTCCTATTCAACAAATTAGGGCAAGAAGATTATTCACCAACAAACAAAGTTCAAAAGTTGAGTCCATGAGAAAAGAGGCTACAAATTGTGGCCCACCTATACTTGTTCATATATTTTAAAAATTTGTATCTTCCAATCTAGGGCGCCATCACCTATGACCAAGTAATTTCAACCCTAATTTGTATACCGGGTTCCTCTATCTCTATATTTTTATATTTTATTATCAATTTTTATGTTTCATTCTTGTATTTTTATATAGTCACATCAATTTTTGGTTGATTCATAGTTAACCTAGCTCACTTTTTTATCACACATATCACATCCAACAACAAATCAATAAAACCCTATAAAAATAGGGACAAAAACCTTGATCAACCATTCTAGATCCTCTATCAAGGATAATAGCCAAGTGGTCTTATGTGATCAAATTTGGTTCCTCTCTAATGTAATATTGAGAAAGGTGTGATTTAGACCCTAGACCCCTTTTCCCACATAAAATTTTGGTGAACTTGACACTTTCTACATTTGTAAAATCTTTTGAAACTCATAAATATTTTATTTTGAAATTTGATTGCAATCTTAGGTTGTTTTTATTTGTGTAGACATGTAAAATTGACCTAACACCTATCACACATTGCAAAGAAAATTTTCACATTATCAGCATCATCATCATCAAACTATTGGAGCAAAGCTCCAAATCACCCAGGAACAACCTGAAACTCAACCCTCATAGCCAAGAAAAAATAATCACCAAATAATGTGATAAGCTTTATTAAAAGCTAAGATATTGAATAATCATGTATATATAAGCCTATTAAATAGGAAAGGAAAGGCAGTGAACAGACTCACCGATGAATCACAGGTGAAACTACCTGAGCAAAATATTAGAAAATATTAAATATATGTCCTAAGTTAAACTTAAGACAATGTATAATAGGTAAAAACCTATTTACACCAACACCCCCACTTAAGTGCAAACTTAGGGAGATTATTATGCAAGATGAAATGCAAATGTGAGTCCCAGCTACAAGGCCACATCAGGTACTCATGTACAAATGCAAATTAAATCTCTCACAACCGGAGAAAAGGAGAAAACCCAGTGAGACAAAACTCCTCCCCAAAAGAGAGATAAAATACAATAATGATATCCATCACAAATCCAAACAATCTCTATCTATAAAAAGGATGATAAGAGAGATCATACAACCCCCCCATAATGAGATAACTTGTTGCAAGAAGAATCACTTGAAGTACACTGTGGAGTAACATTGGAATCTTGAATGCAACAATCAAAGAAAGATAGTTTTGTTTGCTAGAATCCATCTTAGAGTCACTCACGGACTCAAGTCAAAATCATGATAAAGGAATAACAAACCCAATGCCAAGGAACACTGGAAAACTCACAAACTAGCACATCTTTGCAATCTATGAGGCAATAGTCGACTGAAAGATGATCTAAAACTGAACTGAAGTGTAGAGATAAAATAATGCAAACCTAATGTACACAAACATAAAGATAGTGCATGCATTGATGGATGTTCACATATGCCTCCAAGATAAAAGTAACCTCAGATATGTACAAAGGATATAATCAAATTTCCAATGATATCTTGTTTCTAAAAAATGGCCTCTGTTTGTAAAAGTTACGAAAAAATGAAAAAAGGCACTTCAAGACAAATAGACAGACTAAATAGGCTCAAATATTCAACACTCGGGGGCTACAACTTGGTCATCCATATAACCACATACTACAAAACAAAAACAAAAATGCCACTCAAGGGACTTACACTCCGTCAGCTAAGAAACCCTGAGCAGAGGCTTAAAACCATCAGCCAAATGAACTATACCAAGATTTATATAAAAAAAACTTCAAATTACACTAATAGATTGTTGAAAAGTCAATAATAATAAGAAAATTTTAAAAATTATAAAAAAATGTGAATAAAAATATTTTGTACCATAAAACAACTGACTAGACAATCTGTGGTTTAAGGCTGATCTAGAAGAAATGTTGATGAGGATATGCTCGTACCCTTTGATAACAAACACACAAATGATGTAGCTAGTGATGAGAAAGAGATTTGACTGGGCTTAAAGAAGAGAGCTAGGAAAAAAAGCTTCAAAGAACCAAAAAAATTGATGGGGATGCACGTTGAGATAGGTACACCAATTAACAGGAGATGCCAGTGAAAATAAACCCTGTCTATTTTCCCATAGATTGATCAGTACCCTCTGCTTTGTATGAGTACCACTATTGCCAGTGAGATTTGACTGATTGATCACCAGATTACCAAAGGACCATCGAACAAATGAATATGCTAATAGGAAACAAGAATATGTCGTTGTCTTGTGACCATAACCAGGTTGATAATATAAAAACCTGACAGATCTGCATACGATGACGAGTCAAGGCCTGTGATTAGTAACTGGTAGATGCCCTATCACATATCAGACAAATGGAAGATTCAAGCCATCGGTGATTTGACCGATGCAAGAATAACAACTACCAACACAATGAACTGATGACCATTGATCATGAAGGTACACTACCATGGACAACCAACGAAGAAGGTACTATCAATAGGTGATAGTGACAAGAGACTAAATGCGGGATGGGGGTAATATGCATGACCCGATAAATATTTTATTTTACCACCAATGATCGGTCCAAATGATGTAGAAAATAGTCTCACAATGATCGATTAGTACAAGGTCGCAAAAAAAAACCCCAAACAATATAATTTGCACAATATATGCCCCATAAAAGAAAAAAACTTCCCCAAATTTTAACAATCAAATCACAGAAATATTTTTCTAAAAATATTTTTTGCGAAAATAGAAAAATCGATAAAGGTGTAGGCTAACAACACGGAGGTCTGCCAAAACACCAGTTACATTAGCTCTCAAGCTCACCAATAGGCAAAAAATCCTCAGCGGAAGGAAAAGCAGGAGGTCTGCTCTGATACCATGTTAGATTTGGTTGTGAAACCGCCCAAGATCAAAATGATTGAATGAAAGTAAGAAAAGAGATGAATAAACTTAGCACTCCCTTAGCACTGAACTAGCAGTCCATCATACTAGCCAAGGGAAGGGGTGAGTGCTTTTTATATAGCAAAATAAAGGTAGATAAATCTGTAGACATGCAAAATTGGCATAATGCACTTGATTAGGTCATATTCATTCATTCATCAAATAAATCAAGTTTATTTGATCAATTTCCTAAGGTCATTCATTTAAATTGAATAAATTAACTTTATTTAATTTAAGCCTATCATCATCCTTTTAATTAAATAAATCAAACCTTTATTTAATTAAATCTGAAATCACTTTTATCTCCCTTTGATTTAATTTAAATCCCTAAATCTAAGTCAAATGGGTAAAATCACCTAATCCCTCACTAAGTTAATCTAATCCTGATTAATCTAATCTAACCACCCATCACATCCTCTAGCTTTTCCCACTTGCACA
Organism: Sequoia sempervirens; assembly: GCA_007258455.2. Taxonomy (NCBI): domain Eukaryota; kingdom Viridiplantae; phylum Streptophyta; class Pinopsida; order Cupressales; family Cupressaceae; genus Sequoia; species Sequoia sempervirens. The sequence goes on from VDFB02056351.1 coordinate 25,573,022, forward strand.
AATAAATCAATTTATTTATTTATTAAAATTCATTATTTTCCCTCAACAAAGCATCTTTTGGGAATATTCTCCAAGTTTGAATATGAAGGCTAGTTGACTTGTTCCCTCCAACATGGCAATAACTTCTCTCTTACATGTCCCCCACTTAGCATTTAACTCTCAAATTCAAATTTGAATCTCCCCCTCTTTGGCACATTGACCAAAACTTGCACATCCTCCATCCACTCAGACTATGACAAATGGGTTCATATCATTGGATAAATCTTTGTCCCACATTCATCCATTTGGTTATTTCTCTCATCAAAATATTCTATAAATGGAAGGATTATTCTCCTCCTTAGCATCCACTGTAACCTTCATGCAAATTTACTCTCTTCAATTGAGAGCTAATTTTGTCCATTTCACTCCATCTTCAAAGCATTTTATCATTTAGCTTATCTAAAGGGGTTGGGAAAGGGCTATTTTCCACATCAAAATAGCACCAATCCCCCTATAAGATGTTTGTTTGGTCATTTGAATAATGTTTCATTAGTTTAGTTTGCTTTCATGCTTTGTTTCTATTATTCTTGTGTTCAAATGAATTTTTCAGGGAATCTGAGGTTTGCTGGTTTTGAACTGACCAACAATTAGTTGTGGTCTTTGTTTGATGAAAAAGCAGATTGAGGGTTCACATTATGGCACTAGAAGGAGGTCTCTCTTAATCACATTTTTATTTTATTTTATTTTTTATTTTTTACATTGACTTTGTTTATGTATTAGCTTTTTTTTAAACCATGTAGAAAGAATTACGAGGCAGATGACAGAAGAAAAAGTAACTATTCTCCTCTAAATTCCTGTCTCATTTGCTTTGTCTTGTCCATAACAAAATATCGATCACTTCTTTTGTCTCTTTGTTGAGTTGTCTTTGTTAACTAAAGCACTTTCTGAATCAGTAAAATTTGTTTTCATTCACACTCACATACATTACTTGTGTGGGTACGATTTGGTGCTTGTTTAAGAGGTGAATTTATTCTTCCAGTAGTAGATTGATGGGACCTCGATTTAATTGATAAGTTAAGTCCTCTCTATTTTTTTTCCAAATATATATGCCTATCTATGAGAAGATTTTGTTATGACAGGTGGAGGAGGAGAAAATTATGTTGACATTCCCTGACAATTGTTCTGCTTTACTAAAATTTTCTTTACTTTTTTCATAATCTTTACATTGATTAAATGAATCTATGCTACATGAATTGTGATATTCCATTTGGTGAAAGTTCTGACTAAGGCAATTGAAGAAGATTTTTCTTTCAGGAATTCTGTCAAGTAGTTCATCATTGCATTGCATCCCATTCCTTGAAACGCCTGATTCTCCTCCATTTACCTCGGCATTGGGTTTTTGTTTCATTATCCCTTCTTCATCATCATCGTTGAACGAGTATGCAACATCACAATATACTTTGGAGCTTGCCCAAATTGCATTTTCAGGCCCTTTATCCTTATCAACAATAGTGTCAACAGGGAGCAATGAATAATTATGTGTTTTGGAGTTACCAGTCTACATCTACAAATTTTGAAACCCAAATGCCACAACGTCTGAATTTATCTCTCACGCGCATCTTACCTGTGCTGGGAGGAAGTTGCGCATATTTTGTGGAATTTGGTAGTACACCCGCCCATTGCATTTGCTTGAGCATTTGTATTCCATGAGACAATCATTCTTTAATTTGCAGCAAGTTGTTCTTTAATTTGCAGCAAGTTGTTTCCTGTTGATGTTTCATGATTGCACACAGTAGTGCTGGTTTCATTTAGCAACTTGTCGTGTTATCAGATTTTGTGAATCCTTTTGTATGAATCCTACCATTAATGTTGTTTGGGAATCCATTGTTTTGTCAAATTTTTATCCACTTTCACCTGATCATCAACAAAGACCTGCCAATTCTATCCATTTGAAAGTTCCTTTTAAATGATTAGGTGTGGATTCAGAGCTACTGATTGCCTAGGTTTGGGAATTTTGTTTTCATGTCATGAATGTGCTAGATTGAAGTATCTTCCTGAGCATTTATTGTTGATTGGATTTATACCTGTCAAAGGCATGTATTGACTTAAAAAAAATTAGATTCTTCCTACGAATCTGTCCTGCACATATTCTGCATAACATCTCTTTCGAGCATTCTACCTATTGGAAATTTATTAGCTATGTATGGGAATGCAAAATAGTTGATAGAATTAAATATAGAGCAGATTTCTCAAGGGGTGCACCAAATTTAAAGCTTTTCATTTTGCATTTGTGCCATGGAAACTAAATTTATTTGCATAGAATACATTCATCAATGTCATGTATTTTGTTGTACGAATACTTCAACTTCAAAACAACAAGATGTTAATCAAGCGGTACGCTCAGGCTGAGCTATGATCAAGGAAGTTAGCAACAACTGTCTTTACTATCAATGATATATTTTAAATAGTTGTTGAAGTGGAGAGTTTTGAATAGATCTGCCTATATTTAGTTCATGGATTCAAAGATATTTTTTTTAAGAGAGCATTTAAGCATAAATCTATTTATATGATAATTATATCCTTAGTCATAAATTAAGATTGAATGTGATCATAGATGGAGACGCATTTATATCAAGATTTCGATGATGTTAAAGATTGTTTTTTATCTTTATTTTGGAGGGGGTCTACCAAATTTGATGATTTATATCTTTAATGAAACTTTTCATGCAAAATCTTAGTTTGTTGGGATTAAATTATCAGCAAGAGAAGCTTTTGTATTTGTTAGCAAATTGTCTAGTTTTGGCTAATATTTGTTTTAAAGTCTAAAGGAAAGCATGATTCACGTATAAATGCCTTTTTTTTCCAAATCATTTGTTCTTTCAAATTGAAATCATGTTATTGTTTGGAATTGATGATCAAAATGAATTCAATCTCACATGATTGTCTTTTTTTTTATAGGAAAACGAAGGGAAACAAAGGAAAAGCAAGGAGGATAATTTTGTTGCACAAGAAGCTTACAGGAGGTCTTTTGAAGAAACTTGGAGGAAATTTAAGCATTAATCTTGGAGTTGATAAAGCATTTTTTAATGCTTGGAGATTTCATCGTATGCTTTAATTTCTTGTTTTAGACTAACTCACTTGTTTTTGGGCATTAAAACAAACACTTCAAAGCTTTCAAATTTTCATTACGAAAGGGGTTAAAACGAACTTTAGGAAAATTGACTAGATTTGGTTTAAGGTTAACAAATTGAACAAGGAAACTCTCATATCTCATTTTGGTTCTTTAAAATGAATCAAAATCATTGCTTTGTGGACTTAAAATGAACACGTGCAACTTTGTTTTTGTTATTGCTTACTTAAACTAACATCATCGAAAAGGACATATGCGCTTCTCTTGCGCCTTATAGCGATCTTGAGAATCAAAAGGCCTTTTTTGTGATCTTAGGTTGAGATAAAGTAATCACCTCCACACTTCATTTTGGGTTTAAAATTTGAACAAAACATTGTGCAAGTGTGAGTAGAGCATTATTGCGTACACTATCTCTCTTTGTGTTGCAAAAAAAGATTGATCGAGTTACAAATATTGTATTTACTTGCTTTTGTTTATCTTAGAGGGCCTGCCTTGGGGAAAAAGTACTCACCCAAGGGAACGACTCAATCGGTAACACTTTAAAGCCAAGAGTATTTCTAGCTGGGATATAAAAGTGGGTACTAGAGTAAACACTAGTATCACACAGTTGAATCCGATGAGATGGATCTAAAAAGGGACTCTCACTATATGGGTCAATCTCCATGAACAGAAAGTCTGAACTAAAACCCTTGTTTGTAGTAACCAAGCAGTCCATCCAATGAATTTATCAAAGTGGTGCATTGGAACTTAAATTCTAAGTTACTTGCCATTTCTGATCTTGGTTAAAATATAGAGGTTAAGTATTCATTCTTAACATACCTTTGTATTTTTCCTTGGTTGCATGTAAAATCATCTCTTCTACTATGAAGGGCATGAGGCAATCCCACCAAGAAAAATGTACCAATTGAGCTAGGATGTTATATTGCTTGTGAGTCAAAACACTTGCTTGATTCGAAAACATTGGGAAACAGTCATTTAACGTGAGAATCAAATTTTCAAACCCCTTAGATAGAGCAAATACCTTTGAAAAAACCCAAGAGCTATTACTTACCCTAGGGATTACATCTTTAGAGGTTTCTAAGTAATTGGGCTTACATCTTAATTTTCTCTTACAAAGGTCAACATTAGGCAACCCTTGTCTTGATTTCTTGGAATTTCCACATAGCACTTTATGGGACGAAAAGAAGTTGTGACATTGGACATTCAGTTTGAAACATTATCAAGCATCTATTTTTGGTAAAAAGAAGTCATTAAAGCAAAGATAACAAATTGGACCCCACACATGTGCTTGTTTATCTTTTAATCGTCTTTCGAGCAAACATTGTTCTTTTGGTTTGAACTACTCTTAGAGAAAAGCATGTTCTTCACTATCTTGGTCTTGTAAACAAGTCTTTCCTAGGTTCATTTAGGATCAAATCAAACACTTCATCCAAATTACAAACATCTATCAAAATCCATCCCAAAAACAAAGTTAGAGCTTTGGAAACATCATTCTAGACTTAGGTAAATCATCAAAATCAAAATCACCTTGTTTAGTTAGGAGTATGGGAATGCATCCTTTCTCATACCTCTAGTTAAATTAGCACCCCTTTGAACAAGTTCATCCTAAGATAACATCTAACATCTTAGGGTTTACAAGTTCATTATCCAAATAATCAAAATCAAACCCTAAGTCTAGCATTGATCCAAAGTTTCTAAAAGTTTGACACCCATATCATTCACCCCATTTCATCCTTCACCTCATCATTGGTCCTAAACACCCTAGAGGTCACTTTTACAACAAGGTAAAAACACAAGAGGAACATGGAATATAAACTTGATCCATACATCATGAGTAATCCAAGTCAACCAAACTATCAAAGCCTTACAATGCTAATTGATTATCAAAACTCACACTTATGCAATCCATACATGAGATCATTACCTTCTACAAATTTCAATGGTACAATAAATGTGAGTGTGACCAAATCAAAGTTTGGAACACCTTTCCCTATGATAGATTCAAATCAAAGTCCAAACCTAAAAATCTATCAACCAAACAATCAATGCATGAGCCTTCAAATGAACAACATCATCTCATCAAATCCCAACATGCCAAATGTGAATGTACCAAATAAAACTTTACAAAACATGAACCTTTTGAATCCAAACTTGGTAAACTTTGGGATGGATATGTTTGCAAATCATACAAATATTGTTCAAAGTCCAAACAAGATGTTAATGACTTCGTGTATTAATCCAATTCAAGGTAACACCATGCAAAATCAAAGTTACCTAAATCAAGGCAATGTGATTCCCAACACCAACAATGTTCCATTTCAACCTATCATGCCAAATCTGAACATCATCCCAAATCATAACATTGTCCAAAATCAATTTGTCCATGATCCCATTCAAAAACCACAAGTATGCATCCCAAATTTTCTTGAACAAAAACCAAATCAACTATATCAAGGGAGTCAAGATCGAAATCAAGATAAAATTTAGCAAGATCAAATTGCTACACTTACCAAAATAGTTGAGTCATTGTGCCAAGAGACATATCCACCACCATCACCCATATCAACATCATTCCTTGGTTTATGGCTTCCCCCTTTACCTAGCACCAATCACTCCATCCAAATCAATCCACCTAACACCAATCAAGCCATCACATCAAATCCTTTGAATATACCATTGACATCGCACCAAAAGATGGTATCTAATCAAATGACAACATCAATCTTGACAAATCAAAATATGGTCTCCCAAGGATCTATCACCTTAGACATTCTGACCATTCCTATCACCTCGATCACTCCAACCACCCCTATCACACCCATCATATCTCAAACCCTCACAATCACTCCAAACGTATCTCAATGGCTTGTCACTACATCCAACATGATTCCAAAACCACCATTGCCATCATCACCCACACCACTCCTTGGCTTAGGGCTTCCCCCTTTACCAAGTATCAATCAAACCAACATCCCAAATATCAATCAAAACATTAGGACAAACTTTCAGAACTTGTCATCAACATCACAACAATAGATGAAAAATGCACAAGAAATCATAATATCGTCAACCACCCCCATAATATCTCAAAAAATGGTCTCTCAAGGACCAATCACATCAATTACACCATCCACCACTCAAATCCCAATCATCAATACAATGGTACCTCTTATCACCACAACAAGCACTATTCCAAAACCACCTCCACCACCACCACCACCCAAACCAAACACATCAAACCAATATAGCATTACATTTCACGCCACTCAACAGGCTGCTTATCAGAAGGCACACCCAAAAAACCAAAAGTGACAAACTGCACAACTAACTGCTCAATAAGCTGCACAAGCTGCTCAAGTTGCCCAAGCCACACTACAAGCCCAACAAGCACAAGCCCAAGCTCAAGTGCAAGCTGAAGCCCAATACCAAGCCCAACAAGCAAATGTTGTTGAAAATCCCAACAAAATGTTAATGACTACATGTATCAATCCAAGTCAACGATCACATAATCAAGACCTATCCATCAATGAACACATGGAAGATGTTTCTACCTCATTCAAAGATCAAATCAACATACATCAAGAGTCACTTTTTGATCATGATAAGAATCCTTCAACAATATCCGACAATGATCCATTTCAAGGAGTGTTAACATTATTTGATCCTGTAATCAACAATCCATTGACCAATGATGATGTTGAAAATGTCTCTACATCACCTAAAAAGTTAGAGGACATATCTCAAAAATTTATTCCAAAGCATGATCAATATCTCTCACCAAAGTCTAGCAATGGTCCTTTCCAAGACATTTTGACATCCTTCGACCTCATGATTGCCGATATTGGAGGAATATTCAAGTCAGCACTTGATCCCAATTCACTCAAAGATCAAGAGGATATTGAGCCACTTCCTATGCCTAATGAAGATATCCAAGAACCCTTCATAACCAACCCATCCTTTGAAATTGACCCATGTCAAGAACTTGATCCAAAGCATGTTGAAAGCAATTATGAAATTGTTCAACATCAAGAATTCATATCTCCAAGATACTACAATGATCTAATGAATAGTCTCCTATCTACACAAGATGATCATATCCACATAGCACATACTCTTCCATCTACCCATGAGATGCTTTCTATGGATGGACACGTAGATGATCTTCATTCAGAACAAGATCCCTTCATTCTTGACATTATTACACAAAAGACCAGGTTATTGGTTCCTATAGTCAAATTGAGTTAACAACATTAGGATCAGATATATCCCAAATTCAAATTGAGGACATTAGGTATGCAGATATCCAACATTATCCGCTCAAGGAAATAGGTAAGACAGAACAAGATATTCCAAAGTCATCAAAACAAAAAATTACAATAACATCATCTGCAGTGGTCATTTATCCGAGAATGCATTCTAAACAAGAGCTCTCAAAACAAGCAGAATCAAGGAATGAAGGTGCCACTACCACCATACTGGGGGAAACTTTATCTAGTGCAAATGTCAACATAGGGAGCACAAGAGAGTCCTTATGATGAAACCAATGCCAATACTACAACCAGCCACATCATGAATCTTCATCCACTCATCACCCCATCCATGAATTGGGACCGATGTCAAAAGAAAGAATTGAATCAAAGTACGAAGAATGTTATCAAAGAAAAAGAAGTTGGAAAGCATAATGAACAAATCAAATACAAGTGGATACCAAAAAATACAAAGAAAGATTATCCCTATCAAACTTCATTAGTCAAAGAAACTTTGTGGAAAAATAAAAAAGGGAAAAGTATCCATCAAAGATATCCACAAAAGCAAAAGTAGGCTTTTCAAGCGACGTACAAAGTATATCAAGTAGTTGGTCCTAATTACATGCACACTTTCATATCCACCCATCATTGCTCATCTTCCCAAGTTTGGAGAGACAAAGGTTCCAAACTATCAACCAATCCATCCCCTATCCCTAAAAACACTCCATCCATGCCTCCACACATGATATCCGATTCTCACATTGACCATGTATTGGAAAAGACCCTTTATCATAAGGATTCAGAAGGCACTCTATCGCGATGTCCGCACAAAGACAAAGCCAACTCCGATATCAACGAAGCAGATCAAGAATCTCAAAATTTGTATTCAAGTTCACGTATCTTAGCAAAAAAATTTCTTCAGGAAGGATATCGATGGCACATTATGATAGGGGCATCTACATCAACACCACTAGGTGGTTTAGCATGAGCTTAAAATCTTTCAGAAAAAATACAAAATAAAAAAATATGAAAATCTAAAAAAAAAATTAGAAAAAGGATTGAAAACAGTAAAGAAAAAAATCGTCCTCTAGTGAAAACCACTTCGGTGGCGCTTTGGGCAGGTACCATGATGAAAACCTAGAAAATAGGCGTCATGTGTAGAATTGAACATCTACATACGCCACTTCAGGTGAAAGCATCTTATCCTATCCATAATAATTCCAACATTCCATCCATCTCATCCATAATAAATCCATTTCATCCATGAACCATTTATCCAATTCATCTGCATCCATAGTCCAAGTTATCTTGATCTTGACAAAGTTTGGTGCACACTTTACGTTGGCTTATGGTAAACATCTTGATGTGGGTCATTTTCATTGATCCTAGCCTATCCAACATTATCTGAGCCATGAAGCATTATCCAAATGAGCATTCTTTATCTGAACACCTTATCTTATCGCAAGATAATCCATATCCCTCCATCCAGACACCCATCCAAGCATCCACCCATGGCATTCCATACATCACTAGACACGGGGGGCAGATATTTATATCTTGAATCGGGAATAAATCTTGACATATATCCTTCAACTTATGTGGTGATTTGAACATTGGAAAATGTGAAATCAAATTGGTCCACCACTTGTGAGCAAAATTCTAAAGGCGAGAAGACATTCCTTATCAATCTTAATCTTTCATCGAACATCAATCCAAATAGTCACTATCATTCTCATCTAACACACCCTTCAAACGTCACATCCAATCATTTGAAACAACTTTTGTTCCAAACCAAGCTTCAACAATCCTGATCAATCAAATCTAATCAATCCATCATCATCTTAGGATATCCATCCTTATCCTTGTGTTGCTTAAACACTATCCTTGCATTGTTGTGTATCCTCAACAATGTTATCATCATCAATCTATCATCATCTTGGGATATCCATCCCAATCCTTGTGTTGCTTAACACTATCCTTGCATTGTTGTGCATCCTCAACAATGTTATCGTCATCAATCCTGATCAATCAAATCCTTGCATTGTTGTGTATCCTCAACAATGTTATCATCATCATCAATCCATCAATTCGATTAATAAACCTTACCTTGTTTTTCAACAAAATCCTAAACAAATCACTAATATTGTCACACAGATCCTTATCCAAATCATCATAATCATGCGAAAATCCAAAAACATCCAAAACATATCAAAAAATCGAAAAACACTCAAAAAGTCAAAAAAAATAAAAAAACATGGTATCCAAACTACGTCGTCTCTGAGCTTAAACATAGGCAAGGCTAATCTTTGATCAGCCCCTAAGACATCAAAATCCAAAAACATTCAAAAAAACACAAAATCCAAAAACATTCGTAAAATCTCATAAAACCCCAAAACATTCAAAAAATCAAAAAATCAAAACATTTGTAAAATCTTGAAATACCAAAAACAGCCTCAAAACATTTCAAAAACATCCAAATATTTGAAAAAACCCATATGTCTCATCTCACTTTCACTCGAAATAATCAATCATCCATAATAAACTGATCGTCACCTTCATCCTTTGGCAAAACAAATAGAAACAATCACAACACTCAACAAAAGCAAGCTTCAATCGTAAAATCAAAATCGAAACAACAAAATTTTAAAAACCAATTCTTCATCATTTGCAAACATGTCAGTCGACCTTATATCAACAGCCTATCAAACAACTTATCAACCCATCATTATCCTATCAAAACAAATCCATTTGGCTAGAGGTATGAAGAACATTGACTTGTTTGCGTACTTGATATTTTCTTTTAATTTATCTTATTACCCTCATTCCAAGGACCTCTCGATGATATCTGAATGAAGGATTTAGAGAGATAGGAATGGGGCAACGATCATTATCTTTTGTCTGTTGTGCTTGTTGGACGTTCTTGTACAATAACTTGGTCAATACTTGCTTTGTTAGGTACATCCTAGCAAGGTTTCCGTATGCTAAGTGTGAACAAGAATACTCCTATCTGTTTGTCGAGTCAAATTCCATCGCACTAGGTACAATGCCATCCTGGTTCTTTATACCTTGATGCATCGTATCTATGTGTATTATCAAACATAAGGTAAGTAGCCCTTTTAATGTCCCAATCCTTGATAAGCAAATCATCATCATCTATCATCATCATCATATCTAATAAAGTCTCGTCAGATCATGGACTTGTTGGATCCTCTTGTCATCATGTCATTCCTTCTTCTAATGCACTAACATAACATCGCCAATGCATCCATCATGCATCCACAAACCATCACCATACCACATATCATTCATATCATACATAATAGGAAACACCGATCATTTCACATGCATTGCATTTGCATCATCATCATAATATAGATCTGTTAGTCTAAGCATTTGCATAAAACATCCATTGCATAATCGTAGCATATCACATCATCCATCTCATCCATCTCACATACATTGCATTATCATTTAAGTCGTTTAGGATAATATAGATTGGTTATTCTAAGCATCTTAAAACCATCTCATTTGCATCATCATCGCAACCATCCATATGTCCATCTTGAACCTCTTTATCACAAGATCAACCCTCAAATCGAATCTTTCACTCGATCTCTCAAGGGGGTAATGTACCAGTATACTTCTTTTCGCTGGGGCATCTGAAAAATTCATAATTTTTTTGAATTTTGATCGTGACAAGTTTATTCTTTGAACCAACATAGCAAGTACATTGCTTCAAAGAGGGGCAAAATGTAAACATGCAAAATTAGCATAATGCATTTTATTAGGTCATATTCATTCATTCATCAAATAAATCAAGTTTATTTGATCAATCTCCTAAGGTCATTCATTTAAATTGAATAAATTAACTTTATTTAATTTAGGCCTATCATCATCCTTTTAATTAAATAAATCAAACCTTTATTTAATTAAATATAAAATCACTTTCATCTCCCTTTGATTTAATTTAAATCCCTAAATCGAAGTCAAATGGGTCAAAATCACCTAATCGCTCACTAAGTTAATCTAATCCTGATTAATCTAATCTAACCACCCATCACATCCTCTAGCTTTTCCCACTTACACAAATAAATCAATTTATTTATTTATTAAAATTCATCATTTTCCCTCAACAAAGCATCTTTTGGGAATATTCTCCAAGTTTGAATATGAAGGCTAGTTGACTTGTTCCCTCCAACATGGTAATAAATTCTCTCTTACATATCCCCCACTTAGCATTTAACTCTCAAATTCAAATTTGAATCTCCCCCTCTTTGGCACATTGACCAAAACTTGCACATCCTCCATCCACTCAGACTATGACAAGTGGCTTCTTTCATTGGCTAAATCTTTGTCCCACATTCATCCATTTTGTTATTTCTCTCATCAAAATATTCTATAAATGGAAGGCTTATTCTTCATCTTAGCATCCACTGTAACCTTCATGCAAAGTTACTCTCTTCAATTGAGAGCTAATTTTGTCCACTCCACAACTTGATCTACAAATCTCATGCAAAGTTACTCTCTTCAATTGAGAGCTAATTTTGTCCATTTCACTCCATCTTCAAAGCTTTTATCATTTAGCTTATCTAAAGGGGTTGGGAAAGGGCTATTTTCCACATCAAAATAGCACCAATCCCCCTATAAGATGTTGGTTTGGTCATTTGAATAATGTTTCATTAGTTTAGTTTTCTTTCATGCTTTGTTTCTATTATTCTTGTGTTCAAGTGAATTTTATAGGGAATCTGAGGTTTGCTACTTTTGAATTGACCAACAATTAGTTGTGGTCTTTGTTTGATGAAAAAGAAGATTGAGGGTTCACAAAATCCAAGAGGGATAATAACTCCCAAGTGCCCATAATAGGTGGGAGTTTTACCTACTTCGTAAATGCTGGATTATATGCTTATGCCTACTTAGGTAAGGACAAACATATGGTTATGAGAGGTGGAAAATAATTTCAAAAGAGGGTGTGAGACTCAACTACCCAAAGGTGGGTGTGAGTGACACATGTGAATGATGGATTTATGCCACATGTCCTCATCCTAAACATTCTAATATAACCTAAGCAGGCTTAATAATGTGCATAGGAAGAATAGATATTCCCTAACATAGGGAAAATAAAAAACCCACACTAACACAAACATCACTACATTTCACATCAAAATCATCCAAAACCCTAATTTCCCCTATTAATTGAATAAAACAACATTATTTAATTAATTCATTTTTTCATCATTATTGACAAATTAAATAAATTATATTTATTTAATAAAGTCCTGAAAAGCCTATTTCTGCTATTAATTGAATAAGATGAAATTATTTAATTAATTCATGTTTCTATCATTTTGACCAATTAAATAAATTACATTTATTTAATGAAGTCCTAACCTAACGTTATTTCATCCTGATTGATTAAATAACGCCGATTATTTCATTACGTCACTAAATCACCTTATTCTCTGAAGTTAACTAAATTATTAATCATAATAATTTAATTACGACACTTTCCCTCCAAAATTTGAATAATTAAATCAAACTATTCAAATCATTCATCAAAAATCAAATCAAACTAATGCAACTTTTTTTGCAAAATTCAAACTTGATTTTCACATTTAACTCCAAAATAAATGAATTAATTATTCACTCTCAACAACTTTTTTGATTTAGCAAACTATGATTGCTAACTGTGCCATCTAATTTTTTGACTAAACCATCTAAATCCTGATTGATCAATCTAAATACTGACTAAGCAATTTATTCCTCAATCACACAAATTGTACAATCTACTTTGCAGAATCTATTCATGTCTAAATCCTCTCAACACCTTTCAACCATCGATCTTGTTTAACATTTTTTGATCCTAATCGTCCATTTCAAAACAAATTTTCTATATAAAAAACCTCTTTCCTCACAAAAAAGGACCGAAGAGTCAACATCATTTGCACAAAAAAGTATTGTCAACATTCACAACCACCATTGGAGCTTCAACATTTCTTCGATCAACCAACCAAGACATTGTATCAAATCTTCACACACGAACTATGGAGGCTTCATAGTGATACAAAAAATAAAACATCAAGTGAACACACTCCGATACAGGATGGTAACACTTTGCTTTTGTTTTGAATTCAATTTGGTAATCATAGGATTTCATAATATGTTATCAATAGCTTGGTTTCATTTCATAAGTGTAGGATTAGATCTTAGACTCGATTCTGATTTCATGTATGTTTCTCTTGCTTAGCATCTATCATTTTCCCCCTCACACTTTCTGGCACGCCTGGTGGGACGATGGTCCCCCACACTAACATTTCTATGAGGCATTTTTGAAGTTGCAAGTTCTAGAATTGCTTTTGTAGAATTTTTCACGCACTGTCCCAAAAAAATTCACAATTTTCTGTCAAGAAAACCATGCACTTGACTCTGAAAACCACACAATTGACACCAAGAACTACACACTTGCAAAAATTTTGAGCATTTGACTATTGATAGGGGCACACTTGCTCTAAACCTGTGCATTTTCTCTCTAACAAAGGGCAAACTTGACTCTAATTTCGGCACATTTACTCTGACAGACCTATGTCTGAGAAGTTACTTTCCATGCCTAACTTTAGGCCCACACCATAAGTTGCATGTAAAATCATCCCTTTGGGACATGAGGCAGACCTACCTAAAAGAATGGTTTTTGTCCACTAGGGTTGTAAATGCTTGTTTATGTAAAACTTTCCAAATAAATTCAAAACAATATTGACATCAATTTTTGTGCTTGATTTAAAAAGAGCACATCCAAACAAATAGTAAACGAGATGGTTGAATCACAAACCATTTGACTTAGTGTATGCTTTTGAAAGAAGCCCTATGTTTGCACTCCTTGAAAGGATTTTCCTTAAAGGTTTCTGAATATTCGGGATTTAATTTTAGGTTGCATTGGATCAAAGTAAACATTGGGGAACTATGGCTTGGGTGTTGTGATTTTACAACTTAATCCATATACATGAAGGCCACACAAGTCAATGCTTTTTGAGTCAGTCCAAGTGTTGTATCACTTTCCATACTCCAAACACAGAGAAATTGAGGAGAAAACCAACATAACTTGCAAAAATTCAAAGAAAGATTGTTCAAACTAAAAAAAAACACACAAAGATCACCTTTGCACAAAATTCCAGCATAGTTGCTACATTTTCTATTGCATTTTCTAAAAGATCATTATATTTTCTCTTTGTCCTAGAAACTTCACTAATGAAAATTAGTTGTATTTGACAAAAATTGCACACTTGTTGTGGGACCCACACACTTTCTTATTTTTTCTTGCATTTTCTTATGAGAAACCAACATACTTGCCACTAAGATGCTCACATTTTCCTCAAAAATTTGCTTTTTCCTGAGTAGTCATTGCACTTGACAAAAACACATAGAAACTACACTTGCTTTTCCAGCTCGCACTTGCTTCTCCAAAACTTGCGCACTTGACACATTTTTGGATGCACTTGATAAATCTGGCCGCTTTTGCTCACAATTCTGCACCTTTTCTCAAAAACTAGTGCTATTGCTCTATCCTGCTTACAATTGGGAAAAAAAAACCAAAGTTGTTTACAGGATCATTGTTAGAACAAAATAATTAGAAAACTAGGTAATCCATATAGTCCCTCATCCATTATTTCCATCCTACTTGTTAGAAATCAAAATCAAACTAACCATTGGGATCATTCCTTCACTTAGACATCTATGATATCAATAGTTACTTGGGACTCGTAGATAGTTCAAGTTAGCTTTTCTACAACATATCCTCTAGACAAGGAAGTAAAATATCAACCCCAGTCCTTCAACATTTTAATTTTTGAAAGGAGCACCATTCCAAAACAACACTCAAACCTTAGGTTCTTGATCTTCATAGCAACCATCTCAAAACACTGTTACACTTTATGACCATTTGGTGACCAACTGCTCCAGTTCACCAACTGAACCTTGTAGCACCAATCCTCCAACCTAGTCTCACACACATTGAAGGTGAATAAACTGATATCATAAGCAATTTGAGAGCCTTCATATTTGAGAAGAATGAAACATCCAACCAGTGGAGAAATGTAGTAAAAATCTTAGATGAAGAGGAAGAGAAAGCAGACATAGCAGTTGAAAGACCCATGTTACCACCACTTGTGTGGCAATAGATATATATCCCTCATGCTTTTTGGCAAGAAAAAAATCCTTAAGTGGAAATCCATACTCTGCCTTCCAAAGAACCATCCTACAAAAAAGGTTGCCAAAGGGAACATCTAGAGAAGATACCGCATCTATGAAAATAAACTATACCATTTCTACACACACTTTGCACCAATAGGCCAAATATTTTCTAGAGATTAGGAGTCACAAAAATTGGCATAAGAGCTTGGCAGTTGTTTTTGACAACTAAAAGATCACAACACAAGAAAAATATGGAAGCAAGCAAGAAAAACACCAACATCCCACCAAAAAACACCACGAACAACAAAGGTGGCTCATGGGGCTATAGGCCAAGTGACCTTGAAACACCCTAAAATATGTTTATGTACATAGACACATTGAGTGAGGAAGAGCTAAACTTCAAACAACATGAAGTGATAGAATAAAACAACCAGGACCTAGAAGGCGTAATCATAGAGGAGGTAGATACCAAGGAGGAGGTAAATGTTGAAGTACTATTTCAACATTCCAAAAACCCAAAAGTTCTTAAACTAATGGAAAAATTGTTGAGAAAGGACCCAAACTCATATTTCTTCAAGTTAGCACAACATGGTGCTAAACTTCGAGTGGACTTCAACATGGAGGCTCTCAAAGATACCAATCTTCTTCCCTTAGGGGATAACTCAATGGTGAGACAAATAACCAAACCCCTAGAGAGACCAAACATTCCACATGCATTCTCACAAAAGAGTGGTCAACCTAAAGAAAACACCTTGTTCATAAAACCAACTCACATTGAACAAGCAGTAGTGGCACAACAGTATCAAGGAGGGCCATCCTAGTATGTGTCGTAGAACAACAATCCTCCTCTTGGAAAAGATGTACCTCAAAACACTTTGAATGTTGACCCTTCCCAAAACACACAATACCATCAACAAGGTGGACTACAGGGTCCCCTTCCAAACTAGTACCACCAACAAAGTGGACCATAGGGTCCCCTTCCAAGTCAGTACCATCAACAAAGTGGACCACAGGGCCCCCTTCCAAATCAGTACCACCAACAAGGTGGGCCACATGGTCCCCTTAAATATCAGTCCCAACAACAAGGTGTGCCCTATGGAATCCTTCTTTAGTCATCAAATCAACAAGGTAACTTGCCAACGCATCATTAGGGAAACCTTCAGTATAGTCCTAGCCAACAAGGTGTGCCTCAGGGAACTCTTCTTCGGACATCCCACCAACAAGGTAACCTGCCAACACACCATTAGGGAAATCTTTAGTATAGTCCTACCCAACAAGTTGTGCCCCAGGGCACCCTTCTTTAGTCATCCTATCTACAATGTAACTCACCAACACATCATCAAGGAAACCTTCAATATAGTCTAACATAGCAAAAAGGTGTGCCCCAGGGAACCCTTCTTTAGTCATCCCACCAACAAGGTAACTTGTCAATGCACCATCAAGGAAACCTTTGGTATAGTCCTACCTAATAAGGTGTGTCGTAGGAAACCCTTCTTTAGTCATCCCATGAACAAGGTACTCCACCAACACACCATTAGGTAAACCTTCAGTATAAACCTACTGAACAAGGTGTTCCCTAGGGCACCCTTCTTCAGTCATCCCATTAGCAAGGTAACCTACCAATGCATCATCAAGGAAACCTTTAGTATAGTTTGACCCAACTAGTAATTCCATAGGACACCCTTCTCAATTCATCCCACCAACAAGGTAACCTGACAACACATCATCAGGGAAGCCTTTAATATAGTCTATCCCAGAAACAAGGAGCTAACCCTCCTTACACACAAGGAGCCAATCCTCCTTACACACAAGGAGTTAACCTAGCATAGCCACAGTAGGAGGGTCCTCAAAGAGAACAATCTGAAAGCAACAAAGAATATGGAGGCAAATGCACGTTCAAACATTCTTATTACCTAGAAATTCAATTACAAACAACCGACAACATCTACGCTTACAGATTCGGCTCATAGGCCTGATGCAACATGTTCTACATACAATATTCGAATATGCTCTTTAATGCGAGAAAAAATCTTACATTTCAAATCCTATCTTCTAACTTTAGTTAATTTTTTTCTTTCTAATGATCGATTACAATGTTATATATCATGTCTAGTGATCTAGAATCATCTGTGTCGTCCAAAGATCCTTACAATCTCCAATGAAATAAAATGTAACATGTGCATGAATAGGTCAGCCTCAAATTTGAATTACTCCTCGATGAATGCATAAGATGAAGTGTGGACCTAAATTAAGGTTGGGGACACTCCATAGAACAATTTGAATAACACCATCTTGATCCATAAGATACGGGAAAGATCCATGAGCAATCCAACTAGCCGTTAGTGTTTGAAATTATTCTGGTGCCGATTCAAGAGACCACCACATAATCTAGAAGCAATAACTTACCAAAAAATGATCCAATTGATTTAAAATATTGGGATAAGGGAATTGAACATGTCCACAATGTAAATATAGATCCACAGGGTTTGGTGAACAAATATGATGATACACTAAATCTTCCAATATGAACTAAACAAGAACAAAATTGAAATGAAAATATTTTTGGTTGATGCAAGATTGCCAAGAACCGGAGATGCTCCTACATTAGACATCCAGGGTTGATTGAAAAGTGAGTCCCTCACTTATCTAGGGCTAAAGGAAAACCAAAACAAGCTACCTCAGCCTAAGAAATCCATTGGTCTACCTTTCCACTTCACAAGATATTCTTTGTACTATCTTCCATGTGTCTTCCTCCCATTTCTGGTATCCAAAATCTCTTCGATCTCATCTAGTTGTTGCTTAGGAAACTAATTCTCCAATTCTACTTTGTTGCCTTCACTGAATTCTGCTTCATGTTACTGATGTAGATCTATAATGTTGAATATAGGTGATATACCCACTCCATCTGGTAATTGTACTTCATAGGCATTTCCTGAGTCAAATTTCTTGAAAATATTACTGTGTCCAAACTTCCTCATCTTAAGCTTATTATATGTTCCAATTGGAAATCTCTCCTTCCTCAAATACACCATCACTTTATCTCCAACTTCAAACTCCTTATGCTTCCTCATTTCATCCACTCGCTCCTTATACTTCTGGTTCATGTCTTCCTATTATTGTTTCACCTGAGTATGCACTTCCTTCATATGTTCTGCAAATTCATCTACTTCTACACTCCTTTTATCTTCCTTACTAATGTCTCGCAATTCCAAAATACCTCTAGGATGAACTCCAGTAACAATCACAAAAGGAATCCTTCTGGTACTTCTGTTCACTGAATTATTGTATGCAAACTATGCTTGTGCCAGGACCAAATCCCAACTTATGGTCTTCTCTCCAACCAAACATCTCAACAAATTTCCCAAAATCCTATTTACTACCTCTATATATCCATCAATCTTTTGGTGAAAAGTTGAGATAAACTTTAATTCTATTTTCAACTTCTTCCAAAGTGTCCTCTAATGCAGAGCAAAGGAAGAAACAACAATACTTAAAACAATTCTCATTCAATCCTTTACCAAAATCACTTCAATTTCTTTGAATTTCTTCATGGCTACAAAGCCCAAATCTTCAAAAATTGACTCTAAACCTTTATAAAACTCAAACTAAACCCTCATACATCTTCAAAATCATCATTTTGATAGAAATAAACCAATTACATAGCCTTATTCCTCTGTTTTATCAGATTTACAAATTACTTGCTTGAAGGGAATCAAAGCACTAAATTGGGTGTAACTTTCAAACCAAATTGAATCTGCAAAAAATAAATACATTTTTGAGTACCCATTTTGGCCATTAAAAACATATCTCATTTTTAGGTACACTTTTTTTGGAACACACGCCTGCTGTCCTAACTTCTTTTCTGCTAACTAGGCCTAAATAGGCAAATATGCATGCAAACCGTTACCTATAACTTTCACAAATCAATGAATTAATCAAATATCTTCTATGAGACTTTAGAGGACCTTGTTATAGACATTTCCTCCAATTTTTAGCAAAATCCAATGATTGAATTCTGAGAAACACAATTTTTATTGCAAACTGTTACCCTAGATAAGGATTTGGACTGATTTCACAAAAAAAGCAATATCCGATTCAAAATTGCTCCAATCTGCATGAAACAAAAACCAAAAGGAAGGTTATTGATCCCTCAAACACTTAAAAACATTTATCCATAATTTTATATCCGTACAATGTCTGGAAATAGTAGATTTTCTAGAAATGAACATAAAAATTAGAGTTTTTCCAAAATTTTCTTCAAGGATTCAATCACCAACGAGAATTCAAATGATCCCAAAGCCTTTTGAAAGGAATTACAACATGAATAATCAGTTTCTAACTGATTTCCAACTTCCCACTAATGTTTAGTCTCCCTAATGATCTTTTTAACTCCCTAATTGTTGTTTTATGCAACTTTTACATTGTGCAATTTTGACATTATTTGTTAACAATTTTGCATTTTTCACATTGATAGGACTTTAATACATTATAAATTTCTTTAATGACCCTTATTACAAGGTGAAACATCAAATTGAACTAATTTGTGAAAATTTCCACTAGGAGGTTAAATTGTGTCAAGGTGCTCCTGCACCATCCTCCAAAAGTAACCAACAAACTTGGTATCTCTCTCTAAAACAATACTCCTAGGTAATCCATGCAATCTCACCACCTCCTTGAAAAAAAAGTCTACTAAATGTACTACATCTGTTGTCTTCTTACAAGGTATGGAATATTCCATTTTAGAAAATCTATCCACTACCACAAATATAGAATCATTACCTCTCAGTGTCTTCAACAATCCAAGTATGAAATCCATGTTGATATCCTCCCAAGGTCTCTTTGGAACTATCAAAGGTTTATACAATCCAACATTCTAACTACTCCCTTTTTCAACTTGACAAACTCTGCAACTCTAAACAAATTTCCTAACATCCTTATGAATTTGTGGCCAAAAGTAATTCTCACTTACCAAGGTTACTGTCTTATCAATTCCAAAGTGTCCTGCTAATCCTCCACTATGTTTTTCTTTCACCATGTTATCTCTCATTTAACTCTGGGGTATACACAACTGATTTCCTCTGACCAACACGTCCTCCTAAATGAAATAATCTAACCACTAACTCCTATCTAACAAGACTGGTTCTTTACAAGCTATCCAAGGTTCTACAAAATTCGGGTCTTCTTCATACAAGTTCTTCAACTCATCAAAGCCTAATACTTCCACTCTCATCTCAGTCAGTAAATTCCTTCTTCTACTCAAAGCATTAGCTACTCTATTTGACTTTCCACTCCTATTTTTCAAAACAAAAGTATAACTCTGCAAGAATTCCACCCATCTCATGTGTCTTTGATTCAACTTACCTTGATTATTCAAATATTGCAATGCCTGATGATCCATATACAACACAAACTCCTTAGGAAACAAGTAATGTCTCCACTACTTCAAGGCTTGAACTATGGCATAAAACTCCTAATCATACACTGACTATCTTCTCCTAGCATCATTCAATTTCTCACTAAAATAATCCACCGGTCTTCCTTCTTGACTTAATACTGCTCCAATTGCATTTCCACTTGCATCACTATCTACTTGAAATACCTTACTAAAGTTTGGTAAATCCAACATAGGCTACTCAGTCACTTTCTATTTCAACAACTCAAAACTCCTGTTTGCTCTAGATGTCCATCTACAATCCTTCTTATCTCCTCTCATTGTTTTTGTCATAGGACTAAAAATAGAACTAAAATTCCTAATGAACTTTTGGTAGAAACTAGCCAATCCATGAAATGATCTTACCTCTCCACTGCTTTCCGGTGTAGGCCATTCAAAAATTTCTCTTTCCTTTTCAGGATCCATCTTCAATCCATCTGTAGATATCACAAATCCCAAATATACCAATTCTTCCTTCATGAAACTACACTTCTTAATGTTTATCAACAACTACTCTTCTCTCAACCTCTACAAAACTTTTCTTATATGCAACAAATGTTCTTCTCTAGTCTTACTGAAAATCAAGATGTCATCCAAGTAAACAATCACAAACTTACCCGAGAATTTCTTCAACACCTCATTCATCAACCCCATGAAAGTACTCGGTGCATTTGTTAGTCCAAAAGGCATCACCAATGACTCATACAATCCTTCATTTGTCTTGAATGATGTCTTCCACTCATCCCCTTCTCTGATTCTGATATGATGATATCCACTCTTCAAATCTATCTTTGTAAAGTATTTAGCTCCACTCAAACAATCCATAATGTCATCCATCCAGGGTAAAGGAAATCTATACTTCACCATGGTCATGTTTATGGCTCTAGAGTCTATACACATAATCCATTCTTCATCCTTCTTAGGTGCTAACACAATAGGTACTGCACAAGGAATTAAGCTTTCTCTGATCAAACCCCTCTTCAAAAATTCTTCATTCTATACAGGTGTCATCCATTGTGCTACTTTAATAGGAAAAATAGCTCTAGGAATCAGATCCATGCAATGACTAATACTCCTCACAGGTGGTAATCCTTCAGGTACATTATCTGAAATGGTCTCTTCATATTCTGTCAGCAACTCCTTTATCTCTTTCAGTTATTCTTCTACATGCTTAAAGTCTTCAGTCTTCTTAGGAACCAAGGTATAGCACATGTTCTCATGTCTCAATCCATCCAAAAATATCCTTCCATCCACCAAACAAATTCTTGTATTCATACAAACCTCAACCTTAGGAACATCTTCCAATGGCAACAAATTCTACTTCATCCCATTAGCAACAATGGCATATATGTTCTTCCCATCATGAATAGCCTATATATCATACTGCCAAGGTCTTCCCAACAAAATATGGCATACATACATAGTTATAATATCACACAAAACTTCATCACGATAATTTCCTATCTTCAATTTCACCAAACATTGTTCACTTACCAGTACCTTATGCTCATCTTGAATCCATGCTATCTGATAGGGTTTCAGGTGTTTCAATCTTTCCAACTTCAGTTTGGTCACCATTTCTTCAAAAACCAGGTTCTCTGAGCTTCCACTATTGACAATCACCTTGCAACATTTACCAGCTACCTTGCATCTAGTTTGAAACAAATTCTTTCTCTACAACAGTTCCTACTCCATATACTTTAACATAATACTCTTCTATTCACCAAAACTTCTCCTTCTTCGGGTTTGTTAGATGATTTGGCATGATCTTCCTCAACAAAGTTTGTTCTCCTATTATTCTCTATCTTTCTACTTGTCTCTCCTTGATTACATTAAAATGCTCTATCTCCTTCTCTACCACACTTAAAACAAGTTCCTTTGAATACCCTTTTCTCTAGTCCTCTATCATCTTTTCTATAAACCTCATTCTAGTAGCCACCATATCCTCCTCTTTGGTAAGGGTTTCCATCATCTCTATGGTATGAATTATCATTCTCATTGACTTCCTTTTCTATATTCTGATATACAAAAGTTCCTCTTCCTCTTCCAGTGAAAATTCTTCCTCTCTGTCTCTGCTCATGTCTTTTATTCAGCTTCTCTTCTACCTTTAGGGTACATTGATATGCCTCCTCCACATTCAACAACTTGATCAAACTAATCTCATCCTGTATAGATAGCTTCAAACCATTCACATACCTAGCTACTTGTTCAGCCTCATCCTCAGAATGTCTGGATTTGATATTCAACTTGTAGAACTCCTTAGTATACTCTATCACACTCAACTGCTTCTACTTCAAATTCTGCATCTTCTGGAACAAACTGATCTGATAATCTGTAGGCATAAACTTTGTCTTTAACTTATTCACCATCTAATCCCGTGATTTTATCTTCTCATTTCCTCTTCTTTTTCTATCTGTCTACAAATGTTCCCACCAAAGGGATGAATGTCCTTTCAACTTAGTACAAGCGAATTTCACCTTCTTATCTTCAGTGGTACCTTCAAAATCAAAATACTTTTCCATCTCTATTATCTAATCAAGAAATTCAACTGAATCCAACTTACCATTATAATCTGGTGGATTGAAATGTGGTCTGGTATTAACCCTAGTTAGGGCTCTTATGAACCTCTCTTCTCCCTGATCCAAGCTAGGTTGATCTTCTCTTTCCCTCTCTTCCTGAACTTCTACCTCTTCATCACTCACATCATCAACTGGTTGACCTCTCCTCTGGGGCATTTCGACTACATCTAATCTGGCAGCAATTCCTCTCAACATCTACACTAAAGCTAGGTCTGCATTTCCACGCGCTCCATTTCCTCTAACATTTCTTCTTCCCACCATCTTTACACAAGTCCTTTGTAGCTGTAGGTCAAATCCTCAATCTTCCACCCCACAACAAATCTTTAATAGGACTCTACAAATTCTGGCAATCTCTCACAGATTGAATCTCACTCTAATACCAATTTGGCGTAGCCACGGTAGGAGGGTCTTCAAAGAGAATAATTTGGACCATGTAGGAAGAGTCACACAATGAAAGCAACACAAAATATGGAGGCAAATGCATATTCAAACATTCTTATTACTTGGAAATTCAATTACAAATAGTCAACAACATCTGGGCTTACAGATTCGGCTCATAGGCCTAATAAAACATGTTATATATGCAATATTCTAATATGGTCCTTAATGCGAGCGAAAATATTATATGTCAAATCCTATCTTCTAACTTCGCTTAATTCACTGCTTTCTAATCATCTGTGTCGGCCAAAGATCATTACAATCTCCAATGAAAGAAAATGTAACGTGTGCATGAATAGGTCAACCTCAAATTTGAGTTACTCCTTGGTGAATGCATAAGATGAAGTGTGCACCTAAATTAAGGTCAGGGACACTCCATAGAAAACTTTGAATATCACTATCTCAATCTGCAAGATATGGGAAAGATCCATGAGTGATCCAACTAGCCATTAGGGTTTGAAATTATTTCGGTTTCGGTTTAAGAGACTGCCACATAATCCAAAAGTGACAACTTGTCAGAAAATGATCCATTCAATCTATAATCTTGGGATAAGGGAAATGAACATGTCCACGGTGTAAATATGGATCCACAGGGTATGGTGAGCAAATATGATGATATGCTGAATCTGCCAATATGAACTAAACAAGAACAAAACTGAAACGAAAATATTTTTGGTTGATGCAAGATTGCTAAGAACCAGGGATGCTCCTGCATCATAACCCTCCTTACACTCAATATGGTTACCAAGGTCATATACCTTCACAATAATCGATATATGACCAAAACATGGTAGGAAAACAAGGCTATTATACATAGTTCCTACAAACAAATGTACCGAAAATAGAAATGGAACTAAAACTAGATGTCATCACCCAAAAGATAGTAGGCATGTAGGTAGGAAAAAAAAAAACCTATACCATCTAGGAAATATGCCCATTCCCATTCGATCACTCCATCACGACATTACCTTTTCCAAAGAATCTTGAAATACCTATATTTGACAACAAATACAAAGGAAGAGGAGATCTCATAGAGCATGTATGAGACTTCTTAGTTTCATGTATGGAGGTAACGAATAATGATGCTTATCTCATGAGGCATTTTCCATACAGCCTTATAGGTCATGCTATGGAGTGGTTCACCCATCTGCAACTTGGAAATAAAACCTTTGATAAACTATCTAGCAAGTTCATAAGCCAATTCTAATTTAACATAGAGCAAGACGTCACCATCACAATTTTTTCCACAATCAAATAGAATCAAGGAGATCCATTTACCTCCTACCTACAGAGATAGAGACAAAAAGTGAGTTGATACAAATGTTCCATTCCAGACAAGGAGTTGGTAGATATTTTCATCATGAATGTCGTACCTAATATAAACTACCAACTCAAAATGTTATGCCCAGAAGACTTCGATGATACAATTGAAAATGGATTACATATTGAGATAGCCCTCATTAGAAGGGGATTCCTTAATTTGAATAGCTCAAAACACAGTCCCTCCAGTTCAAATGAAAAAACTAAAATCTAGGTAAAGAACAATAACATTACAAACGATGGAGTAGTTCATGCAAGAGCACTATGACACACATGGAACACACCTCAAAACAAACCAAAATTGGCACAAATGAGATACATTCCCAACAACACACAGAAAAACAAATTGACCTATCCTAAGAACAGTCATGTTGTAAACCAACAAATGAATCAAGGAGGGAAAGAGAGGCAGTACAATCAACCAAGGAGGTAGATCACAGTACTAGGAGATTCACTTCAACAGTCGTGTAAAATAGTACAAAAAAACCTCATTAAGGTCAATGATCACCTAAATTATGTGGAACCTAGCTTCAAAACACCGTGGTATAACAAAAAATACTTGTGAAAATTCCATAAGGTCAAAGGACACACAACCAACAATTGTATGTGACTCAAACACCTCATCTAAGACTTAATAGACAAAGGGGAAGTGGACATCGAACATCGTCCAGAAACAAGGACTTGCAAATATACTCAAACCCAATCCTAGACCAAGCCAAAAGGAATGAAAAAGGAAAAGAACAAGCTTACCACAATGCTAACTACACATACAATGACATAGTTTTAGGAACCCTTTCACAAGCTGATGAAAATAAGGCAAATGTAATAACCATACAAGGTGGAGACAATGATTGCAATGTAACTACCCATCAAGGATGAGTTACAATACAAGGAGCCCCTTCCAAACCCATAATTAAGTCATCAAATGACTACAACATTATGGAACATTTAAAGAAAACATCGGACCTAATCACAATCCTAGAGTTGTTGAAACTATCACCCACACATAGGAAAATATTGGAAAAAGAATTGGAAACATCGGTCCCTAACAACCTCGATCCTAGTCAATTCCAAGCCATGGTTGGAAAGATCACAACAAGTAATCATTGATATTTTCCAAGAAAGATCTACCATAAAGAACATTCCACAACCAAGCTCTCTACATAGAGGTTGGTGTTCACAAAACCATGGTCAAACGAGTATTGATAGATAATGGTGCGGGTTTAAACATCTATACCTTAAAATTTGTCAAATAGTTGGGGTATTTTGATAATGTTATTGAAAAATGCAAGAGTATCACCCTAAGGGCCTATGATGACATTGAGAGGAATTCAAAAGGGACAGTTAGGCTACCAATACAGATAGGACTGGCCATCACATAAACTACTTGTCAAGTACTTGACCTTGAGTTGTCGTACAACCTCCTACTAGGACACCCTTGCATCCATGCATTATAAGCAGTACCATTGACCTTTCATTGGTGCCTAAAATTTCTCCATGAAGGAAAATAAGTAACACTATATGCCAATCCTGAGCCTTTTCATTTCTATGTAAAGTTGGAGGAGAAGTACAATAAAATCCAATGTGTGCCTAGCAATGACATAGCCTTCAACTCATTTTCATATGTTGACCCTTCCACACTACCATTGACATCAACCAAGAACACGTCAAGTGAGAAACCGAAAATGGAAGCCAAGGTTCAAGTACTGGAAAAGGGTAATGGGAATTACCATTTCAACCAAGTGTTCTGCATCAACATGCTTCCACCAATGCCCAAAGTCTATGGAGGTACGAAAGAGATCAAGATAGTGCAAATGATAGCCAAGCCCATGATGTTCACTAGGTGGGGAGACATGCAAGACAAAGAAATATTCAAGGAGGATCTCTAATCCATGATTTACAAGGAGGACCAGAAAAGCCACAACCCATTCTAGTTTATCCTAGCACTAGAATTTATCAATTAGCTAAATAAATGGTGTATCAAGGAAAAAGTTGCCTCAAGCTACATAGACAAGGTCGATTAGAGCCTATCATAGTGGAATAAAGGAAGAAAAATATGGGACTAGGTTACAAGCCAAAAGACATGGTTATTCCAAAAACTAGACAAACCTCTTTTAAGAAACGAGAAACTTCTGCTAGCATTAAGGCACTGGATATCTATCATATCATGGACAATGATTTACCTATCGAAGACTTATTCAAAAACTTTAGCAGTGATAGGTTCCCTCTCTAGTATATTGAAGCCATTCCCAACATCTATTACCATTCCAGAATAGAATCTAATGAATACAAATAGGATTCTCCTTCATCACCGAATATGATTCCCCCACTTCTAGTAATGACAACCTAGACACTCAGGGGTGATCCCACAATAGTGGTTTACACTTTTGGGATATCCTGATTTTTGCTAAAATCACATATTTTTAGAAAATATAATGATTTAAGCCTTGAAAATTTCTATTTAAAGGATTCCAATTGAAGAGGGTTTGATCAAACTCCCTTGGATAGAACCCTACTAGTTTTAAACCATACCTTTAATGGGGTCTCCTTTACACTTGTCAAAATGTTGATAAAAATTTGCTTTTGATTTACCATTTGGGGGATCAAATGAATTTATTTAAAATTTATTTTTTGCAAGTATGTAGTCCTTATTATAAGCCTAAAATTATAATTTTAAATATATTTAATTTGATTATTATATTTATTTTTTATTTCTTGTGAATGCGGTTTTTTCACTAAAAATCAAGTTCTTTGTTCTACACATGTGGAAAAATAGTAGATCATAAAAAAAAATGAAAAATATCTATGCATTAGATATTGATGTCCTTGATCCAACAAAAAAAATAAAATTGAATTTTGACACATAAAAAAAGGTTATGTTTTAGCTAGTAAATCATGTCTAAATTGTAACTGGTTTGAATTTGAAACTTAATTAAGAAAAACATATTCAATGCAATGCTATGAAACTAATTCCATGCACTAGATATTTTAGTTATGAATCTAAATTCAAAAAAAATAGAATTTTATCCTTCATAGAAAAAAAGTTATATGTTAGCCAGTAATGCCACTCTTTAAAAATGGTTTTTACTGTTAAAAACTAGTTTTTGAAGGAGATGGAAAAAGAAGTACAATATGATTCAAAAAAATTTGAAAAAAATATATTTAGAATCTATAGACAAAATTTCACAAATCACTAGCTTGCATAATCTTCAAATTCCTCATGGTTTAGCCACTGTAGGTGCCCGAAAGTGAATATTTAGTTAAAAAAATTAAGATCAATGTCTAGTTTGGCTAAAAATTGTAAACCAATATTGTGGGATCACCCTCAGTGGGAAAAAGAGACCTGATCCATACATACTTATCATTTTGACAACCTCTGTAAGCTTTGTGTATAATGATGATAGCCTACCACTCTACCACCCACAACTCATAGATTGGGATCA
Organism: Sequoia sempervirens; assembly: GCA_007258455.2. Classification (NCBI taxonomy): domain Eukaryota; kingdom Viridiplantae; phylum Streptophyta; class Pinopsida; order Cupressales; family Cupressaceae; genus Sequoia; species Sequoia sempervirens. The sequence goes on from VDFB02056351.1 coordinate 25,601,770, forward strand.
ACAACAACAAGCACATGTTCTAGATCAATTCCAAAGCAATGAGACAATCATGAAGTTCATGGGACTTCAAACAAACATACCAGCAGGAGATCACAAAGCAGGGTTTGTCATGGAGCTCGAACATAATGGATACTTCGGTGGAGATATTGAATCTTCTAGTCATAAAAATGAAATAAAAAACATAAAAATATGACCCCCTAGGGAAAACTACACTATGGCTCTATCAGATCCAGAAAAGAAGAAAATAAAGGACACATCCAATGGTGAAAGCCTCCTAGAGGCACCCAAGGGTGGAGGGTTCAATCTCCCCATATTTGATTATGAAGAAAGATCAATTCTTCTAGTAGAATAAGTGGAATCCATAAATGTTGGTACAATAGAAGACCCAAAGATAGCATACCACACGACATCACTTGATCCCAAAGAAAAGGAAAATTTCATAGCTTTCATCAACGGGAGCGGTAAATTTTTCCTAGACCTATGCTGACATGCCTGGACTAGATCCAACATTAGTAGTACATCATTTAGTTGTAGTCCCTGGAGCAAATCCTATCAAGAAAAAACTTAGAAAAATGCATCCTAAAATAGCATAACTGGTAAAGGTAGAGCTAAAGAAACTACTAGACGTGGATTTTATCAGACCCATTGATTATCCACAATGGATATCAAATATAGTACCAATGTCAAAACCTGTTGGGGGCATAAGGATCTACATGGACTTTAGAGACTTGAACAAGGTCTGTCCAAAGGATGACTTTCCATTACCAAGTATTGACATGATTGTGGATCTAATAGCATGACATGAGATGCTATCCTTAATGGATGGTTTCTCTAGATATAACTAGATAAAGATCTCTCCAGACAATCAACACAAAACAACATTACTTGTGCTTGGGGGAAATTTTGATGGAATGTAATGCCCTTTAGTCTAAAGAATGCAAAAGCAACATATCAAAGTGAAATGGTGACCATATTCCATGATATGTTACACACAATCATCGAAGACTATGTGGACAACATTCTAGTGAAGTCAATCAAAAGGGTAGATCACTTGACCAATCTTGCAAAGGTGTTTGATCAACTTGAACAATATAATATGAGACTCAACCTTAAGAAATGTGTGTTTGGAGTTACATCTGAAAAGCTATTGGGATACATAGTGTCAAGAAGAGGGATTGAATTGGATCCTATAAAAGTGAAAGCTATAATAGAGATGCCTCCACCAAAAACACTAAAATAACTGAGTTTACAGGGAAAGTTGTAATCCATCAGGCAATTATCGTACAATTGGCAGACAAATTCCACCCTTTCAAACATCTCCTACACAAGGAAATCACCTTCAAATGGGATGGGAGATGTGACCAATCATTCCAACAAGTCAAGGAGTACCTAATTACTCCTCCTATACTCATGTTGCCTATTCTAGAAAAGGAAATGATACTCTACGTGTCTACCACACAAGTAGCCTTGGGAGCTCTCCTATTCTAGCTAGATGATAACAACAAAGAAAGGGCAGTCTACTACATTAGTAGAACACTAGTGGGATATGAAATAAACTACTCACCCATTGAAAGAGTGTATCTCTTAGTTGTGTACCCACTCAAGTACCTACTAGCAAAAGCAGCCCTAACAGGCCAAATTGCCAAATGGGTGATGATCCTGAGTGAATTTGATATAGAGTATGTGGATAAAAGAGCTATAAAGGGATAAATCATAACATACCAATTGGTCGAAGCACCCATAGATGATCATAAGCCTCTCATAGTGGAATTTCTAGATGAGAGTATCTTAATGACAGAACAAATAGGCCATTGGGCTCTATACTTTGATAGGTCCCATACTCAACATGGCTCTAGAGTAGGTGTTCTATTTCTCACACCACAGGGAGATAGTATACCCAAGGCTTACAGGATCTCTTTCCCGTGCACAAATAATATCTCAAAATATGTATCTCTTATCACAGGACTAAAAAAGGTTTTCAAATAGAGAATAAAATAGCTACATGTCTTTGGAGACTCTCAGCTAGTGATCAGAAAAGTGAACAATGAGCACCAGACAAAAGACGACAAATTGATGCCATATAAAAGGATGGTGGAAAACTTCAAGGAATACCTTTTTAGAATAACCTTTGACCAAGTTCCTCAAATCAATAACAGAGCTATTGACACAATGGCAACAATAGGCTCACTATTTGATATTCCACAAAATGTTCCTAAGTATGAGTTCCTCATAGAATAGTTGCTCATACCTACATTTGACATCCCAGAATCAAAACTGGTATGTAATATTTTTGGTTCTAACTCCCCATGGTACCAAGATACTTTTGACTACATCCAGCATAGTATCATACCACTTGACCTAACCACCACTCAAAATAAAATCTTCACCCATAAAACTTCCCATTTTACCATCCTAGGAGATACCCTATACCATCATAGTCTAGATGGTATGTTACTCTAGTGTCTTAGCGTAGAAGAAGCACAAATAGCCTTACAAGAGGTGCACAAAGGTATTTTTAGATCCCACCCTAGCGAACCTAATCTAGTCCAAAATTTGCTAAGAACAGGGTACTACTGACCCTCCATGGAGTAGTGTTGTGTTCAATATTCTAGAAAGTGTCATCAATGCCAGTAGCATAGTGATTTGGTTCATGCACCAGCACAGGAACTGAGACCCATCACCACATCATGGCCTTTCTAGCAATGAGGATTAGACCTAGTAGGTAAGATATTACCCGCTTCATCTAACAGGCACAAATTCATTATCACAGCAACAAAGTACTTCACTAAATGGATAGAGACAATTCCATTGACCTATATCACCGACAAACACATATTAAAATTCATTTTGAATTATCTCATCTGCAGGTATGGAATTCCCCAAATGATAATAACAGATAATGGAACCCCATTCAAAAATTAGGACATCCAAGAGCTATATTCCCAATTTTCTATCTTGCATAGATTTTCCACACCCTATTACTCCTCAGGAAATGGTTAGGATGAGGCATCTAACAAAAAAATCCTAAAAATACAGAAAAAGACTGTCAATGATACCAACCATGATTGGCATTTGCAGCTAAACCCAACCCTATGGGCTTATCAAACCAACATTTATACACCTACTGGTGCCACACCATTTTCCTTGGTCTATGAATCAAAGGTTGTCTTGCCTATCAAGGTCAAAATCCCCTCATTGTGAGTCTTATTAAAAGGCATGGTTAGCAATGAAGAATATAGGGTATCCAGGCTTAGTGAATTAGAACTCCTAGATGAAAGGCATTTGACTATGTCAAACCATCTATAGGTTTATCAGAATTAGCTCAAGTGAAGCTATGAAAAGAAAATCAAAGATAGAAACTTTCACATTGGTGACTTGGTCCTCAAGGAGAATTAGAAGGTACAACTCAATCAGGACAACAAAGGAAAATATGAACCCAACTAGTTAGGCCCGTTTTTCATCACAACAAGCTATGGATCTAGGGCCTATCAGTTGGCTACTCTTGAAGGAGAAGCTTTGGCCAAATCACTGAACAACAACAACCTCAAGAAGTTCTATACATGAAGCATGTCAAAATACCCCAGGCAAGACGGTAAAATTTCAAAAAAATGGAAAAAAGGATAAAAATACAAAAAAATAAAAAGCAAGAAAAATAGTAAAGAGAAATAAAACATTCTTGGAGTGAAAACCACTTTGTGGCGCTCCTAGAACATGTACCATAGTGAAAACCTAGAAAATAGATGCTATGTTTGAATAAAACCTACATCATTATCTATCATAACTCCATAGCACCCACCCATCCATTTCATAATAAAACATGTATCCAACCATGGCTTGTTTCTGATTGAGGAAAGTCATCTTGTATCCAACTGGGGGCAACTTCCCAAAGCTATTCATGGATTAGATCTTGGAATGTCCTATCATAGTTAGAAAAAATATATATATATATATATATATATATATAGAAAATAACAAAATCAAAAACATTTGAAATTTTTTAAAAAAAAACATCATTGGGTTATTCCTTCACTCAAACAATCTAATCTATCAACATTTTCTTGAACCTTGCAGCTATTTCAATTAGATTTCCCACAACATATCCTCTAGAAACAAAAGTGGAATATCAATCTAGATTATCAATGTTGTTTATTTCTAAAAACAAGCGTATGCTTTGAGTCAAACGGTCAAACTACATGCTCTCTACATGTACAACGTAGGAAAGGATTACCATCCTTTGAGACCTTAGATCAATCCCCAAAGGTTTCTATCATGCTTTATTGTCAACTTAGTCAAAAAATACAAAATCCAAAAAAAAACTCACAAAATATAGAATCCAAAATCATTCACAAAATAGAAAAGGTTAAAAACATTCAAAAAACCAAGTAAACTATGAGCCTCTATGTGTACAATGTAGGCAAGGCTTATCTTTGATGAGCCCCCGAGGCCCTAGGTTAGTCCCTTGAAAACAACAAAAACATCATAAAAACTTAGAAAAATAAAAAAGACCTATACCATCATCACAATCCACAATAAAATGTTCACCCATAATAAACAAATCGTCACATTCACCCTTTGACAAAACAAACAAAACAAACAAAGCAAACATCAAAAGCTAGAACCTTCAAGCAAACAATCACAAAGCTTTGATTACAAAATAGATGGAAACAAGGCCAAAGTATCACAAACCTATCTTTTGACAAATCACCAATAACATCCTGAGATATTCCTTAACATATCTGTTCCTATGATAGACATGATCAACAATAGATAATAGCCCCACCACAAACAAATATGGCTAGTGATACTACAACTTGGTTTTTATCTTTTTGTAGTCTTATTTTTATGTGATTTATTTTTTTGACTCATTCCCAGGATCTCTCGAGGATGTCCATAAGGATTTGGAGAAGAAGGATTGGGGTCAATTGAGCATCATTTCTATTTGATGTTTGTAAGATATTTTTGTAATACTACCATGGCGAATACTTGCTTTATTGAATGTATGAAAGTTGTGTTGAAACAATTTGTGAAGTAGTTGCATGTTAGGTGTTCTATACCTCTCTATGTGACTAGTCTACAAAGTTTTAAACACAACACGACTATATACTTTAAACAAAGTTTTTGTATGTCTGGTATGAGAAAATATATTCTTTTTTTGTAGAATCAAAGTCCAAGCAATGGATACAAAGTCACCTTGGTCATTAATACCTGTTGGAATCAAGCAACACTAAGAGGGGGGGTGAATCAGTGTTGCGCAAATTTTAATTTTATTTATTTGATCCTTAAAGTACTAAAAAAATTCAACCAAAATAAAGATGTATGCACATAAGACAAGTAACCAGAATACCATAACACAAGGATTTTTTTTACGTGGAAACCTTATTAGGGGAAAAACCACGGTGGAGGTCAATCCACAATATTGTTCTGAGTATACTCAAAATGAAAGATTGGAAAATGAGAATGAACTTGCATTCAATCACATTGCCTAGAGCTCATTGCTCAAAAACTGAAAAGGCTCACTGCCTTACAAAAAAAGTTTGGAATATGTCCAAGGATTTGAATTGAGAAAGTAGCATCCACAAATGTCTTATTACAGTTCCGGTTAGGCTCAACAATCAAATTTTGGACCTTCTGACTGATTCTTTTCTTCTACTCTGTTTTTCTTCAACTCACATAAAAAATCCTTAATGCACAAGTGAAACTATCCATAATTGCTCTACTATCCTTCTAACATTTGCAACATACATACATAAAAATGATATAATCGATAACTTATATATATCCACTACTAAGGATTTAATATTCAATGCGCATCCACAAAAGTTGGCCACAACATAGTGAGGGCCCAAATCAAAATGCTTGAATGCAAAAATACTTAAAAAAAACTCCTCAAGTATCTATGACACACTATATTCACCAAGTTGTCCTTCATATACTGATGAACAAAAAATTAGTAACCGAACCTTCTAACTTACATTCAAATCGATACGAGGCTCAAAGATTTGTAGATAACACTAATTAAGAATCAAACAATCCTCCCTTGGATCCACAACATGAAATAATAACAGAAAATTTTCATATGAATTGAAGAACATAAATCTACTAGATGCTATGTTCTAGTTTAATAGATAATCACTGATCTTCAATATGTCTGTCGGTATGACAAAATTGCAATGTGCGGATCGAATTACTGGCAAAGGTTTCCATCAATGACAACACCAGAAAACATGTGTAGTGTATCTTGCCAACAATCTCCCCCTTTGGCATTGATGGCAACACTTAGTGAAAAATGACTAAGTGTTGGATGAGTACCAACATAAATACACTGCCAACAAAAAATCCAAAAAGATCTTCATCCACAACTCAAAACTACAACTCCCCCTTAGATGAATACACTTTTTTCACTATTCTACTCTCCCCATTTGACATCAATTGAAAATATGGGGAATCCACATACATAATTTCTATGAACAAACAAAAACTTCAAACTGCATATGTACAAACTTGTTTTACACAAACTTGAAAATATCTACAAAATTGGCCTTCAATAGGTTCAAGCTTGTGTCTCAACCCTTCTTGAGACTCTCCAGAATAGACATGTGACCATAGAATAATTAAGAATGCATCTATGTAGATTCAAGGTTCACTAGATCACTGACCGCCATAGCAACTTGTGCTTCTTTCAAGGCATTCAACATGGTTTCCATCTTTGGACTAATTAGGCCTCTAAGTTCACCAGCTCTTTTAACAACTCTGTCATTATCATCCTTTAGACTCTTTATCTTGTCAAGTAAGGATATAACTTGACCTTCTTGTTCTCCAAAAAAAATAGTTAAAGGATCAAAGGCATCAAAAATAGCAGCTAACTATTTCTCATGATCCTTAACCTTCTTTTCATTGTCCTCAGTAAGTTTAGACAAATACAAACATGACTTATAGATATTTCCACCTTTAGATAGTGAACTATAAACATTCTTCACATGGGTAGCTAACAAATATTTATCATTAGCTATCATTCCTTTCAACCTATTGAATTTTTTGTCTTCAAACTCCTTTTGTACCTTGAACAAAGCTGACTTCTCAAGTGACTCAAAATGAGTACTTATTGAATTAATAAGTTTCTTTAGCTCACCAAAGGAAGAACCGAATGGATCCTTAACATGAGTAGGCATGATCTTCTCCAGAATACCAGATGCAAGGCTCAATAACTCATTGTCCTCAATGTGAGACTTCAAAATTTCTTCCCTAGCCTTAGCCTGTGCAAATGATGCAACTTTCATTTTATGAATTGGAGACAAAGTAGACAAATGAATAGGACCTTCTCCCAATTCAAGATCAAATTCTTCCTATTGCTCTTCCAAAAATTTCTTCAGTGCCTCTACAGTGTCTCTTGCTTCCTCTAGAACTTCCCTAACTTCAACCTTCTTTTCCTCAACCACTATTTCCTTAGCCACAAATTTTTTCTTTTCTTTTGAAATTTTAACTTATTCAGCTGATATCTCCTTTTCTTCAACCAAAATAGCTTTAGGAGCTACATTCTCAATAGGTACTTTTGTATCATGCACATCAAGAGGAATCTGAGTGTCCTCAACTATAACCTCTTCATTTACTGGACTAGATGACATATCTTCATTACACACTTCTTCAGAGACAACATCAATTATGTTCTTTAATAAAACTTCCTTCAGAATTTTTTCAGTCTCTTTTCCTACCTCTTCAGTCCTACCAATCATAAGCTTGTTTACTCTTGTTTTTCTCTTGAAGTCTCTTTTTGCTTCGTTTAGGATTAAATTCATTTCCTCAATTGACATTACTACACATAGGTCTACAAGAATCCATTCTCTTAGCTGCTCTTCTTCAGTTCTGGCACTAACTCTCCTCATCTCCAACATTTCATATAGTTCCTTAGGAAATTGTGCTATTATCTCCACAAGAGCCATATTGAAATTGTTCAAATATTGTATTGTAGCCTCCTCAAGAGCTCTTTGATCAACACTATCAAAGGTACCATACACTTCATGTAGGGGCTTAAGATTACCATCCTTAATTATGCCTCTCTTAACTTCTACAGACATACCTAGTTTGTCAGTTTTTACTTTCTTCTTTGCTTTCTCTTTTTCATCGAAGGGCTTGTCCTTAGTGACTGTTGTTCCTTGGGTTCCCATATGCTTTATTTCTCTAACTTCTTCATTAGATTCTATCTCTTCATCTTCTAAAATAGCTATATACACTCTTGTGCTCTTATCCTTCTTCCTTTTACCAGATGCCTTAACTTGAGCTTTTACAAGGGCTGACTTCTTTGCATGACCAGATAGGGGTGCAAAGCTCCTTGTTGATCTATCTTGGGCAAAGGATGTTGCCGAATTAGCAGATTCAATTTTAGCAAGCTCTTTTTCAGCTTCAGCTTGTTCCCTCTTCCTTTTGGCTTCTCTCACAACTTCTTTAGATATACCCATGCTCTCTGCAAATACTTTCACTTCTTTCCTTACTCTCTGGACTATCATTGGTTTCTTCAAATGCTCATGTACTTGTAAATCTTTTTCTACATAGGTTCCAAACCTTTCTTCAGTCGGATCCAAAGGCTTACTTAACAAATGTTGTGCATATAGCTCCAAGATTCTCTCCTCAATTTCATAACCCATAGGCATAATCCAAACCATTCTAGGTTCTATAACTTCCATCAAGCAATTATCAATGTCAACCATACAAAAGATTGTATCCTTATACTTCTCCATAATAGAGGTAGGAATTATTTCCCTTGCTTGTATCTCATTCTGAAAGTTTTTGAAATATCCCTAAATAACAGTTTTCCTTGTTTTACTATCACCAATTCCATACAAGATATATCTAATCTGTACAGCTTTAGGCTTATCACTTTTCCAATGCACTTTCCCAACTCCCGAAACTTTATTCATGAAATAAAAGAATAGACACAACAAAAAATTACTATATTTAAAGGAATTTGTCTTGTCTTTCTTAACCTTACAAAGATTCTCCATAAGCTGACTTCCAATCAACTCACATAAATCATACTTTGCATTCTCCTTCACCATCTGATATGCTGCATATATGGTAGTACCAGACACAAAATTTTCTTAGTTGGAATGATATATCTTATAACCAATGACCATCGAGACAAACTTCACATCCTCATCAATAATGCTATCAATTTTAATCACTCTTCTATCAAATACCGAACTGATTGCATCAGTGACTATTTGATTCTTCACAAAATTCAAGATTGGCAGTCCACTAGAGGAATTTAAACTTGTAACAATGCTTATGGCTTCTTTTGTGATCTTGAAAGGTCAACTCAACCACATAAATTTAGCATGAACTCGACTCAAGATATACCAGACCCATTCACTTTCATCAAACATGGGGAATTTCACAATCTGCATGAATTTCTTCTCCTCTAGGGTTTTGAATTTTGTCTTGACAAATAAATCCTGTCCAAAAATGTGATTGGAATAAAAATTCAGCAACTGCGAGCTCCCTAACTCCTCAATATTAGCATGAATGTATGCCCTAATGTCTTCAATATGTAAGATGTCATACAGAACAGACAAAAATACACCTAAGGACTCAGTCTCAATAGATTTGAAATGATGCCACTTGAATTTTGGATGGGGTCTATCCTTGAATTCAACTACCAATGGAGTAGCCATTTTCACAAATTCACAGGTTTACAATTTTTCTTGATAAATACATTTTTACCAAATTAGGGTTTGATATTCGAATTGCCTTCACACTTGAATCCTTGCCAAATTTTACTAAAGTTCACTTCAAAGCTCTCCAAAATTCTTCTTCTCGGAATTCAAAGTGAGAAATGAAAGATAGAAATGACCTTTTATCATTTGCACACCTAACCTTTTCAATGCAAAAAATGCTTTTTCCCTAATTCATCTGGATACCTGGTTTCCATACACTATGAAAGATAACTCTTCTACGGACCTTCAATTCTACGTAAATAATTTCTCCAACATCTGTAGATCATCACTGCAATCACTGCACTCATACACATCCTAGTGTCAATTATTGATAGGGGTTTTTAAGAATTTTCTTGAAAGCTCCTCCTAGCCTAGAGGCCTTAATCTAATTCTTAGAGGAATTACCAGAAGTTGGTTCTGGTGCCGAGCTAATTCCTGCAATAGAGGGACTCTTTTTCATTTGCTTCCAAATCTAATCTATAATGGCTTTCCCTTTCCATTTTTGATCCTTTTTCATGTTTCTTCTTTGATTTACCAGACCTCTTATGCAAATTCTAGCAATATGATCAGTTTTGTTGCAATTGTAGCACACCACATTTCTTTGTCTAGACTAGTTGTTCCACCAATTTTCTCTTGATCTGTAGTGGTTAGTAATATGGCCAAATCTATTGCATGTATAACATCTAACATCTCTATAAAGGTTGTTCATCATGTTTCTTCATTCATTTGACTTATGACCATACTTGTTACAATTAAAGCACTAACTGAAGAATGATGGACCACTTGAATTCATTCTACTTGTATAGTGAGCCACCATATAACCAAACTTATTGCAAACATAACAGTTACCATTAAATTCTTGAGCATTATGTTGTCTTACCAGATACCTTTCAGGTTGATTCATCTGATTTCCTTGTCTAAATCCCCTTTTTTAGATCTGCAACTTTCTCCTTTCTCATATCCAAGACCTCGAATGTCACCATCAATCCTCTGAGTTTTAATCAATTCATCAAGCTTGGCTGAGCTAATCTTGAACTTCTCCTTGAATTCATTTGGTGTAGCAAGTTCATCTCTAAGATCATCAATCTGCTTTTCAAGCTCTTCTTCATTGTGTCTGGATAGTTCTAACTCAAGTTCCAACTGAATGAATCCATCAAATATTCGGCTGCATTCTTCAAATTTTTCTTTCAAGGATTGAGAAATATTTTCTTCATTCTTCTTCCTATCTTCAATCTCCTTGGTCATCCTCGTCATAATAGATTCCATCTCATGCTTCAAAACTGCATTATCCTTGGAAAAATTTTCACATTCTTTTATATTTTCCTTCAGGGCTTGACTCAGATGTTCATCTACAATGCGTTTACTGTCTTCCTATTTGATCTAATCACAAAGTTACCTTCTCTTCTCTCTGGACTTATTGATTTTTTCTTTCAATGACTCAATGAATCTCTCTGCATTCATTAGATTTTCTTGTAATTCCCGGACTTCAAATTTTGACTAATCAAGATCATCTAGGGCAACCATAAGTTGTTGAAGACTGCTTGAATCCATTGAAACACTTTCCAAGATCTTCCCCAAGGTTTTAAACGTCTTCTGAGGAACTGGGCTTTGATACCAATTGTTGGAATCAAGCAACACTGAGAGGGGGGTTGAATCAATGTTGTGCAAATTTTAACTTTATTTATCTGATCCTTAAAGTACTAAAAACATTCAACCAAAATAAAGATGCATGCACATAAGACAAGTAACCAAAACACCATAACACAAGGATTTTTTTTACGTGGAAACCTTGTTAGGGGAAAAACCATGATGGAGGTCAATCCACAATATTGTTCCAAGTATACTCAAAATGAAAGATTACAAAATGAGAATGCACTTGCATTCAGGAAAACTGCCTAGAGCTCACTGCTCAAAACTTGAAAAGGCTCACTTCCTTACAAAAGTCTGGATTACTTCCAAAGATTTGAACTAAGAAAGTAGCATCCACAAATGCATGATTACAGTTCTGGTTAGGCTCAACAATCAAATTTTGGACCTTCTGACTAATTATGCTCTTCTACTCTGTTCTGCTTCAACTTGCATAAAAAATACTTAATGCGCAAGTGAAACTGTGCATAATAGCTCTACTTTCCTTCTGAAATTTGCAACATACATCAACTCACTACATGCATACATAAAAATGATATAATCGATCACTTATATATATCTGCTACTAAGGATTTAATCACTTCATTTCAGCTTCAACAAAATAAGAAATATTTACAAACTATTGGCTCAAATCATACATAATATTCGATGCGCATCCACAAAAATTGGCCACAACATAGTGAGGACCCAAATCAAAATGCTCGAACACAAAAATACTTAAAAAAACTCCTCAAGTATCTACGACACACTATATTCACCATGTCAGCCTTCATATACTGATGAAAAGAAAATTAGTTAATTGGACCTTCTAACTTACATTCAAATCAATATGAGGCTCCAAGATTTGCATAAAACATTGATTAAGCATTGAAAAATCCTCCCTAAGATTCACAACATGAAATAATAACATAAAATTTGCATATGAATCGGAGAACACAAATCTATCAAATGCTCTATTCTAGTTTAACAAATAATCACTGATCTTCAATATGTCTGCTGGTATGAACAAATTATGACGTGCAGATCAACTTACTGACAAGGGTTTCCATCAATGACAACACTAGAAAACATGTGCAGTGTCTCTTGCCAACAATACCCTAGTGCATCCTATTTTTTTGCTACATCAAACAGGATTGTTCAAAACTACGAAGCCTCCAAGCAAAGTGAAAGCAACATCATCAAATACTAACAAAAAAGGCATACATCCATCATATATCAACATGACATAAACATCATATATCACAATGGTATATTGATCATCCATAATAAAGCATCATATGAAACAAAGTATGATCCATCCATCCACGTCATATGCATACATAAAAAAAGTACAAAAACATACTCACATAAGCATAAAGTGAAGCCAATAAAAGAAGGTATATCTCATATATATCATCATCAAAAAAGGGAGAATGTCATAGTATGGCATCATCAATGAAACAAGTATGATAGGATAATACAAAATAATACATAGATACGAGGCCTCGACTGTGCCAATGAATATATATATATATATATATATAAATGATGTCTGCAATATTCCTTTGAGCAATAAACAACATAAAGATCAAGTACAAAAAGTAAAACTATTTGACAAGAGAGACAAAACCCTATAGACTAGGTTGCGGACCACCATCTAGATCTGGTTGTCTAATAGAATGATCACCTGCCTTGCCACCACCACTACCATCACCCACAACACTAGGCTCTTTGAATTGTGGATGTTGAGCAGCCCTAGGAACAGTAGCATCATATAAGGTTTGATAGTATGTCGACATCTGTAATAGATGATCTCGCTCTTCTCTGAAACTATCATGCTCTGTCCTAAGAGTATCTCTCTCCACCATAAGCAACTATATCTGATCCTCTATAGCATGTTTTTTCCCACTCTCATTAGCTCTCTTAAACCTCCAGCTATCCCTCTCTACGGTCAGAGTAGCAACCTAAGCCTCCTTGGCCTGTCACCGCACTATATCCACATCTCTAGCAGCAATCATTTGAGCTAACTGTATATCTCCATCCCTAGGTGGTGGAGGTGGACCTGAAACTTGTCCATGACCCTGCACCTAAGACATATGATCATCCTAACCACCATGTGCCCCATCATGAAAATCCCTATCCAGCTGCTCTATAAGAACCTCAATGTGTTGTTTCTCCCCATGACAACTTGTAATGCCTGCTCTACCTAAAGGAAGGTCATCCCCAAGATCTGTGAACCTCAATGGCTTGTGTCATTCCCACCATTGATCTAAATTAGGTGTTGTACCCAACTCTACTAAACCAATCGACCAACCCCAACTAACTAGGGCAAGTGCTTTGAATGCAACAACATCTTTGTTTGCTTGGTGACCCCATACATTGACCTCTTTAGTGATCTGACTGAACCAAGCCTCATAAGTATAAGGAAACTGGCCCTGTCTCTCTCCAAACTGATTGCATACTCTATCTGATGAGTACTACTCTAGTAGATAATGAAAACAACCAATCAACCATCGGGTTTTCCAATAGTAAACAAGATGTTATGGATCCTCTGCCATGCCTCACAATCCATATAAGGTCTCCAAACAAAACCTGACATCTCATCAAACACATGGTGCTAGTATAGAAGATCCCTAGGCAAGGTGTAATGCAAGAAATTTCCATAACGATATGCGTATGGATCACTAGGAGTATGATCTTGTATCCCGTCAAGTCGAGCAACTACAATGTGCTCCCAAGCCCAAATATGCAAAAGAGAAACACCTACAAAAAATAGATTTCCTGCCCCGATATACAACCTCATGCATATCTCTATAAAGGTAGAAGAGAAGACATGGACCCCAAGCATATCTAGTCCCATGCTCAAATATACCCTCAATGAAAATACCCCATCCAATAGGGAACTATCGATCTCTCCTATACGGAACAACTAGTCCTGAAATCAAACCATATAGGACAAGAGAAATAAGGTCTGTACTACCAACAAAATCAGACAAATCAATCTCAGATTGTCTCACCTCCAAGTGTCTAACACCTAACACACGTTGCATGGCACGAGTACCCCGTCGAACATGGTATGTCATGAGCTTTCCATGGATAGGAATGTAGAGAATCCTCCACACATCCTCGAGGGTAATGGTCACCTCTCTTGTGGGTAAATGAAACAAGGATGTCTCTAAATGCTACTACTCCACAAGTGTGTTCATCATTGATGTATGAGTTTGGATGGCAAGCAAGTAATAGATATGAAAAATCTTGACCACATCTAGAAAAGCTTACTCTATAACATGGAAACCAGTAATTGAATCAAATAGATCTTGAGGTCATCTCTCCCTCGACTGCAGTCATTTAAGGACCACCTGCAATCATTTTAACCCATGATGTTAGGGTTTCACTTTGAACATGTAAACAAACACAAATGACACAAAAATGATGAGAAACAAGACATGGGGTTCCAAATAGGAAAAACTAACAAAATTTAGCAAAAGAAAAGAAACAAGAGCAAAAGTGAGGTATTGAGTCAAAGATGAGGGTTTAGATCAAAGGCCAAAATATCAAATGCAAGGATCTAAAGCAAGTGCGAGGATCTAAATTAGATGAGTGGAAAACAAACCAGAGTATTCAAAAGTGAGATTTTGCATCAAAATCATGAAACAAAGGAAAAAATACAAATCAAGAGCAAGGGTCTGAAGCAAGTGTGAGGGTTTAGGTCAAAAGCGAGCTTTTTGAATAGTCAAGTGCGAGGAAAATGATTGAAAGGTGCCAAAACTCCTAGAACTTCACTATTGACCTAAGAAAGTTTGTACATGAAATACAACATAACAAGATGAAAATGAGAAGCGAGAGGGTACATACTTGTCCACCAATGCCTGTGGGCCATCCAAACTCTCGAACTAGGTCCAAATGATGTGGGGCTCCTTGAATCCTCGACAACTAATAGAATGGGAAATCTAGAGACAAGAATTATCTAGAGGATCAAAGCACAAATGAGGAAATTAGAACTCTAATTACCTATATTAACCCTCAAAAAACCCTAATTTTACCTAGGAAACCCTAATTTTTACCTAGGGAACCTTCCTACGTTCAATTTAGGACATCTCGGGAACATTAGAACAAGCAACGAGGGACCTATAGGCTTAATTATTCGTCCTAAACACATTTGAGCTTAAATAGAATATTGTTGTGAGCCTGACCTCAAAATCAAAATTTTTGGCCAACCTCTCGAGGGGGCAGCATAGAGTCCTACCATCATTTTGTTGAACGTCAGGGCACAGTGGGGCATAATTTTTTTTTTTCAAAAAACTTGATCTTAAAAACAAAATATTTGAAACAAAGCAACCAGTTTTTTGTATCAAAGAGTGGAAAAATGTAGTGATTCAGAGAAAAGACAAACTAAACACATCACAAACAGGGTTTCAATCCAAATAGTGAAAATGTGCATTCTTGTTCATTCTTGACAACTTTCTCTTAAAACCTAAAACATCAAGGAATTGATTTGGGTTTTTTTGGTCATAAATTTCATTGTAGATCTACTATTAAAAATTTAAGACCTATTTGGAATACCCTTTTGGCTCTTACTACACATATCTGAAAATGGGCTAGGGTTACTTTGTACGGAATAGGTAAAAAATGGACTGTTACAAAATTAGAAACCATTTTTTTATGCTTTCTTGAAGTGAACTAGTGAAGATTCCTCCCAAACATGAAAATTTTAAGTCATAAAACCAAATCCAAATCAAAATATATATCAATACATAATTTTGGATAGGTAGCAAAAAAGTTATTACATTTTTAGTGCTTGTTGCCAGCCCTAGCTAGGGTTTGGACAATTTTCACCAAAATCACTGTAACTTTCTCATTTCAACATGAACATGCCTCAAATAAAAGAAAAAATTAAGTAGAAACAAATTAATTTAACATGCAAAAGGTTTCATTTCACAAAAAAGGCCGTATAGGCTGTACCAAATCTAAAAACTTGCTGCAACTACAAAAAAACATTGAAAAATCTTATTAAAGTTCTTGCATAAACACCAAAAATCACTTCCCATTTCAAAACTTGACCATTACAGGCTCTAGCATGCCTTTTACAATCTATTTTTTTAGTTACAAGATGTTTCCCATTTCCATTAATGTTTTTTATCATTTTTTCCAAGTTGCCAAAATGCATGACACCCAAAGTAGCAACCTTGGCATTTTTTTTTAAATTACAACAAACTAAAAACCCACGCCCAAAATGGATTGAAAATGGTATTAAAACATTAATCATGGTCATTAAATACCTTATTAACCCCCTAAGATCACAAGGACTCGAAAATTGCAAAAATGCATTATTTGAGCAAAAATTGCATATTAGGTGCTCCTGCACCATGTAGACATGTAAAATTGACCTAACACCTATCACACACTGTAAATGAAATTTTCACATCATCAAAATCATCATCATAAAAAATCACTACATTTTGCATCAAAACCATCCAAAACCCTAATTTCCCCTACTAATTGAATAAAACATCATTTAATTAATTCACTTTTTCATCATTCTTGAAAAATTAAATAAATTACATTTATTTAATGAAGTCCTAACCTAACGTTAAATCGCCTTGATTCATTAAATAACACCTATTATTTAATTATGTCACTAAATAACCATATTCTCATAAGTTAATTGAATTATTAAATCATAATAATTTAATTATGACACTTTCCCTCCAAAATTTAAAAAATTAAATCAAACTAATGCAACTTTGTTTCCAAAAGTCAAACTTGATTTTCATTTTCAACTCCAAAATGAATGAATTAATTAAATCAATTAATTATTCATTCTCAACCATTTTTCTGATTGAGAAAATTATGATTGTTTACTAGTCCATCTAATTTTTTAACTAAACCATCTAAATCCTAACTAATCCATCTAAATCCTAACTGATCAATCTAAATCCTGACTAATAAATCTAAATCCTGACTAACCAATCTATTCTTCAATCACACAAATTGTGCAATCTACTTTGCACAATCTATTCATGTCTAAATCCTCTCAACACCTTTCAACCATCGATCTTGATTCAACATTTTTTTATCCTAATCATCCATCTCAAAACACATTTTCTATATAACAAACCTCTTTCCTCACAAAAAAGGATCAAAGATTCAACATCATTGGCACAATGAAGTACTGTTGACATTCACAACCACCACTAGAGCTTCAACATTTCTTTGATCAACCAACCAAGACATCACATCAAAGCTTCATACACAAACTATGAAGGCTTCGCAGTGATACAAACAATCCAAAATCAGGAAAAAATGCTTTGATATGGGATGGTAACACTTTGCTTTTGTTTTGAATTCAATTTGGTAATGATAGGATTTCTTAATATGTTTTCAATAGCTTAGTTTCATTTCGTAAGTGTAGGACTAGATCTTAGATTAGTGTTCTTGATCTTAGACTAGATTCTAATTTCAACTACATTTCTCTTGCTTAGCATATATGTTTTCCCCCTCACACAATTTGTTAAAGTGCATGTACATCTTAGTGAAAAACATTGAAAAAATGTAGATTTGAACTTTTTTTATTTCAAAAGCTCAAAAAGTGTTATCTTTTAGTAGTTTTAATATAAATTAAGTTAGTTACAACATTCTAAATTCTAGAATTATCATTTGAACATATTACATTTCTTTAAACAACATAAGATTTTATGCATGTGTGTGCTTCATATAGATTAATTAGGGTTTTGTGTATTTCCAAAAAATTGTTTGCTTTCAGACTTGAACCTTGGCAATCTCAAATCCTCAAATACTCTAGTTGATTTCCATAATTTGGAACTATTAAAATCTTGCACCTCTGGTCTAGGTTCCATTTCCCTTTTCTAGCTCATTTTTGTCCATATTTTAATCATAGTGTTGTCTTTGTGACCTCTGTGCAAACTTATTTTCTTTTATAAAATTTGTTTGTTTCTATCACTTTCATCTATTTTTGTCTTTAGTATATGAGCGCTCAAGCATCTTGAATCTTGTCATAAATTTATGAGCTTCACGACCTGGTGTCCCATATCCAATACTAGTATGAGATGTAGTTATATACTTATGGATTCTTGTGTTGCAATAACATCTAGTGTTGAGCTTGGATCTTATAAGTATTTCACTCAAGGAGTTTCATCTATGCTCTATATTTGATTCTCTTCATACTCTTACATTTCCTATATGTTATTCATCACCTAACATTCATGTGGACTTGAAGGTTGCTATTGCCCATGTCCCTAAGGATAACCTTAAAGAATTGGACAAATAATTAGAGATCCTTCAACAATACTTAAGCACCAAATATTTGTATAGTGAAACAATTCCATTAGTGGATAACCTTAGGAAGCTAATCAACGATTGACAAGGGATATAATTATTGCATAGCCTAGCTCATATAGTAGATGCGAACATTCCTATGATAGCTAGTTTCACCCAAGTCCTCACTAATTCCTAAAATAAAATGGGAAGATACGTCTCCTCTCCAACAACCATACCTTCTATTCTTACTTTCACCCCACCAGTCATATTATCCACCATGCAACATATCAATGGTCTTGACTTTAGTTTTGAGTTTTCTTGTAGAAATACTTATAACTTTGTCCCTTCATCTACCACACCTCCATTTTCTTTGCCTCTCATCAACTTTCAAAATAATAACCATCTAATCATTAACCATATTCCTACACATTCCACACATTCTCAAAAGATGTAACCAAATGAATCCATAATAAGTAAACTTTAAAAAGACACGGCATCCTTAAAACAATGAATTTAAAATATGAACCAAAGTCAATCCAATACTAATCCTCCAACATATCTCGCACATAGTCTATTATCATTCTCTATCCAAAGACATTCATACCACAAAACATTGAGATACCTCACTTCAAGAAGTATATTGGCAAAGGAGATCCCAACAACTATGTGTTAGCCTTTACTGCCTTTTGTAGTGATTTTATTTTTGAAGATGTTCCCCTAGATAAAAAATTTCCTAGATCATTAAAAGATATGGCTTTGGAATGGTTTTGTTCATTTATATATAACTAAATTATGTCCTTTACACAACTTGCTAGCAAATTCCTCCAAAAATTTTAAGAAAACATTTGACCTCAAGTTACATTGATTGATTTAGTCCATTGTAAACAAAGAGGTCTAAAGAAAAAGTGACTAATTTTGTAGGATGATACCAAGATCTTTATTTGCAAATCTCCTATACTCTTTTAGATGCTGAAATTCAAAGGGTATTCATTAGAAATTTATAGCCTAACATTAGAGATAAGATCTTATTGATGAAATATTGATCACACATATTTATGTATGACTCTTCATGATTACCAAATCTCAGTTATCCGATATAAAGGTACAAATTCATCGAATCCTAATGGTCAATATGAAGTTGTTCCTCAAAACAACTACCAATCATTTAGGAAACAACACAATTTTTTTATAAAGATAAACACCCCTCGCGCTTCTAACAAAACGAAAACAAAAGTTGTTGCTACATCTATAATATAATATTTATTTTTTCCAAGAGATAGATTTTTTTTGCAATTTCTTGATTCTCTCCATGCTATTATATTGTAGTTTCTTAACAAAAACATGACTCAAGTTCCTCCAGTTGGGCCTATTGATACCACTAAACCATTACCTCCAAACTTTATTGCAAAATCCTTTTGTCAATATCACCATACACCAAAAAATGATACAAAAATATGTATGCATATTAAGCACCAAGTGTAAGACCCCATTGATTCTAATGCCATCCAATTGACTGGTGTTAATGATAAAAGAGAATAAATCAGTACCATAACCTAATAAAAAATTAAAAATATTTACAAATTCATTACCAAGTCATTCAACTAATTTTGTTAAACAAAGTGATAATGGAGAAGATGATAATGATATATCCAGTGTGGTAAACATTATTGATGATCATCCTCATAAAAGATAAGCCACTCTTTTACTTGATATTACCTTCACACATATTGATGCTTCTATAACTACACTTCATGATCCTCTTTACATAACTGGTAGAATTGATAATAAACCCACAATGGGAATAGTCATTAATCTAGTATGTATGGTAAATGTGATCACCAAATAATTTTTGTATTTGCATGAAATTTATAAGGATAACTATGAATAATCAAAAGTGTTATTAAAGGCTAATGATGGTTCTATTCACCCTAATGGGTTCTTTAATTCTCCAAGTTAAAGTAGGACCTAAAATTTTTGATATTTTATTCACAATAATATCGATGTTCGACTAGTTTCATATAAAGTTAGGTCATCCATGGCTTACCTCCAAGAATGTGGTCCCATTTGTCATTCATAAATTCTTAAATTCTCATTCGATGGAAAAATACATACCATTTACCATAGTGGATTTAATCCTTTGGCATCTTGTGGAAAATTTTCATTAGATTATTTTAGCCTCAACTAGCCTAACCCACTAAACCTCATGAATATTATCTATTTTTATCATATCAAAGGTTTAAAGATAAGCATATAGCCCAATTATCTGTTACCAACATTTTTCTTGAAGATCCTCAATCGCTAGCAGTTTTGATGCGTGTTCCTCCTACTCCACGAGTAGTGAATGAACCCCATCCTGAATTGGGTATTCTTCCTTGACCACTTGGAATATATGTTGTGATTCCCCCTCTTCCATAATATAAAGCAACATGATGCAACCATTTGAAAAGGCCATTGGGGATTAATTTTGTGCTTCCTAAGAAAAAAAACCTTTATTCAAAAGGCTAAAATGCCTATGGTTTCCCAACATTCAATTGTTCCTTATGTTCCTCCTACAAAGGAAGAAAAGGGACCAATGTTGGAAAATTCCTCAATTCCCCCTTCATAATCCAAAGCTTATGCGAGACAAAATCAAAGTGAAAAATAACGTGAATGAAAATTTTGTGTTATGGCTCATCAGCTTGCAAAAGATAATAAGTCCTTACCTAGTAATCCTCAATCCATACAACCAGATTCTCATGAGATACCTCCCACCTATCCATCTTTTTCATCACTTGAATCCACTCCACCTCCCTCACCAAACCATGAAGCTGAAACTTATCTGTCCTAATCAAAAAAAGGAATTAAAAGATCACTAAATACACAAGATATGAACATAGATGATATTGCTCCAAATCATGATGATAACACTAATATGCAACCCATTGTGATATATTCATATATAAAGATAGAGGATAAAATGAAAGAACATGATCATAATTAACAATCTCTCATGTTTGGAAAATCCATGAATCTAGATGGGGGCAACCATGATGATCCTCCTAATGTGAGTGACCCACCATGTGTTGAAACTGGTGCTTCTCCTTATACTTCACTTTCTGTAGTTCCTTTATCTTGTTATTTGCATTATATTTATGATTAAAAAGATTGGGATGTTGATGATTTACTATAGATCATCTCGCATGTGTAGTACCCTTTATGTCTTTTTATTTTTGCTTACACATAATGTGATTTCCTCATAAGGTGATTCCTTGTTTTTATTTTTGTTTTGTTAGTTCTCTTTGGATGAGGATGACCATTATTATTCTTGTTTACTCAAGGGTAAAAAGAGAATGAATATTTAGTAAAACTTTTCTATTTGTATCTCTATTCTTCTTTATGGTGTAAACGCCATTCTTTTATTCCTTTTGGGAATAATGAAAAATGTTGATGCATTTAGATCTCTTCCATGTTGACCCAAAAGCTTTTAAGTTGTCTTCATGTTTCATTCCTACCTTTTGTTGGTAGCTCCATAAGTATTTTGGGAATAATGTCAATTAAAAGCATGATCATATTATTTTTCGCCTATACTAAGCCCAAGTCTATGGATCCCCTATGTGCTATATTTATCTTGTTATGTCATGAGCTATATTTTTTGGGAACATATCACTTAGCATAGGTTTTCCAACAATATCTCATGACCTATCATTTTACAAATATTAAATTTTATTCTACCTTAAATGAAATTTCTCCCATTTGGTGTTAGCAATTGCTTTAATGTGGGGGGATAAATTTCATTATTTTCTTCACTTTGTTCAAACACTATAAACTTAGTGATGCTTTCATGGCATATTGATCATATTTTTTAGCACCTTATAAATTTGTATTATAAAAAATGAGAATTGATTATAACTCTTGATGTGGTTGATATGAGAACTCACCTAGTGAATATTGAACTTCAGAAGCCCTTATATGTTTTCATTTGATACCTTTGCAGAAACTCACCTAGTGAATATTAGACTTCACTAGCTTGTGTTATTTCTTATCAAGATTACCTAGTGAATATCAAACTTCACTAGCCTATGATACCTTTCATAGGTCACCTAGTAGATATTGAAATTTGCTAGCCTATGATTTATGGATTCCTTGGGTATGAATCCTAGTAAGAAACCTAGGGATCTTGCTATTCCATGATGTCATACTTCCTTTTTGTGTGTTTGCATCATTTTTGTAGTGTGTTTTTATTATATTTGCATTATGTTTGCATTATGTTTGCATTGTGTTTGCATTGTGTTTGCATTGTGTTTATATTGTGTTTTCTTTGTGTCTTCATTGCATATGCCTTGTGTATTCACAATGTATGGTTTTTGTTTGTATCTTTTGTTGTATTGCACCTTATATGTGAGTGTTCCTTTGTCTTTAAATGGTTGTTCCAGTAGGATCTTGAGCTTGTGGGATAGTGCATCCCCTAGATTTGGTGTTATCTTACCTCTTCAATGTTTGGATAAAATAACCCTTCTTGTATTATCCTTAATTTAGTGTGAGCATGAGTGTAAGATCACACTCTCACTAAAGTGGGGGATAAATGTAGCATCGTAAATTATCGACATTGACAATTTCAAACTATGTTTAGCCCCCCCCTTATCTGCTTGGACCTAATTATGCTAATAATTTGCCTATTTTATTATCATTTTTGAAAAATTAGGATATAATTGGGAATTAATATTAATTATTTATTTAACTATGATAAAATCCCAAAAATAGGTCTTTTCTAGGGTGCCACTACCCTTGACTAACTTATTTTTGGCCTAATTTTTAATATGTTGTTAAAATTTTTATGTTTGCAAATTCAAATTCATTTTTAAGCTTTTCATAGTTAATTTTGTGGGAAATTAGGATATACATATAAATATGTCTTTTTCACCATTTGAGAATCTAATGAATTTTTAAGCAATCAGGAATCCTAAAAAGTAGTCAAGAGTAGAATAAGCATTATTACAACATTTCATCTACCAAGGTTCATGTAAGTAATGCATCAAGTTCATAAGTAAGATTGTTCATGTTGTGTGTTCATTTGTTTTATGAGTACTAACAATTGTGGGACTTCCTATCAACAAGAAAATCTTTCTTGCATGAGATATGTATCATGAATTCAATCTATCAAGGAGATCAAATCTGAGTGGTAAGTTGCTGAAATTGTCATTTATCACTTGTTTTTATCTATTTTCCTTTGCATGACGAAGGGTAAGCACTCTTTACATGATCATTGACATTATGAAGGTGGAAAAAACAAAACAATATTGACTTAGGCAAGCCCCTATATTGAACAACCATTTCTCCCCTCTCTTATATGCAGGTGGTAGATTTGAAGTGGGTTTGGGAGAAGATTGAAGAGCTAATAGCAAGATAAAGCATTCAATCCTCCTACATTTCAACAAACTAAGGCAAGAATGATTATTCATCAACATACGGATTTCAAAAGCTAAGTCCAATACGAAAGAGGCTATAGACTATGACCCACTTGTACTTGTTCATGTATTCTAGAAAGATGCATATTCTAGTCTAGGGAACCACCACCCCTTACTAGGAAATTTCAACCCTAATTTGTATACCAAGTTCCTCTATCTCTACATTCTACTATTCTATTATTAGTTTTTGTGTTTTAGTCTTACATTTTTATATTCACATCATTTTTTTATAGATTCATAGTTAACCTAGTTCAATTTCACATCACACATATCACATCCAATATCAAATCAATCAACCCCCACAAAAATAGGGACCAAAACCTTGATCAACCATTCTAGCTCTTCCATCAGAGGATAGTAGCCAAGTGGTCTTATGTGATCAATTTTAGTTCATCTCTAATGTAATATCAAGAAAGGTGTGATTTAGATCCTAAATCCATTTTTCCACATAACATGAAACTAATCAAGTTGTGTAGATTGGAAATCATTGGGAGAAGGATTTGAATCTAAGAGTACTAATGTAATTTGGTGTAGGTCAAAGTTGCATATAAATACAAGTCTTTTTACCATTTCAATCCTAGCTATTTTAGAGAGAAGATTGAATATCCTAAAATAAGTCAAGGAAATTCAAGCGCAGAGTTAGCTGTTGAAAGGTGTAAGACAACTAAGAGGGGGGTGAATCAGTTGTCACCAAACACAAATCCAAATCTCAAACACTTATCAATTTCTTATCTTCTTAATTTTGTTATTAAGTATAAACATGAAATGAAAATAATAGAAGGTAATATCAACACAAGAAACACTAGATTTATGTAGAAAACCCAATAAGGGAAAAACCATGGTGAGGATTAACTCATAGTATAAAGTAATAGGAAAATTGAATACAAAGAGGCTCACTGCACAAAAAGGACTCACTGTCTGGATACAAAGGCTCACTGCCTATAGATAGGACTCACTATCCAAAAGGAGGATCACTACCTATAGATACAAAATATAATAGAAAGATCCACCACAACAATTTACACACATCCACAACCTTGATCAGGAGATTGCAGAAACCATCAACTCAATGTTTTTAGGAATCTAACACATTAAAGTACTGCTACCTCAACTCACTTTCATACAACTCTACTTCTTTCTATTGTGGATTACTTTGTTACTCTTTATGATATAATCCTTTGCAATTCAACTTGCATTTATACCCTCTTCAACCTTAGAAACTTTCTCCAAGGTCGGCTACAAATGCTTCATTTCATAAATTCAAATTAGGTTGGCAACTCAACATTCCCATGGTGGAAATGAATGAGAGTGGACCAAACAAACACTTAACCAAGACTAAAAGAAATGTCTTGGATCAATCACATGCTTCCTCAATTAATTATTAATCCTTCATATGAAGTGTAAACACCAGGTTGGCCAAACCTAATGAAAACATAATTGAACATTGAAGTACACACTTCCCAATAAGAAGATAACATGTGGATGATGTAGCACACTTCATTATGCACAAGAACACATCTCAGATACCTTCAGATACATCCACAACAAGTGCAACAACCTTCAAACATAGAGCACCTTTCAATAGTCCAACCAAAGTGTATAGAAACACACATAAGCTTTGGAAATCGTCTTCTGAAGCACTAGACCACAAACATATTTTCCAAAACCTAGAGAACACCATTACAAGACATATTGCAGATCCACAAGACCAAAAACAACTCAGAAAAGAACTGTGAAGTAGAAACATTTCTCCCAGTTCATAGACAAACAACTCTACCAAACCGGCTCACACACCGATTCAAACAAATTACACTTTATGTCAATACAGAAGCTACAAATCAAGAAAGGTCACCAATAGATGCCCAAAAAACAACCCTTCAAATCCAAACAAGCATAGGATCAACATAGAAGAAACGTGAAGCACATACCGGAGCACATTCATAACACATACATAACTCTGACTTCACTCTTTATTAATTTTCTCAAAAGCACTTGGTAACCCATCATATCAACACATCTACAACATCATAAAGATAGCTCCATGTACTCACATATCTCAATAACATCTCAAATATACATGCACAATTTGCAACACCATGTACTATGTTGACATCAATGATAACATTAATGACAACACCACCAAACTTGCTCATACTTGCAACAATCTCCCCCTTTTTCATTGATTGCAACACATGATGTGAAAAACCATCAAAGAAAAACTCTCCTTTATTTTCCATATTAGAAAACCTGCACAACATTCATGCACACTCAATCACTACTAAATTTGACACCATTTTCTGATGGACGTTCGTCGGTCGTTCGACAAATCTTTGTCAGACAAGTGACGAAATCACAAAAATATTTTCGTTGTTTTCTTTTCGTTGAAAGGCCTACGACAAATTGAACGTCGAAATAATGGTGCAGATTTGTCAGTCATCGACATCATAAAATGACTTAGAATTTCATCAGAATATCGACAAAAACTTTGTGTATCCACCGACGAATTAGACCAAAAGTTCATTTCCATTTCTAGGAAACTGGCAAGGAGTAGTGTCGAAACAACACCAGATGTTTCTTGCCATTTCGACGAAATGGGAAAGGAGTAGCGTCAAAACAACACCAGAATTTCATCGAAAGTGCGACGAAATGGGAAAGTAGTAGCATCGAAACAACACCAAAAGTTCATCGAAATTGTGATGAAATGGGCAAGGAGTTATGACGAAACCTCCATCGCAGCTATAGCAACTTTGTCTAACCTTTTTGGTTATTCGTCGATGGGTTTCGTTGAAATTGCAATGAAGAAATGCAATTTAAAAATATATATATATTCGTAGAAATATGCCATCACAGAGACTGACGAATGATCATACATATAGATTGCATATTGTTCTG